>JAHXMU010000105.1:539803-628644 GCA_019455685.1 Philornis downsi | reverse complement strand
TTTGTAATTCCCTTGTGGCAGCTACGGGCCTTAGTGTCGCGGAAAACTTATCGCAAGATAAGTGGACATGCTTAAGATAACCTCATTTTATCCCTAATATATCAAATTAATCTGTTTTCCAGTGAAAATTCGTATTATCTAGAATTTGTCAGTAACAATGCCCGTAACTAGTGCACCCTTAAAAGCTATATAACCACAATGAATCGTTCAATTACTAAAGAAATTGCGAAATTGTTGGAAAAATGTTTCCTAGAGGCGGGATCAGTTATTGTATGGGTTGGTTCGTTCTCATTGAACCGATTTTCCCAATTTCGACTTTAAAGTTAGACAGGTTTCCATAGCATCGTGCTTTCGATAGGCACAGGACATGTTTAAATCGGCATATATTTCCACGTCCATAAAGAACATTTGTTTAATTTATGGAGGAGTATTTTATGTTGTTGTAAACGGAGTGAAACTTAATCGAGATTTGGAAATAATTTTATTATGCTTTGATATCTCTCATACAAAATGTCCAAAAATATATCATATTAGAACAACTTAAAAGTTGGATCATTTTTGCAAAAGTTGATATGTAATAATTTCTTTATAATCTTGATGTTAACTTTGAAAATGTGTGACAAATTACATCTTCGAAAACTTGTACTATAACATGATTCTGGTTTGCTCGACTGGCTTCGAATTTGGCGTTTATTAATTTCGTAATAAGCAACTTTGTTATCAAATATTGCGCGGAGTGTGTTCATTTTGCGGAACTTCAATGTAAACTGTCCAAAGTTTGGTGCTCAAAGTCCTAACGGCAAATTTGGTAAATACTCGGCTAACCACCAGCACGTCAAAGCCAGATAGATTGAGAACGTCGCACAAGAACTTGACCTTTTGCAAACTTCAACATAGTGAATTTTGTTTCAGTACTTGAGCTTGCACCCGTAAAAGATCTATCTGACCCCGGAGATCAAAGCGTTTGGAAGATAAAACCACTTTTAGCCGAAAAATCAGCTTCAGCGACATGGCGCGTTTTGGTAAAAATGGCTTTATTAGAAAACAAAACTGTGGTATACGGGACGGTTCCATCTTACACGAGGTCCACCATTGGATAATGCGTCTATAAAAAGTCACTGCTTGGTGAGGATTTAGGGTCGGCGACTTTTGTCCTTGAAACGATGTTGGTGAAGCTATCATCATTAACGGCGAACGCTGTAGGTCAATAATAACCAAATTCGTTTGGCTTATATTGAAAGATGTGGTCGTGGACGACAACATCGAACAGCGAACGATACAATAGGCTTTATGCATGATTGGTTTGAGGGTATTGTTATCCGTAGCTGAGGTAACGCAGATTGTTCACTAAGACCGTGCTATTTGACTCCGCCAAAGTTTTTCATGTGCTTCTTTTTCAATAAACCACAATAGACATGGGTCTTTCCAGTAAAAAAATATGGGTAACACCTCATATACAGCTTATTTTATTTCATTTTAAAATCTTGCCCTATTTGGGAAGATTGCGTAACGATTGAGTTCCACTCTAAATAGTAACAAGAAAGACGGATTGCAATTGAAGGTAGTTCTTTTGTTAATTTTCAAACGGATAGTTGCAATGAACGCCCTTGGACATTCTTTAGATATTAAGGCTTAGACTACATCTATTAATATTTTTCAAGTATAAAAATAGTTGTTACCGCAACCTTAATTTTGAACCATAATTATGCAGTTGCCTGCTTAGTTGATCGATGTTTCAACTGTTTACTTAACTTACGGCATTGTCAATACTTAGCATTTCATGAAATGTCAAAATGTATTCTTGGGATATAATATTTGTTGTACAATATTATCATTTAATAAGAATATCGTCCATTGAACAAAAAGAAAATAGCGAAAGAATAACGAATCGTCAGAAAAATATCCTTCAATATAAAAAACAACATGGAGGTATTAACTATTTCCCAATGCTTTTCTTAAATTAGCTAGTAAATGTTGTCAATTCTTAGTTTTCTTCTGATGTTGTAGAAAACTTTGTCATATTCCTCGACAAAGTAAGTAAGCGATGAGAAAGCTACAAGTTTTGGTACAAGATGCCAAATATGTTATCCTCATTATGTAAAACGATCCTACAATAGGTTTGAATATACAATTCCCGGAACTGTATTTGAATCTTGAACTGCACCTGCTGCAATCGGAATCTTGAATTGCAAGATGTCGTATATATAAAATGTTTTGTATAATTTTCGGAAGACATGGCTCTGATTATCCCATGCAATATTCTGCCTACCAAATGCAAGTTAGTTTTGTTTGTCTGGTTTTTTGATCATATAAAATTTGTATCCTCATATTTATACAAATTATTGCAAAAAAATTCTTTACTTTTCAGCGTTTCTCTGTAGAAACAGCGGCCTTTTATTTTATAAGGTAATAAATATTATTCCCAAATTTGTTTATTAAATACTGTACGTTGTTTTAGAATTTCAACATGTTTAGCCAGTTTGGTGCATTTAATGCTGCTTACTGTTGTTTTGCAGAAATGGGATAAATCTGATAAGAAACTGGATATATGAATATTAATCGCGCAGAATTAAACAATAAAATTATTCGAATTCAAGAAAAATTATTACTGTTGATTAGTCCAATTAAAAACGCAGCCGCCAGAGGTGCAATTATATTTCGAATGAGCTTCCAAGTCAGTCATAATTGAGGATTAGTCTGATTGAGTCATGGCTCAAAATAGACGTTATCTTATAACAGATACGTAACTCGGCTGTCACAATATCGTTTTGTATACTACATAAATGGTTCTTTCAAGGGGTGAGGATAAATGAATTTCAAATCCGCCTTTAAGTGGTGTTATGAATCAATCTACCTTACGAAATTAATTTATTAAATTTATTACCTAAAATTCAAATCTGATTTTTTCTGCACCAAACCGGATGTTAACATTATTTTAATAATTTCTTGTGTTGTCTTGCTTACAATTCAATGAAATTTTAGTTTTAGTTTACACGAAACCCGATTGTTGATTGAAATTGAAATAATACGTACCATAAATAAATGACATTGAATATTTCAAATGATTGCATTCAATTAGTTGGTTGTCACTTTGACAAACCTTTGTTGCGGTGCGTAGTTTTTGAAATTTTATTATTGTGTGTTCTCAATCTAAAGTATTTAAGCAGGTGGGCAAACCACATTTCTTCGAACTACTGTGTGGGAAGACTGCTGTGTAAACGGAATTCTGTATGGCCTAGTTTTTCGCATGAAGTGAGCACTATAAATATGAATACTATGTGATATTTATGTTCTCAATCTGACTCCATTAGGTTTTGCATTTATTGACCAAATTATGAAATGTTATGGAATCTAAGTAATACTTTTTGCACTATTGGACTCAAAGAAAAAAGGCCCGGAAATACATGCCGAATAAATCGCTTCTCTGTTAGAAATTTTGGGGCGAAAAATTTGTGCTTTTCGAAAAGTTACGTTTAAAAAAGGAGAAGTTATTTTTATTGCGTAAAAGCTAATTTCCGCCACACAATTCTACACAGTTCAAATTCTACGCAGATCTTCACTATAACTTTGTTAGTTAAAAGGAAGTAAAAAAAAGAAACAAATTACATTACTAATCTAATATTTGTTCTCACAAATTAAATAGTGAGTGTAAATGACAGAACATTTTCCGAAAAAGCGCAAAGAAGCGCCATCGGTGTCGAAGTAAAGACAGCTTCAGTTAGGCCCTTTCTGGGAACCATGAATCATTCAACAGGTTGCCCCAGAAGGAACCGAGAACTGAAAATCTGTCCCTTTAAATGTGTGCTGAAATCACAAATTCTTTCAAACAACAAAAATGAGCATTTATTCTTATTTCTCTGCTGGTTATCAGCTGAGATGAGTTTAGTGTATTTTGCGACTCAGACATGTAATATTGGTACGTAAAAGGTCCAGTGTTAATCATGATCAAAGTCATTATGTTTGATAATTTCTTGTTGAGCAACTAGGTAATCTTTTCTATAAGCAATGTTAGCGTTCCTTTAGTAGCGAAAAGAACATTCCTAGTACGTACTACACATAGAAGATCGGTCGATAGTTCTGTTCAAATATATTGTTAGTGTCATCTGATTATACATATAGTAAATAGAAATTTGGAAAAAGCGTTAAGTGCATTCTCAGGGATCCTTATATATAGATGAGAACTATAACGGACGAAAAGAAAGCATCGCCGATAAACAGTTCTAGCGGAAGCCGGACTGCATACGTAAGCTTCCTTTTTTTACGCCAGTATGACCGAAATACGTAGTAAAAGGATATAAACAACTTTCATTATACCATTTTTAGAAATTATGTTGACCTGATTTGCGTGTTGTGAAAATCCATGTCTCGCGTATGTTATGCCAAATTTGAAATGTTTAATATTATACTGCGTAAGACGGCTTACATTAGGACGGATGCATAAGAATACCTGAAATCATATGTACAGGTTTGAGGATGCCGACAATACAACTATTATTTCGTTTTAGTATTTCCTCCTTGTATTTTAGCAGATCTGTTTTAAATCCGAGTTCATGTTAGAAGTTTTGAGGAGCAAATATTTATTTAATTTGTCGAAAATGTGTTTTGCTTTAATTCACTTTCACTTTCAACTATAATTAAATTCATTATAAAGACAAAGAATTTTAAATTTCGAACGAATTTACGACAGAATTTAACTTTCCATATTTTTCAGTGAGAGTGGCATAGCTGTAGTCGAACTAACCGTAAGTAATGTGGAATAAATTAAACTTAAGTAGATCAATCAGATTTGCAATTGGTACCAAGTTTGAGTTTAGTTCAAATTTTAAAACCAAAAATTTGATATCTGCAAGTGGTGGGGAAAACTCAAATCTCAATTTTCAGCCGGTTTTTGCAAAACTCTTGTGGTAACCAATTGCCCAATATTCAATCATCCCTCAGGGTATGATATTTGGAAATGTCATTGCTCCTTCTATGTTTCTGTCCTCACTTCAACTCCTTATTAAAATCGAATCCCTAGATTTCAAGAGTAAAAGTTGCAGACAAATCAGCTCTGACGGAAATTGGCCAATGAAAAGTCCGTCATTAATTTAGTGCCATTCAATGAATGAAATATTGGGGAAACTCTTACTTTCAGTAAGCTTAAATTCATTTTTAGTTTTGAATTTCCTGAACGGGAACTACCATTTAATGATGAATTCAATAGACAGCGGTTCAAAGAAAGGCCGATGATTTTATTTATACCCGATAATCACGTGTTCTAAACATCATACTCGATATTATTAATTATTTATTAATCTGTCAGATATATCTGATAATGTGCCCTACACACAATGAGTGCATTTAACTAAAAGCAATGTCATGCGGACTGTTAACAAAATGTTAATGTTCAAGATCGTTTAGGTCTCACGTCTCGTTAACCGACAAAAACAAACTTCCTTCGTTTCGCCGGACATTTTCACAGTTTTCGTTAGCTACTAAAATCATATTTATACAGGATTAAATTATAACAATTTTAAATGATAATTGCCAGACAAGGAATGTATTTCAGCTTAATGTTGATAATAATATCGTTCAATGCAAACATTGATATTTATTTAGGCTTTAGTACAATATTCAATTTTCCGTAAAATGTATTAGTTTCCTATTCATAACATATATATGTTTATTTTGTCTTTGTTTAGTTTCCGCTTCCGTTTTAGACCACATTAAGTGTATTTTTTTTTTTTTTTTGTTTACTTCAGATTTTATAATTGACACTGGTAAATTCAAATGTTGCATTAAAACGTCAAAAAGTATACAGAACTTAAAATTGGTTTGATTCACATAAACAAAATTTCACTTGATCCAGCGCATTCTCATTTGTCATTTTTGTTTTGATTCTTGATTGATGCGGATATCTGCGTTTGGTCTATGATTTATTGTATTTTTTGCTGGTACAGCTAGATATTCTATTAATTTGTGTATCTTATCTAGAAGCTTTTGAAGTTTCACTTTGTTCTCTAAAATATTTTGATTTTTTTTTTTTAATTTTCATTTCGTTTGTATCCTTTTTAGTCATAATCCATAATTTGGTGACAAGGAGTATTGATCAGAGTTGAGCTTTAATTTTTTATACGATTCTCTTGACTGTTCACAATTTTCTGGTAGACTTACTAATCGTGTCATAGTTTCGATTGATATCGCTCCGTAGATCTGTGCACGTACTATTCGAACGAATTCTTACTGGCAAATACGACAGAAGGCGCTTCTTGTTTCCTTATATATGGTCATTTGCATAAGAAATGTTTCTAACGCCAAAAATCGCTGAAACGTTCAAACGAGAATTGCTCGAAATCACCATCAAAGACATCGCGCAATCATGAGCATAATCAAATTTTTATACGTTGTTGTTGTGCTCATTTTTCGGCTTATTCTAAATGTAGTTTACCCTACTCGCATTTCATATCATCTCGCTACATATGTATATATTACTACATTCTAACATTACTAACATCAGACCTATTAGCAGCTTCAAGATTTCGGACATACGTACAATGACAGACAAAAGTGTTGATACGCTATTACTTTTTGTCGATATTCTTAAGAAATTATAGCAAAACTTTTGGAATTGTTTTTTGGACATATTCTAACTCTAGTACTCCCCAAAAGACATTCTGAACTATTTTCCTTTTCTGCAAAAGATCTAGTTTAGGAGATGTGAGCTTCAAAATGTTCGCTTAAGAGTCGTACACCAGCTTCGTTCAATCAGTTGCTTTTAGATAAAAATCGAGTTTGATTGCAAATTTATTACTTTGAGGTGCACATCATACTCCATAATAGAGATATGAGTTTTCATTCAAATCTGACTTAAATATTAAGACGGATCATTCTGCATAAACTTATTGGGGTGCCTTCTAACCCGTCTTATTTGTCAGAATCTTAATTCATATCCTGACTTAATTATTCACTATTTGTTCCATTTTTTCGCAGGCTTTTATATGACTAGAATGTATAACATATCCAGATGAGCTGAGTATTCAGATCAGGCAGTGTAATATAAAACTGGAGACTGAAGTTTCAAAAATTTGTTAGGTATTTTTAGAACAAATATATTTCATGATCTTCTTAATCGATTCGTCCATGCTTTACTACTTATTTGCTGTATCATAGCGGAATATTGAAAATGGATATTATTAACCTATTATTATTCTATTATTCTACTATACAAATTATAGAAATTGAAACTAAAGTTTCTTCGCATAGGGTAAAATTTATGCCAGGAGTATAAAATGTGCAATATTGCCACGCCTTCGGTATCCCCGGTATACTAGCTTAATTTTATATGGCAAGTTATGCGATTTTCCGCTTATCTAAGTAACGACTTTCGTCTTTGCCTGACTTTTTGTCTTAGCTAGTACGATGCTGCCCAATTGAAGCGCTTAAGAAATTGACGGTTTTTAATGTTTGCAAGTCTTTTTATGGCTAAAACTCCAAAATCGAGGTAAATGAACTAACCAAGGAGAATAATAATACAAAGTGAAACAAAAAGGTAAACAGACGGAATGTAAAAAATGTGTCAAATTATTTTAAAACAATTTGTATTTTATTTCTAGAACATTTATTTCTAGAACATTCTTAGATAGCCGTTTTATTTTCTCGCAAGCTAATAATGACAGCTTAATTGTAAATAAAATACCGTTATTGATAGCTTCCACAAAAAACTGGTTTTTCTTTTTAAGAAATCGACCTTTGTGTAATTTTGTGTATATTTTGTGTAATGTGAAATTTTGAATACACCATACAAACGAAACTTTCATTGCATATGTGCTGCTTCCTGTTGCTGAAGAGAACAGCGGATTATCAAAACGTCAATTCGGATTTCACAAAACCAAATCCACGGATGACGCTATAAGTCACTCTCCTGACAAGGTCCGTAATCGGGGAAATATATCGGAGGAAAATGCTACAGCCTTGTCATCTTGGACTTTAGAAATTGCAAGGTCCTATTAGTTCTTCCAATTCTACATTGTAATTTGTAATAATTGTAAGAAAAAACCTAAAGGAGAGATTCTTAACATTCGAATTGTAACCAACCAGCAGTCTTATAAACATAAACCTTCCATCAATTCTATGGAAAAGGAGTCCGGCATATTTGACTGGAGCCAGTTGGAAAGGTATACCTATAAATAATATGATAATAAAAACAAATCATCATGGCAAGAGAACGTATCTTCCTAACGCTGTCTAACGCGACGCAATATGTGGATTGAGATGGCTCTTTCCTATATCGTACAGCTACCATAACATATTGCACGTGTTTAATAAGTAAGTGGTAATTGTTTTCAAAAGAAATAGTGAAAATGTCACTTATTCTATCGTATTGACACCGTATTATCCTATCGTATTTTTTATTCACTAAACCGACTTCGTCCACATATTTTTTTATCCATCCAAACAAAGCGCATTTATAGCATTCCCTTTCCAGTGAAAATGTTTATATTCAAGTATTTTCCAATAGCCAGGCTCACAATAGGGGTGATCGCTTAAAAAGTATATACATACATATGTCAAAAATCATCAAAAATGTATTTCAATTAATTTCTCTAGCCGTGTATTCAATCATTAAATTCTTTAACGGACAGTATTTGCCAATTTCTAATATAAACTGTCTTAGATTATGGAATATTTTCATGAAGCCTTCGCGCTCAAGCGGTTCAGCCTCTTCCGTTTTTTCAATAGATTTGCAGATAGATGGATACGCATGTTTAAATCGATATAGATCTTTACGCCGGTCTCGGATATACGTTATGTACTTCATGAGATCTCAGATGAGTATTTCTAGTTGTTACAAACGGAATAATAAACTTAGTATCCTCCCCTTTATATGATGGTGGGTATATTATGGCAAAAGCAAAATTTATACAGAAATTTTGGCTTTTACTAGCCATATATTAAATAGAAATTTCGGTACATTTTAACATTTATATAAAGTTCCGAAAAATTCAATAGGTAATATAGGTCAACTACTTCATTGATACCTTTGTTTTCTTTACCTGGCACTCACAGTGTCGCTTATAGCGCTATATTTTGTTCCTTTATCTTTGTGCGAAATCACTGCCGTAATCATTTTTGTATAACATGCACTTATCGCTCATGCTTATAACTAATATTTCTTCATCAGTCTCAGTAATTGGAGTTTTACTGAGCGGCAAGACTGACTAAATTGAAGACTAAATTGCTCTTCGAATACAACGTTGGCCTTCCTCCATGTACTCTCTTTCCTTGAGTGAATTATTCTACTATTTTGTGCACTTAATCGGCCCATGGGCGCAAGGTTATTGCAAGTATCGACAATCAAATGTCCATCTGTTCGATGGACATCTAGAATAGGGTAGCCCCGAACTGGGGTAGCCTCGTAAATAAAACTTGTACATACAAGGACTTGTGGAATTTTGAGAGCCTTCCAAAATTAATATCGATCGGATGGTACATGACCCAAGATACAACCGTTCCCAAGTGCCATAACTGGGATAAATTGATCTAGTAGGAAAAAAATTGCTCTTATTTTGAAAGTGGTAATAATTACAGGTATTCGGAAATGGCTAAATATCCAGGGGATGCGTTTCCTAAAAAATACAATATTTTATAAAACTTACCTGGATGAAAACGCTAAATTTGATATACTGGATGTTTCTCAAGAAATGGGGAAGGTAACAACTTTGCAAAATATATCCTTATTGCCCTTGTACACCAACGAAAGATCTATAATACATGAAATTCGACATTCGATCATAACGATATGACTTTAGATACTGAAAATTAATTTTCGATCTAAGAATTCAACCAGATTCTGTAGTTTTTATGATAAACCGCGTTATTTATTCCGAAAAGTTGCTTATGAAACTATTTTGGTAATCTTTAATATAACAATTAGGTCATTATATCACTTTCTAATGTAGTCTAATCAAACACAAATTTGTACCTTAAAAGTCGAACTTCCAAAACGACTACAGACACACAGAATTTTTTCCCAAAAAATGCCTGCAGAAATTTTCATAAAGCATTTTCTTGTTTAGTCTAAAAATTTGAAGTTCATTAAAATACAAAGCTTTAAATATTTTAAAACGAATTAAATAGGGCTTGGACCACTATCATAATTATTGGCACGTATGGAACATAAAAAACACAACAAATATTTTTGTATACACTAATTTCATTGAATAAGATTAAAATGTTTAAAGTTTTCAAAAGAACAATATATTACTGTTCACTAATAACAAACCAATTGTGGAAACCCAATTTTATTAACAACCAAACTATATAATTGAATGAAAGCATTGACCTGTGCAAGAAGGTGGTTATGTTCATTTCTGTTTTTATCAACCAGCAGATTCTTTCGATTTTCCCAATTTTCCAACATTCTAGGACGAAATATCTGTACGGGAATTTCTAAGTAACAGTTTCACAAGTAACAGTTGTGGACCAAAATATTAGACAACATGAACTTTAACATTTCAAAGAACTGATTAGTAGGACACACATCTATGTATCGTTTCCATAAGATGCTAGTGAGAGAGGGAATGGATTTTCAAAGTTATCGTATAAGCAACAGGTTTATATTGCAATATACTTCAATTGTTTTTCGTTTAAAATATCTCCAAAGTTTCAAATAGAAGCAGATTACTTTTGAAAATTTTCTGATAAAAACAAATAATTTATAAGCTGTATTTACTACAAATATTTATATTTACTCCTTCAACCAACTGAAAACATTGACAGAATGTTAAATGTTTAACAACAACATTGTCGAGCTCAAAAGTATTTCAAAGAAATTATTGGATTTTGAGAACTCATTTACTGAAATTTGTAATCAAAAATAAAAAATAGTATAGTTTTTTATGCAAACCTGGATAAAATGTCCTGAACAAAGCTACCTAACAGATAAAGTTTACTGAATACAAATATTTTTATCATTCAAATCATAAGTAGTTATTAAAGAAATAGTAAAACTAATATAAGAGATTAATTAAAGCTTTTTTTGTTTTTTGCAATATATTGAAAATTTCGAGATTTACAAAATTTCTCGAGATTGTCGGGCAGGTAATGAAATTACAACAAAATTACCGGGAATTCTAGTGTCAATACATTGTATCCAATTGTAGTAACAACCATGCCAACAACCAACTTTTCCCCATTAGTGTATTTGGGTATGTATGGACTTGTACACGCACACGTATATGGAGAAGTGTTAATTTTTGATCTTCTCTTTTATTTCCTCTTAATTAATGTTTTTAGATTTGTGCGAGTGATTCTTCATTTTTTGGCCACTTTAGCTTCAATGTGATTGCTTTTTATTCTTGTTGCTGAAAAGATTGTATGAAAACCCAGTTGGTCTATGAGATAACAAACTAACAATACAAATGAGTAACCCGGAGAACATTATGATGACGCTGATGCTCCTCATAATGGTGGAGATGGCGTTGGTTTATTATAAATTACCTGCCATCTATATTGGAGTCATAATCTCAACTTTTGTAGACTTCTTGGGATATAGGCAGTATGTGCGTATTTGCATATTTGTCTGAATCGGAATATTGAAACTTCGAATTGTTTTGTGAGTCTGTATGTATACACAATATTTATATATTGGGTATTCGATTTTAGAATTTTGCTTAGATGAAATGAGAAGACAACAACGGCAACAACAAATGGACACAATAGAAATCTGGTTTCTAAGGAAAAAGTCAAGAAATCAATGATGAGACCAGCACTATATTAGCATACACGTTCAGCGATTTCAGCTTCGAGTTTCAAACAATTAATAAATGCGGTTTTAAGATTTGTCTTCGTAGATTTCTTTTTAAGCTCGGGAGACAATAAAAACTCGCTTTTTACATACTCGTATTCATATACAAACGTGTACATACATACATACGTAGACATGAGTAAAGAAATTACTAACTAAATATTCTGTTTAGCTAAAGAGAATATTACTACTTTGCTTTGAAGTTGATATCATGTTACGTGAATGCTATAATACTATTGTCAATAAAAAGCGTAATTGATTTTTAATATTCCAAATTAAAAGCCTCTTTTTTGTCTTCTAATATTCCTTCACCTTGAACGGTATTGTTCTGCATTTTGATATCGAACATTTTCCACAATTACTATATCACAAGAATCACGAAAAAGAGATTTAATAAAACAAATTTCAGTGCATCTTAAGAGGAACTGAACTGATTGATATTCCTTTCGAAAAGATTTCGACGAAATCATTTACTATCATTTGCACCGTTATTATTTATAAGTCATTGTTGTGGGTTATGTCGTTTTGTATGTATTTTTCAGAAACTAACAACTGCTTTGTTGTAAAAATGGTCAAAATGCTATTCTCTTTGTGGGCTAATATCTTCTGGTATAAAAACAAACAAAATCTTATGAATGAGATATGGAAGAGCTTCTCACATTCAGTGATCGTTTACACGCATTCTATTTTTAGACTCAATCATCGAGACCTACAGTTTAACGACAATTTGAGAATCATTTTGTAAATGACTTGTCGATTATTCGACTCCTCTAAATGTTCGTCAAACACATCGAGATAACAGCCGCTCTAATAATGAAAATGCGGGGTTGAACCCCAGGTCATGCGAACGATAGTCGCGTATACTACCAACGGTCAGTCGCCGCTTCTTCTATATAAATAACAAATGCTGTATGCGCGATATATTAGAACAAAAGTAAATACAGAAATAAAGTGAATCATTTTTTTATGTAGTACATTTAAGTTGTTTGCGTATAAAACATATGATCCTCCCCGTGGTTATCTAGTGGTTTTGGTAGGTTTTCGCTCTTTCTTGACATTTTTAAATGGATTGATCGACTCTCTAGCTGCAGGAATGTAGCCCTAAAAGGTTCAAGTAGTAAAACTATTTGAATTTCGGTATATGCGTACGAATATAGAAAATTAGTTCATAGTATTATTGGATTAAGAATTTTAAGAAAATATAAAAAAAAAAATTGAGAAATAAGTCTTATGGTAAATCATTGGACAATCAATTGAACAGAATCGTATCGAACCTTGTTGTTCCATCTATATAAAAAGATTACTAGGGAAATTATGTCACACTATAAAATCCTATTAGATGATTTGATTTTTGCCATTTTGTAACTCCCATACGAATGTATACGAGTACATAGCCCTAGAAATATGCCCGGAGGAGTGAACTTAATTCAGCATTTACCAAAGTAGGGCCTCATAATAATATAAAAGGAACGCTTTACCACGCACTTTCTGGTAAACTCCCATCTAAATTAACCGATTGCCCGAAATTTAATCACTCCTTTGCAATTTCTAATTAATGGGCTGCAGCAGTTTAGATTTTTGTACATTACATAGCTTTATAATTATTTATAAAACTATTTATATAAGATCTATTTATTTATTTATAAAACAAACACTATTTATATAACATATTTTATAAAGTTAAAATTATTTACATAAAATGTGAAAAAAATCGGAAACTCGGAAGTGTGTGCAGATTTTTCTAACAGATTTCTGTCAGAATTCTGAGGGAAATTCTG
Organism: Philornis downsi; assembly: GCA_019455685.1. NCBI lineage: Eukaryota > Metazoa > Arthropoda > Insecta > Diptera > Muscidae > Philornis > Philornis downsi. The sequence goes on along the minus strand of JAHXMU010000105.1, from coordinate 615,081 downwards.
ACGATATTTGTAAGGAATTTTAGACATAGTCGGTATGAAGTCTAAGCAAGTATCCGAGAATATTCCGACTTTAGAAATCGTTTTCTGGCATTTTGTCCGTAAAATCTGGCATTTCTCTAGACAATCGTACGATTTTCTGGTCATTTATGGATTATCTGCTCGATTTATCGCATAAATTTTGGACGAATGTCTTAACAAACATCCGAAAATATCCAGAATTCGGTTAGCAAAATCTACCATATCTTTTTAATATTACTTTATTATTTGAATTCAGTAAGAAAATTAAAATTCAATTCACAGAAGAAAAACATATATATCAAAACAATAAAAAAAGAACTATGTAACAATTTGCCGAGTAATTAGTTGTTCAGCTTCTTTTTAATTTTTTTCTTATTCCCTGGCACAACTTTTTTAATTATTTTTTTTTTCATACTTTTTCAAATTTCGACGTGTTTTGGTACTGACATATTTTTGAAAACAATTAAGAACAAACAATAAGAATTCTATTTATTTTCTATTTTCCGAACGAAACAAAGTAAAACAAAAAAAAAAAAAATCCTTCAGAGAATGTGCTGAAACATCGCATAATACTCGTATGATATTACAGAAAATACGCAGAGACGGCTGACAGACAATGTACAGAAAACTCGTTTAAATTACTACAGGAATTTTAGATATTTCTGCTGATTGTCTGACATAATTTCAGAGAATAACTTTGGAATGATGGACATTTTTAGCATAAGGTCGCTATGTTAACCCCCATGTTATGGATATGACACGCTTATTTATCTGATTGATACATTATCCCCGATGTTACGGCCCGCAAGTTTGCAAAAGGGAAACAAATTGGTCTAATAACTAGAAATAAATCACACTTTTGAAAAATTACCTTTAACTCGGGTATTAAAAACTGACTGTTTATGCCAGAATTGAGTTTTATCGATTGTCACTGAACTATTATCGCAAGTGGTCATGAGTTTACTGACACTACTGTGTGGTAAAGTTTTACTCTGCCACCATATTTGTTCTAGCAGTCGTGTCCGAAATGGTCAATATTTCGTGAGAAATAATCCTACCTTTGCTACTTCAGGCAGTTCTCTTTTGGAAACCCAACCGACATAAAGTGTAGCTCTAAAGGTAATGAAATAAAACCCCAGTTTTCATACAACAGAAATAAACTCCCGTCTTTCACTTACCAAAATTTCAAATAATTGCTTATTTGCGCCCCCGCCTTAACATTTGGTCCGATCGAGCCGGATACGCAATTATTGAAATTTAAGAGTTGTGTTCATTTCAGTGATTTGTTCAGCATTTCCCAACCCCCCTAAAAGTGAAAGAGTGTTTAATACCAACCATAGAGAAGACAAAAAAGTGTATATTTACTGGATCTCACCAACAACATACCGCCGAGGAAAAATCGCCCAGCCAACAAAAAAAAGTGCAAGTACTCGATTGTGGAAGCAAAAGGTACGTAATATAATATATATGTACATACGTCTCTCCACATTCGTTAAAAATCAACAGAACGAGAACGGTAAAAACCATCTCATTTCAACGAATAGAAAATTCCCCTCCATTATTATAAACGTTATCCACATTTCAGTATACTTTTTCCCCATACCTTTATCACTGTTACCATAACATAGAATCTCGGTACGCGTAACATTACGTCTGAGCTTAATGCCTGTAACATCTTCTTCCGAACATTTACTGTGTGTACTCTTTTACTGCCCACTCATCGCGGTCATCGGTATATACATATACAGAATGATAGTGATAATCACTCATAGAGAGTCGTGCCAATGATGTGTCATGTATAACAATGAAAGGTTTTGATATCTATTGAGTGAACTACGCTCTTCCATTGTTATAAAAGAGACAACCAATTTCAAGCGGTAATTGAGTGTACTTATTATATTGTTTTCGCATAACCATATTCCCAAACACAAGAGACTTATGGGAATATAAGAGCAAGTGATAACGCGCAAACCATTTAAGTGCAGTGTTTCCCAACCACAGTGTTTCATTTATGTTTAATTTTGGGAATTATTATATCCATTATACATAATCGATATACACTTGGGATTAACAACTTACAATCAAATTTAACATTATATAATTAAACAAATAATTAATAATAATCGGACATTTTAAATAAATATATAGGGAAAAAACGAAATAAACAAAAAAAGTGTCTTCCACATTATTTTCCACAAACATTGTTGGAAAATACCTGAAGAAGTGAACACTATAGTCACAATATTGAATATCCGGATATCCTTGCACGCGACTAGTGTACAAATTAAAGACGTGTACTATTTCTAAAAGAGAATATTATTTATTCATTCGATTTAAACTCGTTTATTATAGGTACATTTCTAATTAATTCATTCGTTTATTTTCCGTTCTTCGGTATTATCTGTCATATACCGTAGTTTTAACTGCGTTTGGTGCACATAAACAATAAATAACATAAAAATGACGTATTTAGAAAGTTTTATACGGGCTTCAGACCGTGTCGTAGAATTTCAAGCATACTTTTCGGTCATCCCGGATTCGGAACACACCGTTCATTCCCTAGAAGTCCAAAAGGATGAAATTATTCATCTTTGGAATGCTCTACGATCTGCCTATGATTTACTTCTGTCCAAGTTGCAATCCATGGAGGAAGAAGTCGATTTAATAAGTATTCGAGGGAAATTCTATGCGTCCTTTAACGCATATATGCAGTGCTTATCTAAAGCAAATGAAATGGTTGATTCAATCCGCTCCAACATAGAACGGTCACAGGAGATTGATAATGGTGGAATAATTCCAACCCCGATTATTAATCTTCCGCCTTGCGACACAGATATATTTAGCGGTGATTACGCTTCTTGGCCTACATTTAGAGACATGTTCTCGGCCTTATATAAGAACAATTCCCGACTATCACCTGTAGAAAAGCTTTGCCATTTGGTAAAGAAAACTCAGGGAGAAGCTCGTGATATTCTCAAGACATGCCCCCTTACGAATGAGGGTTTTGAAATGGCGTGGAAAAACCTGGTAGACAGGTACGAGAATAAGCGAGTACTTATCAATGCCCAGCTTAAGATTCTCCTTAACATGTCTCAAATTTCTAAAGAAACTGGCCCAAACATTAAAGGTATACAGCGAACTATTAATGATTGCATAGCTAACCTTGCTCTTCTTGATATAAAGACAGCTGAATGGGACATACTTTTTATCTACATATGTTCGACATGTCTGCCTAATATCACTCTGAATCTTTGGGAACAATCCATTTCATCTACCAAGGACTTACCTACCTGGAAGCAAATGGATTCATTCCTGGCATTAAGATATCAAGCTCTGGAAGCAGTTGCTGATATCAGAGCACCTACTGCCTCTCAGGTACCTTCTAAACCAACCAAAATTAATACTCGAAATAATCCTGAAGGAAAGAATGTAAGTGCTTACCATACTCAAGTGTCGAACAACACAAAGCAATGCACTCTTTGTCTTGATTCCCACCCTTTACGTTTATGTCCGAACTTCTTAAGGATGACAATTGACGATCGGTATGCTATTGTGAAACAACAAAAACGATGTACGAACTGTCTTGCCACATCTCACGAATTTAAAAAGTGCAAAAGTCAATATGTCTGCTCCTTATGCCGAAAAAGGCACCATTCCCTCTTACACCGATCTAGTACTACTTTAGATGCAGAAATGGTACAAAGGCGTACATCTAACCCCAGTACATCGTCTACAAATTCGAATACACAACTCCATAGAGCAGGTGTCAATTCATCTCCCCCAAACACTGGCATCACGCCGTCAAATTCGCGTCAGGCCTACACTACTCGAATACAGTCCACTCCCTCTACTTCAATTATTTTAGGCACTGCTCTAGTCGACGTTCGTGTAGGTAATTATAAATGTAGAGTTCGTGCCCTTATTGACCCCGCATCTGAAGCTTCTTTTGTCACCAAACTGCTGCAACGTAGACTGCTATTACCTGTTCGTTGCTCTCAAACAAGCGTGGTTGGTCTGAATGGTTCTTTAACAGCCACATCCAGTCACATTTGCTCAATGACAATAGGGTCGAGAGTTGATGAAAACTTTACTACTTTCATCGACGCGTTCGTTGTGCGTAAACTGACAGGTGATCTAGCCTATCAGTCATATATACCTCTTATACAATCAAACTTCTCAGAACTTCCGATGGCAGACTTTGAAGCCAACAAGAACTATGATATTGATATTCTCTTAGGCGGTGATGTGTACGCTCAAATTCTTAAAGATGGCATACAATGGGATCATGATCATAACTTAGTTGCTCAGGAGACTGTTTTCGGGTGGGTTGTCACTGGCAGAGTTCAACGCCAGGATAATCCTTCATCCGTCGCATCGTTCTATAATGAAATTACCCTAAACGAGCAATTAACTCGTTTTTGGGAGCTCGAGGAAGTCCCCAAAACCCCCAGTCTCTCCGATGACGACAAATTTTGTGAAAATCTATTTCAATCCACCACATATCGAAACGAAGCAGGTCGTTTTGTAGTCGATTTGCCATTCAAGAGAGAATTTCCTAATAAAATCAACCTCGGGCAAACTCGTAATGTCGCCGTTTCGCAATACTTGCGAAATGAGAGCCGCCTCAATAAAGACCCTCAAACCAAGTCCACTTACGATAAGGTTTTAAACGAATACCTGATGCTCGGGCATATGTCTAAAGTCCGTCCAAAGTTATCAGATTCATATTACTTACCACACCACGCTGTTGTAAAACCCGAGAGTTCGACAACGAAACTTCGCGTCGTCTTCAATGCGTCTTTTCCCTCATCCAACGGAACAAGCCTTAACGAGGTCTTGTATCCTGGCCCCGCCTTGCAGTCTGATTTAACTGTAGTACTCCTTAGGTGGAGACTCTTCAAATATGTTTTCAACGCCGACATCGAGAAGATGTACAGACAGATTCTCATTAACCCAAAACATACCCCCTATCAACGTATTATTCATCGAAATGAACCCCATGAAGATTTCCACGACTTTGAGTTGAACACCGTAACATTCGGCATCAACTGTGCCCCCTACTTGGCCATACGAGTTTTGCTAGAATTAGCAAAACAGTGTGAGTCTCATACCCCCGTAGTTTCTGATATTTTAAGAAATTTTATGTACGTCGACGACGTTTTATGGGGTTCGAATGATCTTTCTGTTGCAATCGCCGCTAGAGATAGCCTTGTAAAAGTATTGAACTCAGCTGGTTTCTCCCTTCGAAAGTGGACAGCTAACCATGAGTCACTTTTACAAGACATACCCCCCGATCAATTGTTAGACTCAGCTTTCCTCAAGTTATCTGAAACGAGTGTCACTAAAACTCTTGGTTTACGATGGAATGCTGGAGGTGACCACTTTTATTTTTTCCCCGGGATGTGTCCCACACAAAAATTATTCTCTAAGCGAATGGTATTATCTGCTATTGCGATGCTTTTTGACCCCGCCGGTTGGCTAGCCCCCAAAATAATTGTTGCAAAGATCATAATGCAACAAATATGGAAAGATCAAACAGATTGGGATGATCCTTTAAAACCAGAAACTGCTTCCCAATGGGAAAAGTTTCTTGAAGATTACCCCTACATTGAAAACATCAAAATACCACGATATATAGACTACAATTGCAGTAGTCAAGTAGAACTACATGGCTTTTGTGACGCCTCTGAAAAGGCATACGCAGCCACGTTATATGTTCGAGTGGAAACGACAAACGGGAACATCCGTTCCCATTTACTGGCCGCGAAATCTAAAGTTGCACCAGTGAAGTTTGTAACATTACCACGAAAGGAACTTTGTGGGGCCGAGTTAATGGCACGAATGATCAGTTCCCTTCGTGACCAATTAAACCTCAGCAATCTTAATTTATTCTTGTGGTGTGATTCCACGATAGTTCTTGCATGGTTACGAAAACCATCATGCCACTGGAATACGTTTGTGGCCAATCGGGTGTCGTCTATAGTTGAAAAAGTTGGAGCTAGCAACTGGCTACACGTAGCTTCCAAAGATAATCCCGCCGATCTGGCTTCCCGAGGAACTACAGCTCAAGAACTACAAGTTAGTGACCTGTGGTGGAAGGGTCCAACTTGGTTGAAATTACCTAGCACCCACTGGCCTGTTACCCCGATTGATTATGAAACTGAAGAAGAGCTCAGACCTGTTAAATCCCACGCTACTCAAATTAGAGAACCGGAATTACTGTGCCGTTTTTCCGACCTTTCGCGAGCAATGCGCGTACTATGTTATGTGTTTCGATTTATTCACATAGCGTCTCCGGTAACTAGGCATAGTTTTCAGTATTACTCTTGTGAAATCAATTATTCCGAATTGAAGTTTGTAAAAGACCGTCTTATACAAATGTGCCAGAAAATTCACTTTTCAGAGTACACCCTTCTCGTACAGGGAGTTACATTACCTCGAAACAGTAGCCTCCTGTCTCTTAACCCCTTTATTGACTCAGACGGACTTATGCGTGTCAATGGACGAATTTCTCAATCCCCTACCCTTTCTTACGAAGAAAGTTTTCCAAAAATACTGCCATATTCAGGGACATTTACTAAACTGTATCTTCAATCTGTTCACAAATTATCTTGTCATGGTGGAAACTCCCTCATGCTGCGCTTAATGCGTCTTGAATTCTGGGTGCCCAGATTAAAGAATCTTATTAAAACAGTAATATTTAACTGTAAAGCTTGTACTTTATACAAACACAAACAAAGTCAGCAGATAATGGCTGCGCTACCCCCCGAAAGAACAATGCTTGCTCGGCCTTTCACCAACACTGGTGTCGATTTTGCAGGTCCTTTCGACATCAAATCCTTTGTAGGACGTGGGTGCAAAATCACAAAAGGTTACGTGTTGGTATTTGTTTGCTTCGCCACAAAAGCCATCCATTTAGAACTAACGAGCGAAATTTCTACGCAGGCCTTCTTAGCAGCATTTGCTCGATTTTTTTCCCGTAGAGGTACACCACACGCCATCTATTCCGACAACGGAACAGCCTTTACAGGGGCAGCGAATACTATTGCCAGAGATTGCAAGGAGTTGCTAACTGCCATTAGACAACAAATATCTACCCAGTACTCGTTCCAGCCTGTCAAATGGCATTTTATTCCCCCTGGTGCCCCTCACATGGGAGGTATATGGGAAGCTGGCGTTAAAAGTTTTAAAACCCATCTAAAGAAAATTAGTCATTCACAACACTTTTCTTACGAAGAGTTTTCTACAATGCTTACCAGAATAGAAGCATGTCTAAATTCTAGACCACTTTGTCCCATGAACGACAACCCATCTGACCTCTGTGTGTTAACCCCAGGTCATTTTCTTATTGGATCACCACTCTTAGCTCCTGCTGAACCTGATCTTTCACAGCACTCTCTAAGCTATGCCAATAGATGGCAGAAATTAAAGCTGCTTCACCATCAATTTGCAATAAGATGGAAGGAAGAGTATATGAAAGAAATGCACAAGAGGATAAAATGGCAATACCCACATAGGAACTTCATTGTAGGAGATATAGTTGTCATACGACACGAAAATTATCCCCCTAATCAGTGGCCACTTGGCCGAATTGAAAAGGTTTTTGCTGGCTCTGACTCCAGAGTTAGAGTGGCCGAAGTGCGAACGCAAAATGGTCTAATTACACGCCCCATCGTAAAACTTGTGCTTTTGCCTAGTCAAGAACATCAATAATATCATGATTATATTTTCAGTTCACAATGTCAACTCCACCCCGTCGCATGCAAAATGAACGAGAGCCAGAGCAAAATGAGCGTCAACTGAAGCGATCGTCGCCAAATCCAGAACGACGCCAAAAGGATTGCAGGTACTGCCAGAAGGACCACCCTCTCCGGAAATGTTTTCGGTTCAAGCGATTGTCGGCGACCAAGCGTTTAAAGATCGCTCAGAAATTCCGCTATTGTATCAACTGCCTCGCTCATTCCCACTCCATACGAAGATGTCGCAGCGAAGAACGATGTAAAGCGTGCTTCGCAAAGCACCATACGATGCTCCATGATGGCCTGACCAATTTACGTAAGAAAACCCCAAATCGTCCACAGAGGCAGGACCAAGGACAAAACCAATTGGACGTATCTCATGGAAACAGCTCTACATCACGTCACGCTACCATCATCATAAATGTGACCTCCGCACCTTAAATTTTATCGTACAGCATGTGCTACATCGTAAATAAGATAGAATTCTTACTCTTTTACATATAATTTTATTATTCATCCACCACGTATGTTTATTAACTGAATTACATTTATTATTGAATTTTTTAAAATTGTATTTCATGTACCGATTGTATTTCAATATTGCGTCTTACCTTAAAAGTATGTCTTGCAATACTGCAAGGGGGGCGGAATGTTTATGCCAGAATTGAGTTTTATCGATTGTCACTGAACTATTATCGCAAGTGGTCATGAGTTTACTGACACTACTGTGTGGTAAAGTTTTACTCTGCCACCATATTTGTTCTAGCAGTCGTGTCCGAAATGGTCAATATTTCGTGAGAAATAATCCTACCTTTGCTACTTCAGGCAGTTCTCTTTTGGAAACCCAACCGACATAAAGTGTAGCTCTAAAGGTAATGAAATAAAACCCCAGTTTTCATACAACAGAAATAAACTCCCGTCTTTCACTTCTCAAAATTTCAAATAATTGCTTATTTGCGCCCCCGCCTTAACACTGACCATGGAGGTATTTAATAGTTGCAATGAAGGAACCGCCCAAATTATACACATTTGTAAGTGATAGTCGTGGTTATTGTCTATAAGTCTAAATATTATGAATGTAAAGAAGTCATTTGTGATACGTTCACTTATCTAACGATCAGTCGGTACATCATCAACGACATTGTTGACCGAAGTCCATGATGGTGAGTATACAAGCTTTGACCCGACTGAAATTATGACATCTTTCCGACTTTACGCCTTTCAGCTTTTTAGCTTTTATTACTTTATTTTAGTATCTTTAACTGTAAGAATACGAAGGAAATATTTACATAATTTTGTGTGGTGAACTCAGTGTTATTTTCGCATTTGTCTAATAATAATTAAAATGTAATACATTTCAATCAGAAACCGTTCGAATTAATCAGCATATAAAAAAATTTATAATTTAACATTTCTTAAAATCATAGATGTGTCTTCATCCACATAGAATTTTTTGTTGGGAATTCCTTCGCTCCTTTTCCAATTTACAAAGAGACTTATCAGACTTATCTTATATTAGACAAAGCAGCTAAAATAAAAATGTAATAGAACAAAAATTTACAAGCGAATATAATACCAATTTATAGGTAATACAAGTAAAGATGACCTAATTGTGAATAAGAAATGTGCACGAGGAAATATGAGTATCGACCACAATGGTTAGAGCATTCCAAACAAAAAAGTGTCATCTCTCAGTTGTTGTATGAGGAGGGGCAATATGATTTTGTGCAGTAATTGTTAAGAAATAAAGAAAATTTCAAGGAAGAAATGGGCAGTGCCACGTGTCGTTTGTTAAGCATTTTGTACACTACATTTTCATGACGTGGATGATTTTGATATGCAATACTGTGTTTTTACTAAACAAGAATAAAGAACAAATAATTCCAATAGAAAATCTGGTGGTACCACTTCGTTTTCAACAAATATTTAAAAATGTTTTATCTTTGAACTCGCCTAACACTATTACACTATTGGTACGACAACGGTATACTTTCAAGGTAGATGCCTTCTACGGATGTTTTAGGAAATGTTTGTTTTCTACAATAAGAGTATATATATTTTTTAATTTTGCACATTATGAACTATTGAAATCTATCCAGATTTCTATGTTTCAATGTAAAAAACACGTTAGTTAAAGCTGTGGAAACTATTATATGGATCGGGGTATTATTAAGCGAGTTTTATAAATTATGTTGATAAACATTTTAAATATTTTTAGAAGTCAATGTCGTTTCAGAATCGGAACGTTCTTAATATTGCTGAAGTGTTCACTTTTAGTAAAGTAATGTCTATAATTATTAGTGTAAATTTTTCCAAAATGTTAGGGCAATTTTATGGAAACAACTAAAAAAAATTTGAAAAAATGTACATACGTTTTATATGAGTACCTCTTATTGCTTCAAATGGAACGTCGAAATTATTATACCTCCTGTTTAATAGTGACAAAAATAAGCCTTTTTTTAATATTTCTTGTAATTTGTATACCTTTTCAATTCGATTGTGCAAAGTGCGTCTGTCTGGCTGCTAAAGTAGGGTTTGAGTGCGAAAATCCGTCGTATTGTCACGCATCTTATGATATCTCCAATACAAATTGATCGATATTCCAAAAGGTAGTCTTTCCTTTGTAACTTGTGATCGATAGGCTACATTAACCCAGACTTTTGATTATAATTAATGCTTGATCCATAAAATGGTCGAGTTGCCTTTTATTCACTTTCACTAAATTCAGTAAAAATTGGTACACGCGAAGCGTTGTTCAAAGTGGAATCTGATAACGAAAACGAGCTGCATTGACGCGCTTCTCTGCTACCTCTCCGATTCATAAATAGTATGCTAGATTTTTGTCCATTTTGTTGATTTACAATGCTTGCAAAACGTAGATTAAATTGACCACGTATTCACTCCCCATCTGGCACCTCTTATACGAATGACTGGCCCATATGATGTTATTAATATCTTTCGGTCAGTTGCACTGAATTTGGCAACCATCATCCGCTAGATAAACTCAGTTCTGGTAATGAAAATGGATCGCATTGTAATGACCCTTCCGGTACTTTCCATACAAATTGATCGGTACTGTAATGACTTAAATTTTTGTCAACGTTTGGTAAAACTGGAACGTTTGATAAAACTGGAAAGAAATCGAACAACCAAGAGAATTTCTCTATTGGTTTTACTATTTTTTTATAATTAACTGGATGTTAAGAGTTGATTGGTACGGAAACTATCCACTCTAATTTGCATACTCGTACATTTGTAATGGGATCGTTATAATTGTGGGCGTGGTTATTGAATAATACCAAAATAAAAAATAAATCAATATTGTACATATGAAAAAAATAATTTTCGACGCAATCATAATTGTGGTTATTGAAAAATATTACAAATATACTTCAGTATTTTTCGTTTGAAAAATTACTTATGACGGCATATTAGCACGAGGCGAGGACGTTTCCGTCATACCCACTTATTTTGGAGCATCGTCCATAACATTGCTGGCACAGTTGTTAGTTGTTCTGCCCGGCAGAATTTTGTGGTGCGTGGTCTACTTTGCTCCTTGCGCTTGCTTTAAAACGCATTGCAATATTCTCTATAGAGTGTCAGAACAAAAAGTGAATGTAGCAAAAATATGATTTTGTTCCAAGAAATAATGGAAAATTACAGCGAAGAAGTTAATTGGGGCATTGTATGCGATAAATTAATGGATCCTCAAGGGATTTCCACTTGTTTGCATTTATGCTTCGCTTGTCTGTTGCCTGTGATATTTTTCTATTTGAGCATTTTATCTACCCCAATTCATAAGTTTTGATCACAAAAACGATATGACAACATGCAAAATTGTTAACCCGTTAAAATGTAAATATTTAAAAAGGATAAAATCGTAAGGCAAGACAGAAAGTCTGGCGAAATACGATATGTCACTTAGCCAAAGGCAAAATGTGAAAATGCAACACTGCTGTTCTAATAATAGGCAATGTTTTGGATTGAGATCCTCCAAAATATTCGGAATCTCTATTGGAAGTATCAAATTAAAATTGAAAATGAAGAAGAGCACTGAAGTGTATATCATTGATGTTATAGCCCATGCAGGCATGTTTAACAAACTTAAATACGTTTTAGAGGTATTACAAATCATTCTCAAATGGCATACTCTTTCTAATATTTTTAAATATATATACCTCTGTATGATGTCAATAATAATCGTTAATTCTATTGAATTTACTGAACCAGGAAGAAGCGCAATATAGATTTTTTTCGCTACCAGTTCTAAGTGGTAAAATATACAGCTGAAGATAGGAAATATTTGGAAAACTTACTGCGATAATACTGTTATAAATATTCAGACTTCTAAATTATTTCTAATCGACACCGTAAAATACAAAATTTAATTTTGTTTTTCTGTGTGAATCGATAGTGATCATCAGATTTATAGTTATTTTTTCTTACCTAAATAACCAAACTGCACAATTTCTGCTGTTCATCCTGGTCACATAAATTTGTTACTAGAATGAAAATATTCTTAGATCTTGTAACAAGGGCGGTCCCAAAGCTAGCTGAGCTGGCATATAGAGTTGTCAGTAGTTTGGAAAAATTATGTTGGTGAAAAACAGCAACCTTATAAAACATATGTTTTAAGTTTCAAGGCGCTACGTTGTTTAGTATTTTTATTTGAGAAATCAAAAGTAAACCATCTCAGTGAATTTGTAAATATGAAAAAAAAAAAATTGGTCATCTTTACGTAATTCAATACTTCCATTTTAAAGGTCTCAGTCCAACCAATATTAAAGCCGAGCTAGATTCTAATCTGGAGGAGTCTGCTCCTTCGTTCACGAATTTAAAATATTGGATAGCAGAGTTTAAACGAGCTTAATTTATTGCAGCGTTTAGGCGCCGTATTTATATGAACTCCATACATTTCTATAAACTTAAATATTGCCTGTGTATGTGTAATTTAAGTATTTCCTTTTAAAAAGCATATACAAGGTGGGTCATTAGGGTGTTGGCGGTTTAAATATTCAATTAAAAAAAAACTACGAAACATAAAAAAAATATATTTGTATTTTTAAAAAGTAGAAGCATGGGAATTTTTAAGACTTAAAAATAATGTTGTCCAAATGGCTTCCCTCGACTGCTTGACACTCTTGGAACCGAAGTCGCAAATTTTGGAAAACTCGTTGAAAAGTTGTTCTCGGTATCTTGTTACTTTCCTGAGTAATGTTCCTCTTCAACTGCTCTAAATTGGTCGGATTATTCTCGTAGACTACCGATTTGAGGTAGCCCCATAGAAAATAATCGCATGGAGAGAGATCGGGGCTACGTGGGGGCCATTCAATATCCCCCTTTTCAAAATGAGCTTTCCAGGAAAAACATTTTTCAGCAGCTCTATGGATACCCTAGTCGTATGACATGTGGCCCCATCCTGTTGAAACCACATCCTCGAGGTATTGCCTTGAAGTTCTTGCAAAGCTGGCACCAAAAAGTCTGCTAGCATGTTGTAATAATTGTTCGCTCTAACCGTCATCGCATGCCCTCTTTCGTCCTCAAAAAAGTATGCAGAAACTGGGCGACCACGAACCGTAATTGGTACTGTTGAGCCAATTGTTTCGAACATTCTGATCCATTTTCGTATCACATTGGCGCTTGGAACTTCACTTAAATCGTGTAAACCGTGTTCATGCCGACACAAACGTCGTGCAGTAATCACTGATTTATTGTTTTCGTAATATGCTCGGACACAAAATGCACGCTGCACTCCCGTGTACGGCTCCATGGCGACTAAATTTCCAGGAAGCGGCGCAGCGAACAACATGTCCCCCCGCGCCGCGCATTACCGAGAAATTGAATATTTAAACCGCCAACACCCTTATGGCCCACCCGTACAAAAAATTAGGGGTAACATTGCCCAACATTTTGCGATATTACCTAAATGTTAAATCAATATGGGATTTGATAGTGAATTGACGTACACATACCTTCACTCAACGTCCTTTTGCGTTGCTGCAAAAGTGTGAATGGTGCCAAAAAAGGGCATGGTTAATTAAATTCTCTTAATTAAAGAGCAATAAAAGAGCGAAATAGTAACTTTCCCAAGTTCTATGTTTCGAAAATGTAGAGAGATCACTAATTTTTGTTAAATCAATGTTATATGTGGTGCACTTAGTACTAAATACTAATACTAAATGCTTGATGCGTGCACATTTATGCTGGATATAGTTCAATATATAGGAATATAGTATAAGTTACATTAGGTACTTTGTACCAGAAGGTCGGCCGGGAAGTACCAGATAGGTTGTGTTTATTCCGTCGATTTTTCTATATTCTCTTAAATAGTGTAACGCAATGTAATTGATAAGAATTTAATTAACTTAAGATTATGAATTAGGGATTGCAGCGGAAAATTAGATTTCGATAAATGCATCAATTTGTGTGGGAGTTAAAAGAATGGGAGTGGCAACGTCGCCCATTTTCATTATCAGAACTCGGTTCATCAAACGCATGATATGTGCCAAATTTGGCCGAATTTGGATTATTAATTCAAGGATATTGATGTAAGAATATTAAGTTAAATCGGCTATTTGTATGGGTGCTACCAAAAGAGGCGCGGTCTATGCAACTAAGACAATTTCCATATAGAAAAAAGTATATAAAGTCAGTTTCTAAATGAAAAGCATCTACGAAGACGTTTCCCATAAGCAAGGTATCTATAAAGACACCTTTCAATAAGATAAGTGTGTGCGGCGACACTTTCGTGTACAAATGAAGATACCATGAAAATACCTTCAAAAACGAAAGCTATCTATGAAGACATCTTTCTGTACGAAAAGTGTTTGTGAAGACAGATTCTTTTTCTGTATGAAAACCCCCTATGAAGACATTATTTAAAAGTAAGGTGTGAGTTTCTATACGAAAAAGGTTTATATGAAAGTGTTACCATTAATAAATGCCTTTGGTATCACAACGTAAATTTTCTTCATAGGAAAGTTTTCTTACAGTCAGTTATAATTTTGAGAAATGTGCTCGTGAACGTTTTTTGTATTGAAATATGTACCACAACCGCTTTTTACGTAGTAACCTGTTTTTTTCAATTCAGCACCATCGAAGTGCATGTGAAAAAGCCCAGTAAGGGGAATGCGGCGATGCTTAGAGTGGTTGTTTGCAAATAGCAACCAATTATATTTGAATTTCATTCTAACCATTTTCTGAAGCGGAAGAAAACGTAATGCTCATATTTGATTTATGTGATGTGTTTAGCTACAATAAATGTTCTCATATATTTATAGGTTTATCCATTTTTCGGTTTCAAGTTAAGTTAAATAAAGCGCATATAAAGCTATGATTTCTATCAAACTTTTATTTCATTATAATCCTTGGGCCTTGCCGTTATGTACGAAATACAATGCCATTTAAACGGCCACCTCTGGATTGGTTGCAGCAGTGGATCCTTCAAAATAACATACGAGGTGTGATAAAAAATAACCGTTATTTTAAATTTTTGAAAAAAGTATTTATTTATTCATCAATAACTATTTTACTTAATTCAAAGTAATTCCCTTCAGATATAATACACTTATGCCAGCGTTTTTTTCAATCCTCGAAACACTTCTGAAACGCGCTTTTTGGTATCGCCAGCAGCTCCTGTTTCGATTTTTCTTTTATCTCCTCAATCGTAGCAAAACGCTTTCCTTTTATAGGTGTCCTCAGTTTTGGGAAGAGGAAAAAGTCAAGTCCGGTGAATACGGTGGTTGGGGCGTGATTGCGGTTTTGTTTTTGGGCAAAAAACTCACGCAAAAGCATCGATGTGTGAGCTGGTGCGTTATCATGGTGCAGAATCCATGATTGGTTTTTCGACAATTCTGTGCGTGTTGACGAATTGCTTTACGCAAACGGCGCATAACTTCAAGGTAGTATTCCTTATTGACCGTACAACATTGTGGCAAGAATTCATGATGCACCAAGCCATTGCAATCGAAGAAAACAGTGAGCAAAACCTTCACATTTGTCCGAACTTGTTGTGCTTTTTTCGGTATTGGCTTTGGACGCTTCCATTGGGGTGATTGGTCTTTGGTTTCAATGTCATAGCCATACACTCATGATTCGTCACCAGTTATGGCCTTTTTGAGGAAATCTGGATCGTCATTGACGACGTTCAACAGCTCCTCAGCGATGTCCATGCAACGTTGTTTTTGCTCAAAATTTAGCAATTTTGGCACAATCTTCGCTACCGCACGTTTCATGCCTTAAACATCCGTAAAAATTATTTGGCATGAGCCAAACGACATGCCGACATCACTAGCAACCTCCTAATAGTGATTCGACGATTATCCAAAATCATTTTCTTCACTGCTTCAATGTTTTCATCGGTTGTTAACGTGCTCGGGCGACCAGGACGAGCATCGTCATTAACATCTTCTTGGCCTTTCTTAAACCGGTTATATCACAATTGAACTTGTGTTCTGTTCATAGTAGACTCGCCAAACGCCACAGTCAACATTTCAAATGTCCTTGCACATTTCATTTCATTTTCTACACAAAACGTAATACAGTTTCTGTGATCGATCATTTTTTCGAAGAGCACACCAAAACACGACTAACCTTTTTATCTGTCAAAAACAAACTGACCATCCAAAATGGCTGATATTGTCAACATATATAACAGACATGTGTACCAGCGTAACAGAAAAAAATGCGAAAATTGAACATACGTAACTCACGAAATTTGAAAATAACGGTTATTTTTTGATCACACCTCGTATATTAGAATACTTTAGTAGCTTTAGTACATTTTTTCGACAAGATGGTTCGAGTAAAAAGGAATAAAGTAATTTGTAATTTCTAATTTCCAAAAGTTTCTCTTTCCTGTTAAAATTTGTTACACCTTTTATTAGTTTTAGATAATAAAAGTTGTACATTTAGCAGAAAATGGACTATTTCGAACCATTTTGTGTTAAGCCGAAATTCCGTTTCAAAAATAAAATATTTGGGGAAATGATTATTCATTTCTAAGCTCTCATTATCGACTGATGTGTCCTGCAGTATTCTTGGATCAAGAAAGCAACGAAAACGAACGGAGACTATTAAAGTACGATTGCTTCACTGTAAACCAAAGTAAACTATTTGCAAACAAAAAAAAATGGCATTTATTCAATTGGCATTTATTTGTTTAAACAAATCAAGAATGTCAATGGCTAATGAAGGCAGGCAACATTTCATTAGCCTAATAATATTGACGATAGTTGCATTTTGACTAGTCGTGTATTTATTCACTCTTGTCACGTTCTAAAAATGGTATCCAGGCAATATGTTTCTGAATGTTATTAACTATAATTATTTCTTGAAAAGTGCATTTGCTGGGATGATCCTTTTCGGTACCTATGAATAACCATAACATTTAACTTTTAATTAATGAGCATATCGTGCAATCGTTGAAACCCCCCTGAAAATGGTCATTAGTCCATAGTCATTTTCAGTTATTTTATGAACAAGTTATTTCCTACTGGAGTGATTTTGCACACGGGTGTTGCCTGCGGTATTGAGACACGCATCGCTAGATATAATAAGTGAACGTTCCAGTAATGCACTTATCATGTCAGTAGTAGATGTTAGTAACGCACTTATGGCGACTTAGCGCGTTTTGAAGTGAAAATGGATATTTTTTCCCCCATTGATCACGCCTACAAGAGATGATATGTTTCTTTTCAGTATCTGTATAATACCAGTACCTACATATTATGCTTTTACTTAACGAATAAATGGCAAATTTTTTAACAAATTCGGGATTTAGTTTTTTATATGTAAGTTTTTTCTTTAATGGCCGGTTTAGCCCAAAACTTAAATTTAACTTAACTTGCCTATGAATATAAGATATTTGTGTATATTTATATACTATAGGTATATACTACATCGATTGTGCAGCCTCATTTGTTTGCAGTGAAGTCGTATTTCCAATCAGATATTGGGTTTTGCAAAGCTCATGTAGCAAATCTCTTCTGAGGAAACATGGCTTATGATTTGGAAATAATAGAACAGAAAATATTAGTTTTTTTTGCGACCTGTAAAGAATTTATTTATTTATTTTTGCTTCAAAAATAGCACGCATTTAAGCTGTCAAACATTAACTATTTGTATAAAATGGATATTCAAGTAAAAGGTGTCCCGACAAGAACGCAAGATTTAAATTTGGGGTCATTCGAAGTGTCATTGTTTGACATTTGACAATTGTTATTGTTTGCTAGTAGAAGGTACGACGTTAGTAAAAATGGAGCGCTACACGAATGAACAACGCATTCTCATTGTGAATTTGTGTTACCAAAATGGTGAAAGTTTTGCGGCTACAGTCCGCAAATTGCGATCTATTTGGGGTCACAATAATGCTCCAAAAGAGTCAACTGTAAAGAGATTAATGGACAAATTTGCCAAAACTGGTCTGTTAGTGATGTCAAGGCAACAACGCGTCTTCGACCAGGTCGGTCGACCGAAAATGTCGCAGCTGTACGTGATGATGTCGCTCAAACTCCATCCACCTCAATTCGACACCGAGCTCAGCAAATTGGTGTCTCCAAATCCACTATGCAGCGAATTTTGACGAAAGGTTTCCATCTTCATGCATACAAAGTTCAATTGACTAAGGAACTGAAGCCAATGCTGATTTTGCCGATAAAATCATCTTCAGTGGCGAAGCCCATTTCCATCTTGATGGCTTCGTCAATAGGCAGAATTGTGGCATTTGGGGTGAGGAAAATCCTCGAGTGATTCACGAGAAGTAAATGCATCCTCAACGTGTCAATTGGTGAAATTTTTTATGAAAATGAGGCAAGTCAAGCGCAAACAGTCAATGGTGTTAGGTATCGTGAAATGATAACCAGTTTTTTCGAAATACAATTAGAAATACAATTGTTAGTAAAAATTAATTTCACTTTTGGTAGAGCAAAACGAGGGCTTCCAAACTCGGTAATTATGTAGGCAACCGTTAATTGGAATTGACTTGTTCAAAAAACACTCAGCGCTAAACTACTACACTCCTCGAAATAAAAGTGCAAATAAATAAAATTAACAATGAAAGAGTTGAAAGCTATAGTTATAATATGAAATTATACTTGTATCGTTCTTATTTGATACATTCGAATGCGAATTTCTTTCAGTTTTACAAATCTTTCAATTTTACATATACAAGTCGGCGGGGAGCCTTTAAGAGATTCATGTGTAAAGTTGCAACTTTAGATTTTATAAATATTGATTTTTTGCACATTTGATATTTTTGCGTCTAATTTTGAAATCTGAATAAGTTACGGCAAAAGCCTGCATATATACAAATGAACTAATGAATAATTTGAAGCAGATGGTGCGAAAGTTAAAAACAGACTTCGTAATTTCGTTTGACGATATTTCCCAACAAGTTCATTTACCCTCGCTTTTTCATAAATGTTTGCGTTGGCGAGTTGTTTTGTAAAGAAGGCTTCACTTAGTACAGGGTGTCCGTCGGGAAGGTATACTACTTTGTTTGTTTATTTAATTTTTGATTAAATGAAAGACAATGAATCTTATATTGATAAATGTTTTATTTAATGTCGACAATTATGTATGAATACATTATCAATATCAACATCACCATTTCTTGAAATAACTTGTTGTGGAAAGAGGTCTCGCAGTAATTCCATTGTAATCCTGGATGTATGCGATGTGACACCGTCTTGTTAATATTACATATTAATCAAGCCCAAAGCATGCAGTTGTGGCGCTAAAAAGTTTTCAATCATATCACGATATCGCTCCCCATTGACAGTTTCCGTTACTCCGTTTTCAGTTTCAAAGAAGTAAGGTCCAATGATTCCTCCTGACCAAATTGCACACCAGACTGTCACTTTTAATGGATGGATGGAGGTGACTGATGAATAATTTGGGGGTTTTCCATTGCCCAGAAACGACTATTCTGCTTATCCACATATCCACTCAAATGAAAATGTGCCTCGTCACTCATGATTTTTTCATGAAAATCGGGGTTGTCATAGGCGAGCTGTAACATCCAATTGGCATATGTACGGCGGCGTAAATGGTCTTATGGAAGAAGCTCTTGTGTCAACTGAATCTTAAATGGAAATAAATGCAAATCCTTGTGCAAAATTGGTGTCAAAGTTGTTCTTTGAAGACCAAGCTCCTGAGCACGGCGTCGAATTGAGGTTGATGGATTGTTTTGAGCATTTTCTTGAGCAGCAGTAATGTTTTCAGCCAATCTAGCAGTATGTTGCGGTCCATGCTTGGCCCAATCAGCTACAGAACCTCTTTCTTCGAGATCATTCACTACATGATAAATAGAGCGTCTTGTTGGCATGTTGTTTCTCCCAAAAATTTTACGTAACTTTCTCAGCGCCACAGTAATCGATGATTGATTTTGATAAAATGTTTTAACGATTAAAATGCGTTGGTTTATCGAATATTTTTCCATAATAAATCTGCCACGTCTCTACTTCACGACTGCCAAATATGAACTGTCAATACTAATGCTTACCAAAATGGCGTCCCGACGGACGCCCAGTATTATAATTAGAATATTGAAGACCGTGCAATGAATTTGATGAAGTTGGGGATCTTAGACTAATATTTCCGACTATAGTTGTCTGAAAACAGAGCTATAAATCAATCTTTAACTATTGTTTTATTGTTGTTTTGTTGTTGTGTTACAAAATCTCTGTACGCGATTTTTATGACCCAGACTAACATTTATACGATGGCTTAATATAGAAACCAGTTCAAGACTTGGTGAATAGACTTACTTACCTTCACTCAACGTCCTTCCACACAGTTTCATAGTGCTAGAAGGGGCATAGTAAATTGCAAAGCTTTGGTTAGCAAATTCTCTGAATTAAAGTACAATAGAAGAAATAAATTACAACTTACTTACTCGTATAAACTATTGTCTAGAAGTTATAGTGCAGACCATTATCATTCGCAGAACTATGATTACCAAAATTCTGATGCTAAATTATACTGAATTTGGTACAGTTGAATGAAAGATATAATATATGTGGGTTAAATTAGTTAATTTGTATAGGATGTACCAGAAAGAGTGAGGATACCCGTCGATTTTTTCACCACAATTTAGTGAAATTTAATTTGTATTTACAGAAGAAAAATCGGTAAATCAGTCCGTTGTGTGTAGTCAGTTGTCATTCTACCAACTAAGTTTATCAAACGCACGATATGTGCCAAATTTTCATGAATTCCATGCAAATGCTTTAATGATATAGTGCTAACATGGAGCTACATGGGTTAAATCGGCCATTTATATGGAAGGTACGAGAAGGTTCAGTTGGTTGCTTGGTCGATTTCTCTTAAGTTTGGAATTGAAAGTTAGAGAGTGTTTTTGTAATACATCCAGCGAATCTTACGTGCAGCTTTATTGGAGGTTAGAATATCCATTTTTGGCTTTTACGTAGTTGTAATACCAAAATCCAAAATAAGACTGAGAGAGCCTATTGTTAAGATGTTGCGAAAATGTCAAAAGTTTTTGTTTGAAATAATAAAAGGAAACGTTCTCGTGGCACAAGGAAGTCTTGTAGTTAAAAATATCGTTTAAAGATGATCCAGTTGGTTTTTTATAACATGTCCAAACCTCAGAAAGGGGTCTTTGGAGTATTTACATTTCAAAAGTGTCCTTTCGCCCTTTTCAATAATTACCGCGGAATTAAATTTATAACAAATTTATCGTATAATGAGTTCTGCAGGGGTTATCGAAATTAAGAATCTTTTTTGCTCAAATTTCGTAACTCTTTTTTTTCTCGCAACAAAATTTTGTACAAATATCCCACAGATATATCGGGTTTCCAAAGATCTTCTTCGGTTTTATTTAAAACCCATCTTTATATCGAGGTGATATCGCGATCATACAAACTATATGCGCATGTACTAACCATCGAGCTATGATCGGTCATTGGACAGTTATTGAATATAAATATACTTTCGCCGAAGAGGCGAAAATACCACATTTATCTTCTACGAGTCTTCTAGTGTATTCTAAAAGGGGGTTTTCTAAGAAAAAACATTAACGACAATAAATAGTTTTAAGTCAGAATAACGTGAAATAAAGTAAAAGGTTGAGATAAAACAAAAGAGTAGATAATTTTATGCATACTTCAATCATAACTGTCTTTAAAAAAGTTGTATAAGGCACACATATGAAAGTGAAACATCAGTTGGCCTAGTAATAAGGATTAAAAAAATGTAATTAAAAACTTATTTAAAATATCCTGGTGATAAGAATTATAGGTGTAATAAAATGAACATGACTGATAAGGACTATAAAAAAATTGTTTTCTATAAATATTTTACATTAGTGCCGAGATTAAATTACTCTGCATAAAGTACTCCTTGTGAATAAAAGACAACCAAAATAAAAAGGATGAACCACCCGTAAAACAAAACTTATGAACTAAAAGTAAATAAAGAATGTTAACCAATCTGTGAGAAAAGACTAAAAAGAAATTAATATTAATCCAAACTAAAACACAAGAATTAAAGATCCTTAAGAATACAAATAAACTGTATGTGAAATAAAATACAAAATTTAAAGCACCAATAATCGAAGCTGAGAAATTGAACCAAATACTTATATTGGAAGCCGAAAAGAAGATATCGTGGAACAACACCCATTTGAAAATGAAGGCGTTCATCTACCTGTAAGCTAACAATATTAATTCTAAGTATTGCTATTCATAAATATTAAAATTAAAAAGTAGTTAATAAGTATAAATCAAAACGGAAAAGAACAATATAAATAAAAATTTTATTTTTGAAATTAAAATATCAATAAATCTTTAAACTTTTACAAAATCTTGTTATAACAAAACAAAAATTGTAAGGAAAGATGGAAAGAATGTCAAAGCCAAACAATTTAATCCGACCTGCGGTCTTAGGCCAACAAAATAATCCTCCCCCTGCACCAACAGCATTAATTTCGTCGCAATTCGACCAATTGCAGAGAAATTTATTAGATTCTTAAGACAATTCTTTCTAACCGAAGGTAGAACATTAATCAATAACGCCATTAATCCTACAGAAGAATTCGCTAATTTACCCACCATACAACACACCGCTTGAATGGCGGGCAATAGCGTTTTGTATCTTTGCCAAAAACTGGACAATCAAACAAACAGGAATAGTTTAGCAGGACATTATATAAAAAATCAAGGACCGCCAGGAACAGACCAGTCGAAAATAGAAAATGGAAAATACCTCATCAGATGCAACAATTTAATCAATATGGACCACCAAATAGAATTCAACGTAACTACCATATCAGAACACAATCCATGGACTATCCAATACAACAAAATGCAAACGAAAATTCAAGCAACTATCAGTTGGAAGACGATACATTGGCAGAGGACAACTATCAAATCCCCGAAGAATACCGAAGCAATATGGCAACGGTAGATTCTAAAGATGACGTAATAACAAATCTCAGTGATATCCATTTTTTAGAATGAGGAGTTCCTCATTGCCATACCTGGAATTTAGAATGAGGAACTGAGATTTACTAAAAATACTAACAGACACCGTGTCCAATAAAAATTACATAAAATCCGAAATTGTATCAAAACCAATACAAAATAAAAACTCGTTTACCGCTAACTCCGTGGTGGGTGACATCAAAATAACACACCATACTAATGCTAACCTTTTTGGCTTTAATAATACAATTACATTCCACATTCTCCCTTCACTTTCATTTTTCGATGCTATTCTAGGCAACGATACGCTCAAGGAACTTTCGGCTATAATAGAAACAGAAAATAATATCCTGAGAATTAAAACCTTAAAATTTCGATTAAAGCAATTTTAGTCTCAGGACATAAATAAAATAAACACTCAAACACAACACCTCGATTTACAAACTACACAAGAACTGTCAAATATATTAAATCAATTCTCAGACCTCTTCACCGAACCGAATGAAAGGTTAACCTACACGTCAAAGGTAATAGGAGAAATCCGTACGACCTCCGATACACCGGTTTACATCAGATCGTACCCCTACCCTATGCACCTTAGGAGCGAAATAAATTCGCAAATAGAAAAATTACTCAGTGATGGTATTATAAGACTTTCAAGGTCACCATACAATTCTCCCGTATGAATCGTCCGAAAAAAATTAGATCAATCAAATGAAAAAAAAAAAAAATTTGAATGGTAATAGATTACCGCAAACTAAATCCTGTTACAATTGCAGACAGATACCCCGTACCAGAAATTAGTGACGTATTGTCACAATTGGGAGAAAATATATACTAGGTATATAGATATATAGTAAATATATACTAGACCTGAAAAGCGGTTTTCATCAAATTACTTTAAAGGAATCTGACATCGAAAAAACGTCTTTCTTAGTCATCAATGGTAAATACGAGTATACTCGTTTACCATTTGGTCTAAAAACGCTCCTTCAATCTTCTAACGAACGTTGGATGATATTTTATATATTTTTTTTTTTATTTTACAGATGATATTATTATTTTTAGGACATAGAAACAATTTTCGAAACCCTTTGGAATGCTAACATGAAAATGCAAGTCGATAAATGCGAATTTTTAAAAAACTACTTAGAATTTCTGCGCTTTATTGTGTCCGAAAGTGGTATAGAAAACAAACCCACAAAGGGCAAACCTCGCTGCACCAAAAACATTGATGGACTTGAGATCTTTTCTTGGACTTGCAGGTTATTGTAGACGTTTTGTCAAGGATTACGCTAAACTAGCGAAATCCCTGACAATCCTTTTAAGGAGGGAAGGGGAACAAGCGTCATAAAAAAAACACTTCGAAAAAAAAACCCCAATAAAACTCAATAGTGATAAAACCTCATCACATTACCTTACACCAATAGCTAATGAACCAATCAACGTATTTAAGAACCAAAATTTCCTAAGATTGGTCCAAAATCAATCACATGAATTCAAATAATATTTCCTACTTACTCCCGGCACATAATCTATGAAACGGATTACACAGAAAAAAAATTAATAACCATGTTTAAAAAGTACCTTAATCCCTCAACCCATTTATGGTTGAACACTACTGAATCTGTCCTTGGAAAGATACAAGAAATATATCCCGAAAACTTTTCTAATTATCGTACCAGATTCACTCGGAAAATTGTTACGGACGTAATAGATGAAGGAGATCAAGAAACAGAAATACTGAACGAACATCAACGCGCACATCGTAATGCTATTGAGAACAAAAACCAATTAATTGAAAGAGTTTAATCTTCAAAAATCCGTCAGACAGTGCAAAATCTGTAAGGAACAGAAATATGAACGACACCCACAGAAACCATTACTAAGTGAAACGCCGATTTCCGAATATCCTGGACAAATAGTTCATCTGGACATTTACCTTACTAACCAAAACGCAGTTTTAACAGCTATATACAAGTTTTCCAAGTATGTAACGGCAAAGATTATCAAATCCAGATCAACGCAAGATATCAAGGAACGCGAACTTACGAAATATTAGTAAGTCTAGGACCTCCTGAGTGGATAATTACAGACAATGAAAAATCACTGGGATCTGCACCTATAAAGCATATGCTAGAAAATAAATTCGAAATCAAAATATTTAAAGCTTCACCTTACACCAGTACTGCTAATGGACAAATCGAAAGATTCCATTTAACAATTTCCGAAATAATGCGATGTGTGAGAGCAGAAAAATTTCATGACTTCTTTAAGGAATTGCTTGAGATATCTATTAGCAGGTATAACTATTCAACCCATTCTACTACCGGGAAAAGACCTGTAGATACGTTTTTCGGAAAAATAAAACCAGAAAAGCTCTTGGACGAAAGAAAAAACACATACAAAAACTAAAAGAAACACAGGAAGCAGATTTAGCCTTTCAGAACAAAAATAGAACAATTCCTAAACAATATACCCCCGGAGGCATAATCTATGTAAAAACTAATAAAAGAATAGGGACTAACCTGTCATCCAGATACAGGGAAGAAAACGTGGCAGAAAATCTCAATAGCACAATTAATTAGTTCACAAAAGCTTGATAAGAACATAACCTTTTTTCCTTTTTCCATTTACAGACTTTGTCTGCAAATCATAAAAGGCGAAATACAAATACTCGACTACACCAATTCGGAAATCGTGGCATTTCAAACAGGACGAGGTTTAATACAGAACGGAACCTTCAATTTAGTACATGTAATCGACATTGACACTTACGAACGAGAATTAAAACTTATAAGTGAACATATTAGTTTCAAAATAAAGAAATCCAACCCCTTAATGCCATTTCTCCAACTCGAGATAGACGTGCTGACCAACCTGATAAATCGAATTAAGCCCTTCAAGCCCAACGAAATTGGCATCGTATGGAAATGGATTGCGGGCTCACCAGACC
Organism: Philornis downsi; assembly: GCA_019455685.1. Lineage (NCBI taxonomy): Eukaryota > Metazoa > Arthropoda > Insecta > Diptera > Muscidae > Philornis > Philornis downsi. Next base: position 588,925 of record JAHXMU010000105.1, on the reverse strand, counting down.
GGACAGATTTTGATATTTAGGCAGATAAAATAAATGATAAGTTACGAATGACGGAAAACCAAATTGTTGTAAACAGACTCTTTGAACGAAAATTAAATGAACTGACCAACTTGACGACTCGAATAATTAAACACATTCAAACTTACGATATAGAGAACAGCGCCGCACTTAAATTTAAATTTGAATTACAGATACTTAAAAAAGAAGTATCTAAGATTGAACAAGCATTGTTATGGTCAAAAGGAGGTATAATAAATTCTTTCCTGTTCTCCCATAACGAAATGGAAATTTTGAGCGAATTAATTGCAGAGCAAAATTTTTTTCCTTATAATAATTAGAACAATGCTTAAAATTAGCCAATATTAAAGTAGCCTCAAATAACTCAATATTGTTATATGTAATAAACTTCCCTAAAGTAAATAACCTTCATTGTGAATCTATGTTAATTAAACCTATCAAAACAGGAAACTTTATTATAAAATTAGAACACGAAACTATAATGTCTTGACAAAATAAAATATTTGAAATAATAAGACTATATAAAAGCTATGACGAACTGAAGCTTTGTCAGGAAAAAGTATCAAAGAAATAACTAACACAAGTTGCATACCCAATCTCCTTAAAAGTAGTCCCTCCACTTGTAAAAAAAGCAATAATTTCGATACCCCTTCCTTGGAAAAATCCAAGACGGTATTCTATTATTATTTAATCAGTACAATGATTCAATTCTTGTGAATGGCAACCATGTCGATATGCATGAGACATTCGTAATCCAATATCAAAATGCCACTGCTCATTAAATTCAAACCACTATTTCGAAGAAACTTTGTCCCTCCAATTTATCAAACAATTACACTTGAACAACAGTAACACAATTCAATTGATCCATAGGAAAAATACTATTATTTAAATACGCTGCAACTAGAAGGTACGAACTTAAATCCATCCAAGCTGGCATTTCACCAATTTACTCAGAAATCCAGGAAAACCCCCACACATTAGAATATGGTCAATCAATTTCTCCTGCAAACGAGGACGTTTGCATATAAGGAGGGAAGAGTTATCGAAATTTTTGTTAACATTTTTTTCACTTGAAAATTTATATGCTTAATTGTAACTTTTGGCTGTTGAACTCATTTTGAACAACATTTTAATATTTTGCTGAATTGCAAACTCGTGTTAAATAGATTAATTTGTTATCAACATTTTTATTAATAAATCTAAAACAAATAAATGCTGACAATGCGTCTGCATTAATTTGTTATCAACATTTTTATTAATAAATCTAAAACAAATAAATGCTGACAATGCGTCTGCATTTATTTGTTAATTCTTTTTGCGAGGTTTTATTCGCCATAGCTATAGTTAATAAGAAGAATGGTTAACAAGTTTTCATAGAAGACAAACATAAAAGAAAGAAAGCAATAAAATAAGTGTTTATTTTAAAGCAAAAAAATAAGTGTATTATTTAAAAGTAAAAAATAATAAGTTATATTCCTAGATTCGACTCTTTCATTCAACTGCAAAATAAAACAAAGAACGAATTCCTTTGTCTTCCATGAATGAGATATGGAAGAGCTTCTCACATTCAGTGAGCCTACGCGCATTCTATTTTTAGACTTACTCAACAGGACTTATAGTTTAATGGCGATTCTGAACGCCACAGTTTGAGAACCATTTGCCAGACTTGTCGATTACTCGATCAACTGAAGTGTTCGTGCGTGTACTAACCATCGCGCCACGGTCACAATTGCAATATATTCAAAATAATTCAGCTCGCATTAGGCTTTTGGCACTGTAGGTGGAAACAGATTGCACTGCCACGATCTTTAGCGTGCAACACCTACAATTTGACCGATTTATCAAAAACAAAGCTAAAATTTGTCTTATTCTATTGTGCTTTAGTTCAGAATATTTCTTGCAGCAACACAAAAGGACCTTGGGTGAAGGTGTATGTAAGTCAATTTAATTGACTTGAAATTTCAATACTGGTTTCGTCCACTATTGACAAAACGAATAACATAAGATAGTTGTCAAAAACGCTGTGGAATTGTTCCAAACAACGTTTTTTGTTTATGTCACTGCAAAATAGCTGTTGCTTGCGATTCGTGCCGCTGTAGTGTGAATAGTCGACCAAGAAGAGGAAAACACCAAAGTTTTTTGGTTTGTCTGGAAAATAAAATTACCATAACATAAAACAACACAGTGGAGTAACCAAAATATTTCCAAAATTGACCAAAACAAAGCCATCTCATATTGCATATGTCAAATACGAGTACCTGAAATATACAAAATATTGCATATGATCAAATTTTAATACCTTTTTTTGTCAAATTCACTATCCCGGATCCCGGAAAGTTAGTGACCAGTTGAATTCCAGATAGACTAGGCCTCAGGAAATTAAAAAAATGTGGTGAATACAATATTTTGAAGTTTAGGGTCACTCACAAGGGAGTACGAGGACGGCTGGAAAACATCGGTATCATCAGCTACTTTAAACGGTGCAAGATATTACGATTGGTAAAATTTCAGACGAATCGGGCCTGACAATACTAAATTATAAGCGAAAAAGTGATATCTCTCAAATCCGTCATGTTCTCTCAAATGCGAATAACCGGAAAAGACGTAGTTAAAAAATATCGCAGACAAAGTCTCAGTATATGCTCATAATTCAAAAATTGTGGTAAATAAAACATTTAGTCCAGTCCAGTACTGGAGTGGCGTAGTTTACTCCATTAGCACTAAGTTCTTAAAACGATATAAAGTGCTACGACTGAAACATTTTAGATAAATCTCAAATGAAAACGTAATTTTTGCCTCGTCCATTTACAGCGCTAGATATAGGAATAAATTTTAGAGTACGAAATTTTAGTATATTCATGAAAATATTTCAAAATTATTTATAAACAAATTAATTTAGGGTTAAGGATTATTTATACAAGTAGTTCTTACCATATTTTACCAAAATCTTGAAATACTATTAATAGTCTTTAAGGATTCTTCACCTGACCTTAAACGTAGTCGTGCACATCCACATGGAGACGTACAAAAAATACACCAGTCATCAAGAAACGTAGAGAAGTTAAAGTTTTGAATTTCAGAAAGCTCTTTGCATCGAAATTATAGGCGTAGAAAGGGGGGGTGCCTATAGAACTTTTTTAGCACCCCCCCAGGGTTTTCAGATTATCAGATCAGATTCAAATTTTTTTAACACACGTAAAATTTGCTTAATTAATTTATTAATCTTAATTGAATTGAATTAATCTTGCATTTTCCTTAAAGAATTTTGGTAAGCACTGATAAAAAGTATCAATTTTGCCTAAATCTGAGTTCAAGGCCTATTTAATTTTAGTTCAAATAAAGCAAAATTGAGTTCAAGAACCTTCATGGACATTGTACATAACCGATATGGTTTTAAGTACAATTGTAATACTTTTAAGTTTGCACATACTAGTTTTACGATCGTATCAATTAAAATATAGTGAAATGTGGAACATGATAAACTCAAATTAAATACTATAACGGGGTGGTTCCGAGTATAATTGCATTACATTTGATTTAAGGCGTCTAATATACATATATAGAAAGTATAACGTTCAAAACGTTGTACTTGATTTGACAACCACTTTACTTAATTTCGACTAATATACATATAATAGAATGTAGAAGAATCAAACTCAAATCAAACGCGTTAAGAATAAAACTTTAATTTATATCTAAAAGTCGATTTAAGTAAATATTTAATAAACTTGAACCCCTCGAAAATGAATTTTAATAATTATGAAGCTTTTCTAAATTAGAGTTCAAAAGTTTCTCAAATTGAGTTTACATTTTTAGTATACTCGTATTTAATTAACTAATTTTGCATATGTTTTCTTGAGAAAAGCGGGAAGCTTTATGAACTTAAAATTGAGAAGATTTTTCTTTAAATGATTTTGTTGCAAATGTATAATATGTTTTGAGTATGGAGGTACTTGGCACCATACGGATGTCAATTTTAGTCAATTTGAGTTCGTTTTAACTTAAAACTAATCCAATTTGCGTTTAGATTATACTGAAAAATTAAATGTACGTATTTCATGCCATAAAATCGTGTTTTGCTTATAGAAGGATAAAACTTATTGTTCTTCAATTTATAACCCATCTATGAAACTCACTCATTCAGAATCGAAAGTTTTTGTAAGTTTTTCATGTGGGAAAAACGTGTTTCTTGAATAATTTTTGTTTACTATATATTTGATACCGAAATAAACTATGAAGAATTTACTGACTTGTCCACCGTATTTATTATCCGCTGCTAGATTAATGTTAATATGTTTTCCGAACAAACTACAGGAATGGTCGTAATTGGATGAACATGCTTAAACCCTTTTTCATTTTCCTTAATTTTTATTGCGAAGAACACAAATTTAAATTAGGCTTCTTACAAATTTTTAATAAATGCGAGTGTTAATAAAAATTTATTTCGTATGCAACTTTGAGAACCAGCCGACTGAACAAATAATTAACAGATGAATGGTGAAAATATTGCCGTAACAATATATTTTCTCTGAGGAGGGCTAAATTCATTCATTCGTTCATCCTGGGAGGCTAAATTCATTCAATGCACCTAATCTGTAAACCAAAGCGACTAAGCGCCCCCCGTTTATCTATACCGAACCGATTATCAAAAGCTGCCTCAATCGTTTGTCCTATTTGTGGCACCAGCGGGCCACAGCGAAATACGCGGTATACGAGCATTGTCAAATAAGTGGGCCTATTAACAACGACCATTCCTTATATGCAATGTATCGACTTCACCCCTTTTTCAATCGAAAATTCATACTTCATATATTATTCAATTACCACGCCCACTAGCAAATTGATTACTTAAAAAAATATATAGTCTGAGTTGGTCTTTTTCACATCTGTCAATTTCTACGATATACATATGTCGAGTTTAGAATGAGTAGAAATATCAAAAAAGGAGTAAATATATCTATTATTCCAGAGGTTGCTCCAGCTATTATAAGGGTAATTTTTTCCGCATTGATCGATTTCGGCCACTAGTCACCAGATAAAGAAGTGTTTTAGAATCGTCCTCGTTTCATGCATAATATATATATAAAATATATATATAAAAGAAAAAAATATATTATTTTTTTTTTTCCCTCAATGCATAATCGGACAAAGCAAAGCAACGATGCTGCACATGAAAAAATTGAAAGTTAATATTTAGCATTCAAAAATATTTAGTTTCTGTCTTCTGTGTAATTTGTCACCTTTAACTTTAAAGTTTAAAAAACAACAATTTCTTGCAGAAATTAGATAAAAACTAGGTTTCTAGGACGAAGGATTCAGATTTTGGGAAGGAAATACTACAAATTGTTAAAAATTTGCTGTTTTTTCTTCAATGTGGCATACATTAACATTATTACGTAGACATACAATCTTGATAGGAATTATTAGCTGATAGATGGCAAGAAATTTTTTGCCGTATACCGTGTGGTTACCCTGTGTGAGGTGCTTGACTGTTTGTTGTTTACAAACAAAAAGAATTCATTCGCTTTAAGAATAAACCTTAATGAGGATCACAATATTGTATTTAAAAGATTGTTTCTATTTTTATGTATTATAAATCAATAATTAATAGTAATTGATTACGCCATTTGGAACAGCCCGAAAGGTAATTATTGTATACTTTTGAACCGTCTTTTCCTTTTATTTACAAACATATGTTGTATGCGGTGCACACGCTTTTTTGTCAATAAGTGTAAAATATGTGAGCGGTTCGTGTGAATATTTCGTTTTTATGTTTACTTATTTTTTAAGTTGATTGAGCGATATACATACGAGTCTGTCTGGTCTGTCTGGTTGGTCGCAAAAAAAAACAAATTTATTTAAAACATGTCAGAACTATGCCTATCTTATATTTTGCAAATCGTAGCCGGGGATTGTAAATGGGCTATATCTGTCCATCCCTTCTGGCACCTCCCAAACAAATTCACCCATTTTCACCCTAATATCACATTGTATTTATGTATAAAACGAGACAAGATTTGAGAAAATCAATCGGCTATTGACACCTCTTCTAGTACCTTCCATACAAATGAGAGATTTAACCCATATTTCCATGGGGTCATAAGTTTGTATAAATACACCAAATCTATTCAAATTTCGAACACATTTAGAATTTGCCAACCTAGAGTTTCAAAACGAAAATGGATCACGTTGCAACACCCTTCTGGTATCTGCCATACAAACTGACTGATTTTACGGTAATAACCTAGCGATGTGCTATCCCCCTTCTAGTATCTTACATACTTTTACACCAAATCAAAGGGACTTCTAAATAATGTTCTGTATTTTAGTGGGGAGATTTACAGTCCAGTTTATACGGCATATTGTTGTCATCGAAGTGCGGTACTCAAATAGTGCTAAGAAGAGCTCCTCCCATCATCCAATAAATTCGGCTGTTTCTATGTATATGTAAAAGGCAGCCTCAGATAACGGAAAAATGAGTAAACTAAAATTTCGTTTAATGTCCACATCAGCCAAAAATAAACTGTTATAAAAATTACGGATTCAAATGATGCACAAATTAGCTGAGCGTTATCAAATCATCATGATAACTTAACGAAGAGGGACCAAACAATTCATATGATTTCTTAGAAAAAAAATATATATCAATGGCTGTCGAATTCCAAACAAAAGACCACACACATACATACCGATCTAGAAACTCATAAAACTGTATGTGTTTATCTGGACCTGTATGAGAATGGAACGAAATGCATGTAGCCACAATTAATTATTTACTATGTACTTTGTCCTCATACGTCTCTCGCATCGGAAGTTCCACAATTCACTCTATACTGCCAATTCCGATCTTCATAGCAAATATTAAGAAAGTAATACTCGATGTCACTTCCCACTCTCCTCTCACACCAGCAGTAAAATTAGCGCTCGCATTTGAAATTGTGTGTGTGTGTGTGTCCGCTAGTCAGAAACTCGTCCCAAACTGTCCTATTATACAAGAATGGGCGATGGGAGCATCAGCAGATCGGAGGGTATAATTTAACTTGTTAATAAAATTACTCGTATTTGCATAAAATAGACATAGACTGAAGAAACAGGTTCCACCCAAACTGATATTTCTTTATCTGTCGATTTTGTTTTTAATTTTGTAGAAAAACAAATATATTTAGCAGAAACAACTGAAACAGAAATCAAAACTTCTACATAAAATTAAAACGAAATTCACATAAATATTCAAATGTTTCCATTTAGTGCTCACGCAGAACGATGGGGGCAGGCATAAATACACGGGTTTATGGCGTTTGTGCATGAACGAACGACAGTTATACACATTTGGATGGTTGACGAGGGGACTAGCAATCAGTTTTATGTTCTTTGGGGAAAAACACTAACGACGGCAAAGACCAACCGGATATTATTTTCATAAATAGTATAAAACTTGCTAATTTTCGTAAATAGGACGCAATTGCATTATTGTATTTCACCTTCAGAAATGAGGTTACATTCCTTCGAGTGAAGGTAAGCGAGTGGAAGCGTTCCAACTCACTAGCTGGTTGGCAGGCTGGTAGGTTTGGTAAACGACGTTAGTCTTTATAGAACTTCCTAAAACTTCTCAAAGCATAATATTTTTCCATATCAAACCCCTGGATTTCAATATTTTCGTTACCTACCATGCAAATTGACCGATTTTCTAAAATTCAGTTTGTTTCCTTCTTCTTAATTGTAGACTGTAGTAACTTAAATTTGTATTATAATGACTTGGTTTATAGTGTTTGGCTGAATTTGAAAAAAAGCTGACCGATTTTCATAAATTTGGTTTATCTGCACTCCTCTGTAAAACTTGAGAAAATCTGGTAAAAAGCAAGTAACCACATTCCAGCTGGTACCTCCCATAAGATTGGCCAATTTGATCTACATATTCTTAGCTTCATATCTCCCAATCAGTTGTACTGAATTCAGTGGCATACGGAATGCCCTTGGCGAATTTAACTCTGAGGATGAAAACTTGTTTAATACAATTTTCGCTCGTGTTGAGTTGTTGTAAACGTATACAAAAGATGTCATTGGCGCGCTCATGACAAAATTATTTTAAGCTTTAATGTTTTTTGACATAATCTCTTTTTAGCTCAATAAACTTTTTCCAGCGATATTCAATAGCTTCTATACCGTGTTTATAGACAGAACTGTCAAACTCCTTAAAATAGCCATCAACCGCAGACTCCACCCCTTCATTGTTCTCAAATGTTTTATCACCGAGTCATTTTTTCAAGTTTGGAAATAAAAAATAGTCCGACGAAGCTAAGTCTGGCGAATAAGGTGCGTGATGAAGCAATTCGAACTTTAATGCATTAATTTTGGCCATCGCAATAGTGAATATGTGAACTAGGGCATTGTCTTGATGAAACAACACTTTCTTCTCCGCCTTCGCCTTCTTTGAACACGATTCTCCCATTACAGTGTACTGCTTTGTCTCAGGATTAAAGTCATTGGTTATAAATCGACAAACACTCTACTGAAACATCTTTACGGTGCTGTTTTTGCTCTATTAAAAGCACACGTTGCACCCATCTTGCGCACAGCTTCTTCATCTTGAAATCGTTATTCAAAACACGATGTATGTCACTTTTTGGAATGCCTATCATTTCAGCTAGCTCATGTGCCATCAGCCGACGATCATCCAATACCATTTTGTGTATTTTCTTAATCACGTTGGCAACTCTTACAGTTTTAAGACGCGAAAATTTGTGCTCTTGTGAATTTTGGTGTAAATAATTTTTTAATATTGAATACATATAACTTATTTTTCATCACTGTTTGTCCAAATAATCATTGTTAGTATAAATTTTGTTTGATACATTATTGTGCGACCTCATTTTCGAGAATTTCATGTGATTTAAGCAATTTATAGGCACATTGTTTTATGTGCTTGTTTACATCGTTCTTGAAGAGATTTATTCTTGGCAGCTGTAAGTTGTTCTTGTCTAATACCATGTGGTTGCTTTAGTTCTTATTCTTTGGATTTGCTTATGTCAGTTAGGATTTTGCATACTTTTAGGCAGTTATCATTGTTGCAGTTATCACTAGTTATTTTTTGTTTACTTTTGTGCTATAAAAGATTCCATATTTTCGTAATAGAGTGTGTATTCGATAAGTGTATGGTGAAGAATACGTTCATCTGAAATGTGCCGGTTTTAATGGTCGGCATTTCAATATGATTACGGATAGATTAAAGGGCCTTCGTTGGTCTTGTTGGAATTGTAGAGCTTTGGATGTTGACTTCTACAGGCTATTTAAAGACGCCAAAATGGCTGTTTTTAATGTTCGCTCGTATATGTCGGATATGAATTCAAAATTTTCGATGCTTGAGTCATTATTTGAAAAATTTGAATACTTTGATGGTTATCAATATAGGTTTAGATGGTAATACTCTGACTACTAATTTGATAACTTTAGTTTCCTCTGCAGTTGTTGATCGGGTAAATGTTGTAGTTTCCCCTCCTAGCGTAATTTCACCTTCGTTGGAAATGAACAGCAAGGAGGTTGTACCAATTAATGAATTGGAACAAAGGTCTACTTTGCATAATGAATGCCCAGATTCAGTAGCAATCGTTGTATCTGATACCGACCCTCAGGAAAGTAGGACAGTCTCGAATACAAATGTAACAACGGTGAACAATGGTTTAGTGTTAGTTCCCTCTCGGAAAACTATATTTTTGTCTAGGCTGGCATCTGAAACGAATATTGATTGTATTACGGAATACTTGGAAGCGAAATGCTCTGATTTAAATGGAAGTGTCAGTAAGATGTTTAAATTAATTTTTTTGCAACTAAGGGACATTGCTTCTTTTAAAATTATTCTGCCAGAAGAGTTCTTCAAGGTTGTTGTTGACAAAAAGTTCTGGCCCTCGGGTGTTGTAGTTCGTGAATTTGTTCATAGGGATCGTGCCGACAATTACTGTATCAAAAAACTAAATTCATCCCTGCCTAATTTGTATCAGAATGTCAAAGGTCTGTATACGAAACTGCGAGATATTTATTTGAATAGTGTTACTTGCAATTACCACGCAATCGTATTTTCTGAAACATGGTTAAAACCTGGCATAAATAATTCTGACATTTTTTGCGACAATTATCAAGTTTACAGGAAGGATAGATTATTTAAAAAAGGTGGTGGCGTACTTATAGCTGTTCATAGTTCTTTGTCGTGTGATGTATAGGTAATTGAAACGGTCAGTGAAATTGATGTTGAGTTTAAATGTGTGTATTGTCCTAGGTAGGAGACGATTCATAGTATCGTGTTCGTATATTCCACCCGGTTCTAGTTTGGTGATATACATAGAACATGTGAGATTAATGGATGTAGTAATTAAAAATTATTCTTCGAAATATAAGGTCGTTTTCTTGGGTGATGTTAACTTGCCACAAGTGCAATGGACGTTGACCGATGATATGAATGACATGATATGAATTCCTTCATTTGACACCAATTTACATATATTTTTTTGGTTAATTGTTTGGCATATATCAGGTTAATAACATTCTCAATTCTAATAACAAAATACTCGACCTTGTTTTTTCAAATTCTTCTAATATTTTTTTTAAACCGTTCCGCACCTTTAGTAATTCCTGAGAATAAATACCATCCTACTCTAGTAATTTCTATTGTGTTACTTGACAGTGGCGACAATTTCTGCTCTCTGAGAGAGGATAACGTAAAAAGGTATAATTTTTCAAAGACTAATTATAATTTATTAGGTTCATATCTATCCAGCTCTTTTTATGACTCCCCGGGTGACCTGGACCGGAGAATACCTTAGCTTTGGTTTTTCTCTTTCTGTACCTGTCTCCCGTGGGAAATTTGAGTCTGGTCCCATTTGGTTTACAAAGAAGCCTAGACAACTTCGAAACTTAAAGAGTACATTATGAAAAAAGTATAGTGCATCAGGATCACCCATTTATTTTTCGAATTATGTTAAGTTTAGAAGTGAATATATCAGTCTCAATCGTCAATGTTATTCTAACTATTTACGTAATACACGGTATAAAATTAAACATAATCCAAAACGTTTCTTCGATTTCGTTAACTATAAACTGAAGGTAAGAGATTTTCCTAGGTCAATGAATTTGGATGACATTGAAACTTCAAATGATCTGGAGAAATTTAAATTTATTTGCAAAATTGTTTCAGCGGACGTATACTAACTTTCTTTCTTCTACAAATTATCCTTACAATGTTGCAACGCATCAAATTTTCTCTGATATCGTCATTACGGAAGATGAGGTCAGGCATGGCTTGAGATCATTAAAACCTTCGAATTCCCCTAGTCCGGACAGGGTGCCATCCACAATATTGAGGGAATGTGCTGATTTTCTTTACAAACCTCTACATAAATTGTTTAATGACTCTCTGTCTTCTGTTTTCCCATTTTATGGAGATCAAGTTTTATAATTCCCTTGTTTAAAAGCGGTAATAGGCGAGTAATAACCAATTATAGGGATATTGCTAAATTAAGTGCAATCCCGAAGATTTTTGGTTCATTTGATGTCATCCTTAATATCCTCTTTCCAACATGGATTTGTTGTGGGTCGATCTACAACTACAAATTTGCTAGAATTGGTTTCCTACGTTTTTTTCAGCTTTTATGGATAAACGTCAAGTGGAAGTAATTTATACTGACTTCAGTAAAGCATTCGATACAGTAGTTCATGACTTATTGATTTATAAACTAGATTTATTGGTACGTCTCCAAAATTTCTGAGCTGGGTGTTATCTTATCTTAAGGAACGCAACCAGAAAGTAGTGTTTAGGGATTGTCTATCCATTGATGTTCATGTTACGTCTGGAGTAATCCAGGCCATTTGGGACCATTATTATTTGTATTATATCTCAGTGATTTGTCATCGATTATTCGTTCCTCTGGAATATTGATGTATGCCGATGATGTTAAATTATTTTCGCCATTTGAGTCAGTTAGTGATGTAAGTCATTTACACGACTTGTTAGTTGGTGCGTCATTAATCGCACGAAGTTGAACATTTGTAAATGTAAGAAGTTGTCATTTTGTAGGAATAATTTACAGATCTGGGATTTCTATAAGTTGGAAAATGTTGCATATATAGTTAACTTAGGTGTAACACTAGATCAGCGACTAAGATTCTATTTGTATGTATATTGATTCCGTTGTTAGTAGAGTAATTTCCTTAGTAGGTTTTGTTAAAAGATGGTCCAGGGAATTTGATAACCTTATGTCACTAAACGCCTTTTGCCAACGTATGTCACGTGCTAATTGCCGATATTCTATTTCGAATAATCACACTGCCAGCTCTGAATTTGTTTCAAATTCTTTGTTCGATGTCTTCCGCCGCCTTTTCCTTTATGTGTGTTGTTGGTGAAATCTCATGGCATCATCATTTTTCATAATCGTTTTATGTTCCTGTCGGTTTCCAGTCATCATCTCCTCTGATCCAGTTGCCGATAATTGATGCTAATATTTCTATGTTGTGTCCCCATTATCCAGTGGAAGAAGTGTGTTTGTGTTTGTGTCGTATTGTGTCCTTCACTCTCGTATCCCTTTTATTTTAATTATGGTAATTTTAGTTATTTTTAATGTATTTAAGTTTTGAGATATATTCAGTTACTCTCACTGATGTTTTAAAAATTTGTGTAATATTTTATGTTTTTAATTGATATTATAAGTAAATAACATTTATAATATATTTTTTGTTCATCAACTATTTCATATTTTATTATTTATTATATAATTTTTAATACAAATTTTTTATAACCAATATTATTTTTGTGTTATTGTTGTTTTTATTTATGTTTATAAATTTTTTCTAATTTGTAGGGAATTTTGTTTTATATTATTTTATGTAATGAACAATTGTAATGAATCCCAGCTGGCATACGTCAAGTATAGTAGCTGCGTATTAAATAAAGAAATAAATAAATAAATGTCTGGCGTGGACACCTCCTTGGTAAAAAAAAGGTAAAAAACAATCTATTGGGGCCGTGAAACGATATATTAATGTGAAGCCGTTCTAAACATTCCGAACCTCACAGTTTGAGAAGCATTTACTAGTGTTCGATAGACGCGTCAGTTCAAAAGTAACGTATACGTAATAACCATAAATATTATGAAATTTGTTTAGAAACTTTAAAGGTTATGATAAAAACAATAATTTAGAATTTAAGATCATTTGTATGAGGCAGTAAGTGAAAGGCGGCGCAAAAATCCTTTTTGTCTTCGGTTGCGCTGAATGAAATGTAATGATTAGCCTAATTTTTGGCCAGTAATTCTCATCAATTAGAAATTATAAGGGAATGGGTAAATCTTATTATGTTCCCCATTTTGAGAGAGAATTGGCGAGGTTATTTCGTCTAGTTGCAGTCCAGAATTAAGCTGCGTTCGTAATAGTAGAGATACTTTCGGCTGTCGATCGCAATGTAAGCATTAAACTTTAGAACAAACATAGTTGGACCAATTTTTTCGTTATTTCCTATTCACAACCTGATTAACAAAAGTGAAATTGTATGTGTCGTTGTTTGCGTTCGTCTGCAACGACGCCTTGATGTCACCGTTTCCATTTTAACAGGTTTTAATGCATCATACAGTACTGTCTTTGGATGTTGATAGATTTAGATTCGTAAATATTTATTGAAGGTTTAATAATCAAATTTTCACAGCAAAAACTTCTTTAAATACTCAATAAATTATTATGAATGAGGCCGATTGTTTTAATGAAATATTTACAATTGAAATATTGTGCCAATAATACGATAAAAATAGAACGAATCGTGCTATTGTCAACTGTCATTGAGAGCCGTTATTTAAAGATGTTGAATTAGTTTATTTTGCTCAGAACTGCACCGTAGACGTATCCGTTTTAACAGTATTTGGTTCCAGGACAATGAAGCAACCGCGCACATGGTCAGACCGGTTATGGAGGAGTTCCGACGTAAATACCCAAACAAATTAATATCCAGAAAATCAACATTCCGCTGGCCCCAAGATCACCTGATCTGATTGTACCACACTTTTTTTTTGGGGTCATGCCAAGCAAGAGGTGTGCAAAATGAAACCAAGGAATTTGACTGAATTGAAGCTGTCCATTAAAGCTATAATTGGGGCAATACCGACTTTAGGCCGCAATGAATAATTTTCTGATCAGGTGTCGCATATGCATGAATGACCATAGAGGTCACTTACGGTCTATCATCTTCAAAATCAATAAAATTGAATTATCTGTACAATAAAAGGAAAAAATAGATGAAATACATTGATTATATATAACGGTGGGTATATATTATATATAAGGGTGCCAATTTTTGTCCATTAGTTTGATATGCAATTCTCGTTAAAATCTGATAAATCTATCTATCCATGCCTCCCATACAAATGGCCGATCTAGCCCATGTATTCTTAGGTTCATATCTTTTATCCGGTTAAATTTAGCACAAGTTAAAGGTCTACTAAAGTAATATCTAAGAATTAAAAAAGGCCGCAATGTCACAATCCTGCTGGTAATTGACTGATTTTCCGAAACTCAATCCATTCCTTGTAACTCCTAACACGCAGATAACAGAAAGCAGAATTTTTGTTCTTTGTTACCGGTACACCCTATATAAATTATGTAGTGTCTGAGAATGAACATAGAGCGTGTTGTCAGTCCACTTCTGGTACTTCCCAAACAAATTGATTGATTTTTCGATTTTTCCATTTTTTTTTACAACTTCTAATTTGCAGACAGCGGCAACTTACAATTTTGTCACAATGCTTGGTAAAATTTAAAAAAAATCGATAGATTAACCATGCCCCTTTTAGTACCTCACATACAAATGTCCGATTTAACCTCTATATTCCTGGCTTCATATCTTCCGAGCAAGTTTGTCGAAATCAGCCAAATGTGGGACACATTGTGTTTGAAAAGTTTAGTGTTTAAATTGAAAATGGATTCACGTAAATTTCAAATTTCTGCCGTAACTTAAAATTTTAACAATTGTATTATATTAAATTGCAATACTTGGTAAGATGTGAAAAAAAAATCCAACTGAATAACTCCGCCCTTTCTACTGCCGTAGATTAATATATTTTATTTAATCGAACTAAATAATTTATCATGTATCGTGTGTTTATTTATACGAATGAAAATCATCAATGCCACTTCAGTTAGGGTAACTTGGATACAAACTAGACGATTTGGCAAAAATCAACGGTTTATTTTATTGCGCAAATGCTTTGATTTAATTTGTTGGCAAGGATCTAAATAAGTACTTTGACCCTTTGGATTCCGCACAACTGGGTGAAAGTATACGTACGCCGGTTCACCTGGCCGAAAATAATCTGAGAATATAATCTGACTCATTTAATGATGGATTACAAAACATTTCGTTTTTGGAATAAATCCGAAAAAAGTTGAACTTTTATGACGTTGCATTCAAGCTCAATTTTTTGTTCAAATATATTCTCGAAAGCTCATAAATTCCATCTATTTGTATCTTTCTTAATCTTAATTCACATTGATTGAATAATTGTAATTTGTGAAACTAAGATTTGGGAAACATTGAATTGTAAAGCAAAAATCAAAATCTCCCACATTAAAAAAAATGTTGATCGAGCAGGTAATGTGAAAGTAGTAACGATTTTATTTCAAATATCATGGAAAATACGGAGTATGTGGTCAGAAAAAGTTCCGTTGAAAAGTATTTTCCCAATATAAATGTTTGCAACAAAATCTGCTCGAAAATTCTGATGAATTTGGTATTTTCTATAACAGGCATTCAGTAGGCAGGCATTGAATTGCAATGGCACCTAAAACTCCATATGATCGAAGTTCATACACTCTGTACCATTAATTGCAGTCCACAATATTGGGAACGGACATTACGAACATAGATTCTTATTCTTAGGAAATGTGTATGCTTTGTTTGACCTCTTAGTATTTGTAATTTTTACAAATGGAAAGACAAACTTAATATATCGGTTAACAAATGTTTTCACCAAAAACTTTAAATGGAGTTTCTTCACGGCAATCGAAAATTACGTGTTCGGAGCATATTATTGGAATATTTTGCTTTAATTATTAGGAGTGGGAATAGAACCAATGTTTTTAAGTACTTCATTATCGCTGTTTTGAAAGTGGTTTCAAAGTGCTTCGTTGGAAGCGGTATACATGCCCGGATTGGATCCTTAGCAGTGTCGAAAATGTAATTCCTCGCTTAAAAATTAACAGGTTTAGGATCAATCAGTGGTAATAAACCATAATTTGTAAGCGCAACTTGCAATAAGTTGTAATTTTACTTCACATTGCGCCTTTACTCTGTAGGTTAAAGCGTGTTGGGCACACAGTAATATTTAAGATTGAACAGAAATTTCGGTATCGATGTTTTGCTGATATGTTGTTTTGGTGTTCAGCTTTAAAAATTGGTGTCTTGCAACTATAGACAACAACTAATGGTAATTTTCTATATTGGCACCCTTACAAAATCTTTCATATTTTGCAAAAAGCTGAATTTTACAGAACTGACGACAAAAAAGTATCTAAAATCGAAAATCGAAGACAAAAAATAACTTTTACTATACAAAAGTCGACTTTTTCACAACGCAAATGCCTATTTCTAAATTTGCTCCTTTCCCGATAAAAAGTCAATCAGCCGTCGATTTACAAAACTCTACGATCACGAGCCAGTTTAACGGACATATTGGGCTTAAAACTAAGTTCCTAGGCCGACCCCTCTAAACGAGTTACGCTTAAATGGAATTCAATATCGAGAAAAGCTTGGTGCTATTCCATATTTTTTCTATTTCCTGTGCTCAATCTCCAGTACCTCAATACTCAAACATTTTTTTTAATTTTTGTTAAACAAAACTAAAGTTAACCAATTTATGTGTCAAATATTAGTATGCGTACGCGTTTAGTACACACGCTATGTCTCTAATTTTACTGTCAAAGTTTACTACAATTATATCAGAGACGCATTGCTACTTCCTACTTCAAGTATCCAAACAGTGTTGCATTTTTGAAAGTACTGAGTATCTTTTAATGTTGACCACAGAGAAGAATCGGCAACGTCGATTACTCAATATCGAAGTACTCAGTACCTTAATTCCGAATTTTTAATTTTAGAATCTTTTTCTAAATGCTTTTTTAGTGATACGTTGTCCAGATGTTTGATCCTATTCTAATACAATATCATAATAGATAATATTATAGATAAATTAACAGATTATTAATTACCTATTACTTAACAGATTGTTTTACGCTTTGGAGAAAAATTTACTTATTTGGATTTGCTTTATATTTTCAACAGATTAGGGGCATATGATATTTGTGCAACTGCAAAATAACTAATTATAATTCATATCCCTGAAGCTCTATAACTAACACCATATTAGATTAAAATTGGGCAAAATTGCCCAGTACCAAATCTTGGTTATTGGTTGGATTCACAAAGATTTTACTCGTTTGAAACTCTGAACGTCTCAATCTGTAAACATAAAATTCACTGACTGACAGACAGACAGATCATCATTTAGAGAGGAAAATAAGAATGGCACATGACGAAAGTGATACTACTACCCACAAGGGTCGTCTACATATTCATATAATTAGTCGCTGGCGTGCAACCTAGATCAATTTTTCGGGATTCGTGCTTTTGTAGAGCAAAATAGTAAAAACAGGACATTATGATGCACATTACTCTTACAGCGTAGAAAGAAATGTAACGAAATTCGTGTTCTTAGAATTAAATAAGTATAGAAAGCTGACAAAAATGGCAGCATAGTTCATAACAAATGCCAAAAGAAAAATGTAGAGGGGAGACTAGAACGGCACCGTCGTCAATAATAGAAGGATGGAGCTAGAATCGTAAAATTATGGGATTACATTCACATTATAGCGTAGACTCGATATTGAAAGATCATTATATATATTCATACTTTCAAGGGGAAAAATAAGGAAGATAGATAGATAGGACAAACCTAGCGCTACTTTCAATAACAAATCACTGAAACTACGAATTAGTTGCATTCACCTTACATTCGAGGTTCACAATAAAATGCGATTTTTAGAAATTCTTAGGGTAAAAAGGACAAACATGGTATCATCACACGTAACAAACGACTGAGACCGTAATCATGTAATTAGAAGTATTTACAAATTCCCTCTCTCTTTCATTTTCAAATAAATACCAGTGTAACTTAAGTTTCAATATTTGCGTAATAAAAAAAAAGTAAAATGCGGCAGGCGAAGATGCGGGCACGTATTAATTCTATATAAATAAACTCATATTATTAGCTAAAAATTAAACTACAATATGTCTGACATGATCTGTGCAATTATGAAAGATTCGATATGTGAAAACTTGCCTGCATACAAATTGGATGACATTTCCGGTAAATAAGTCAATCCTTGGGTTCACTTTTTATACAAATTATAGACAACACTTAGTTGCTGCTTTCCCTGTTATAGATGCCAACGTTTTTTCATCATGCTTATATGAACTTTTGTTTTTAAGATTTCCTGACGATTTAAAATGATAGCTTAAGAAACTTTTACTGAATTTTAACATATTTAGCGAGCATTCACTTAAAAGGATCTACAGCTTAATGACGATTCCGAACGTTAGATTGAGAAGGGTCTCCCTTCCTTTACACTTTTAATATACATATATATTCAAAAAATAACCCGCACAATGAGGTAATTGCCTTTCAAATAAATTTAGAATGTTGTATTCGTGCTAGGGAATTAAAAACTGAAGCGAAGAAACTATTTGTTAAACATACAACTTTTTGGTCGGTTTTGTCAAGAAGGTAATTTTCAATTAATCTGTTTCGCCAATCTCTCGGTTCCGGTTAACTGGTGTTTTCCTCAACATAATAATTTTGTAGCAACATTCAAACTTTTCTTGCCTATGATAGACATATCTGTATTTTGTAAAGTCAAGCTGGATACTCAATATTGAAAAGTAGTTGCTCGATATTTTGTAGAAATACAACACTGTTTCGTCGATTTAAACACATAAACTCACTTTGTTTGAAACATTTTTTTTAGCATAAGTTTACGAAATTTTTATACAATCATTTAAATAAATATACCGTTAAAGTAGTCGATACTTTATACGGTACATAGAAAGTATTTAAAAGTACCTACATTTTACAACTCTACTGCTTTCGAAAAAAATGCGAGAATTTGAGAGACGGTATAAAACTGTTTATGTTATTGCTGAATATCCTACCGTGGCCGTTAATGTTTCTCATATACTAGATTTCATTGATGGCAAGTAAGGCCTTTCGACCAATGTATGTGTATCCGAGTGGTTATTCTACTTTTCTATAGAATAGTCACTTGTAGTCTGATTGAGGTCTTAATGCCATATTTGTCCCTTTTCAGAACAGTCTATGTCAATGACGTCGTTTTTCGAAATGTGATAAAATACGCGTATGCGATTAAATTACTTGCTAGCAGGCAACATAGAAATTGTTATTCATTATGCAAAGGGTGAAGAAATAACTTCTAGGCGCTCCAAGTATTACACCCTATACTTCGTCGGGAATATATACTACTTTGTTTTGCCGCCATTTTGGTAATAGTCTTGAGAGTTCATATTTGGCAGTTTATTATGGAAAAATATTCGATAAACCAACGCGTTTTAATCGTTAAAACATTTCATCAAAATCAATCATCCATTACTGTGACTGATGTGAAGGTTTTACATAAGTCTTGCTGAAAAGCTTTACTCATGGTGTGCCACCACACAGGTGCCGTTTCTAATTACACGCTTTTTCTTGGTTATGTGTTCTTTCTTTCTTCAGGTGAAGGCCGGCACGCCTTTGGTGTACTCACACTAATCCCGGAGGATTAGTTAGACTACCAGAGATTGGAAGTATGTCCCTTGGAAAAACTTCCTCAGGTCCCACCCCCGCACTCAGCCAAAGTACCTTTGTAGCCCACTTGGTATGAAGTGAGCTACCTCCCGGGTAGGAGTTGAGGTATCTAGGAGAACCTCGGATAGATATGAACTGTGTTTTCCAAGCTGATGCCTTCCTTCACCAACGCTTGAGCAACGCAACAGCACTGAAAATACTTGTTCGGGCAACTACAGCCAGCACGATGCTCCCACTAGGGGTCCTACACCATTGACCAGGAAGGAACAATGTTCCTTGGGCCCCTGGTCACCCGTGCTACCAGAAGAGAAGAACCCTCTGGTCTGGGTTTCGCAGACAAGCTACTCCAGTTTTGCTTTATCATACCTCGCATGGAACTGGTAATCCATAATAATACGGCATAGATTTTCAATGTCCGAGGAGAGAATATCAACACAGTAAACAGCAAGTACACCATGCTCCTATCATAGTTCATTAACCAGATCTCTCTGGTCATACAACTATATTTACGGAAAAGATAAATCTTCTGATACTTCCCGACGGCTTCTCTATGTCGCACCTGTTGCCAGGATGTGTCTTGTTTAAATATGAATCTCCCCTTTACTTGGTTTTCGAAAACGAGGTCCAAGATCAGTTTGAAACATATTATAGGTGAATCCCAAGACATAATCCACCTATTCCTAGGGCGCCTGGCACAAGGCCACACTGCTTTGTTTTTCTTCGCAAGCATCATACCCTTTGCTTGCTTAATTACAGGATCAGGTAGAGAGGCCTGCGTTCTAGGGGTAAGCGGTACAAAGCATCCTAGGAAACAGCCGCCTACCCACTCCATTACTGTGACTGTATTATTTTTTTATTCTTCATATATTATTTTCTTAATTTCCAGTGTGGTATCATAAGAGTTATTGGCGGCGGAGCCGAGAAAGATGAAGACATCCACTATCTCAAAGTTATAACGTTTACACAGAATTCGAAACGAGTATATTTATTGTTCTTCAAAACAAATAATTTACTTTAATTATCGTTTACCATCAGATCCCCTTTTGTTAACTCCTTTTCAACATTTGAGAAGATTGCACTATATCTCGCAGTTTTCAGCCAGTCATATATCTATCATCGGCGTATGCAACTAACAAGTGGTTTTTGTTGAAACAGGGGTACCAGTCGTAGTTTTCAAAGGTTTGTTGAACTAGCGTCACTTCCATTGTCTCCTCATTTTAAAGCTCTGTAAAATTTTTGCAACATTCAACTGAAGAATTCGCGTTAGTTTTGCCACTGTTTTTATATATGTCTTCTCCAGTATATATTTCTATTTTTTGTCATTTATCTGCCCATGCTTCAGTATGGAGGCTTTATAGTGAACAAAATTATAATAATATAATGATTTTTTATTTTCCAACCGCACGTAGTGTAATGCAAATTTTTGATGTATGCGATCCATTAGTATATGACCGCTTTAAACGAATATGGACCAACTGAACATTTACATTGCCCATTCACATTGTAAGAGCTTTTTTTTTTTAATAGAAAAAATGCTTTCAACTGTAGGTATCAATTTCGTAATGGATTTTCAATATCAAATTTTTGGTATAGAACATTCTACAATTTTATTTCGGATACCTCCAAACCGGATGCAAAGTCCGAACAAACAACTCTAAAATTGGCAGTTGCTTCCTCCATTTATAGCGACCCAATAACTGTTAATTTTAATGCAGATTTAAAAAGGATGAAAACGATTTTTTGAAAATCGAAATGAAAGGTTTCCGTAAATATTTTGCTGCTTAGAAATTGTTTTAAAAAAGGATTATGTGGACTTACGAAAATTGAAGACATAGGATTATCTTTTCGACTTTCCTTATCATTTGAAAATGCTAATTAGCCATTTTAGATAATTTTTTGCTAACCTATTGATATTTAAAATATATAATACTATTTCAATTTTCAGATTATATGATACCCTTATAAAGTAATCATGTGGTAAGGAAATCGTTCGTTAATGAATCAAAGAGACATGTGCAGGCATAAAAAACTTTAATTTGTATTCAGTGTTTATATGCAAAGCAAATAAGCAAAATAATGTCAGTTTAAAAAAGGTTGTATGGTTTTCCAAATGTAAGTAGAGCCAGTCTGTTAATAGCTGACAAATTCCCTTCTGCAATTTAAAAATGTTATTCACAATAACTAGAACTATTTGTGTACAGAAAATTGAAAAAAAAAATGAAAATGTGATTTTGAGACATCAGTTAAAAGGTTAATTTTCAATTTAAGATTTCCTTGTTCCACAAGAACATAACCTGTGCATTATTTCTGAGAGCACTGCTTATCCAATAATCTTTCAAATGATACCAACAGTTCAAGAATACACCATCCCTGTCATAGCATAATATGATATCACAAACACAGCATTCTTATCTTTCCCAAACCTTAGAGGTATGATTATTGAGGTATTTTGAAACCAATTTCACTAATTTCACAATTGGTGCAAATTGCTTCAATAGGAAAAAACTTGATCGTAGTAGAAGTAAATCCAGCTGTTGGAATCTGCTCCTTTTAAGAATTTCCAACTCCAATAATTTTGCAATTTTTGTGTTAATTAGGAGCAATGTACGGTGGTATGTGATAGATGGGGGAAGGAGTCACCCTAATTTGTATACATTTGTAAGGAATCACTACGGTGTGCGCATGGATTTTGAATAATATCATTTGACGTTTTGAGACTCCAACTGATCTGACAATGAGATTTCGTATCGTCAACTACGCTATGAACATCAATCAGTGATGATGGGTTTATAACCTTCGGCATGACTAAACTTGTGGCGCCAGTTCAATTCTTCACTTGTCTACTTCACAATTCTCCTCGTGCGAGTAAATTCTATTTTCTTAAGCAATTTTGCTGTCAATGATTAAAAAAATCATGTTCTTAAGTGAAATTGAAAAATATATGTGTACGCATACGAGTATATTTCTCGTTTTCACGCATTTTTTACAAACTTTTCGTTTGGCGTCAAAATCTTTTGATACCAGAAGTGACGTTCATTATTTTTGCTAAATTATTTCTGTAAATATGAAATTCTAGAATGCAAGTATCAATCAGTATATCCCACACTGTGAGCAGTCTACTCAGCTTTGGTAGCTAAATTAATTCGTACATAATTTTTTTTTTTTTTTTTTGCTTAATTTGTATAATTGACAAAATGTAATCCTTTTATCAATGACCGCCCTTTCCCAACAAAAATTCTGAGGTAACTCGGTCCATCTGTATTGAAAAAATTTCCATTTAAAGAATTGTGCAGACTCCACAGGGTCATGTGGCATCAGCTCCGAACATAGCTCCACAATTTGTTGCCAAGTTTACAAAGATGTGTTTTAGCGTTGTTGTGGTGAAAAATCACAACTTTGCTATTTACTAATTCAAGCCTTTTTTATTTCTGCCCTTTATCAAGCTTCATCAATTGTTGACAATAGACCTTACAATTTTTGGTTTGATTCCTTCAAAGTAAACCACTCTCTTAAAATGATAATGGCTCTTATTTCGTATTTATTAGCCTCCTCTTCGGTGGTCATATTTGAGCGTGAAACTTCTAGTACGGAATTTCGAAAAGCAATTTAAACATGTGTATTCTGTTGAGGCATCCAAAACATACCCTTTGCAAATATCCCAGTGTGCTTCCGTGTCGTTTTTGCATTGTTCGGAAAGTTCGTTCGGTTAATTTGTTAGTTCGCCAAACGTAGAGTTTTCTCATGACGTAGAGTTTTTTCAAACACTATCATAACTTCCTCCCACTCCTTCTCTAAACTGTTTACTATTGTTTACTTGTGTTCTCGTTCTAGTCGTGAGTTGTTATAGCGTTTTAAAAAAAGGTTTGAAAAATAGGAAAAAATGAGCAAAAAGGACATTTTAGACATATTATGCTGTATTATTTCCGAAAGGGAAAAACGGCTGCTGTAGCCAGCCGAAAAATAAGATTTCTAAAAGATTTTCTACAGGAGACTTCTCCGTAACGGACGCTCCCAGAACAGGACGACCAAAAGAAATTGTTTCCGAGAAGGTGAGAGATTTAATTATTGTTAATTCCCGTGCAACAGTTAGGGAAATAGCTAAAATATTAAAAAAAATCAGTCTCAACCGTTCACGGGGTTATAAAAGAGCTCGGATTTGTGAGCAACCTCGATGTGTGGATACCTCACTCTCTCACCGAGGTCTCACACTGCCTTGCGGATCCGGCAGAAATTGGCAAAGCTTGGGTGGAAGTTTTACCTCACCCAGGGTACTCCCCAGTCTCGACCTGTCCGACTATCACTTATTTCGCAGTCTGAGCAACAATTTGAAGGATTTGATATTCCATAGCGATGAATGTTTTTTTCAGAAAAACCACGCGTGTTTTATGAGAGAAGAATTAAAAAGCTCCCAGAGAGGTGGGAAGAAGTTATTAAAAAAGGGGGAGATTATATAATAGATTAAAATAATTGCTATCTTGTACATAAATTAATAAATAAATTTCTTTTAAAAACCGAACAAACTTTCCGAACAATCCGATAAAAGATCAAAGTATGACGAAAACGCTCCATTTGTGCCTCCATATTCACAATGCGATTAAAAAGATATCCGAAAATGCTGTAACATTGAATTTTTGAATTGAAGTTTGAAATGTGAGCTGTATGGCAGCATAGTATTCAATTTAAACAACTGTCTTTGTGAAAACCAGGAAATTACCCAAGAAGAGCATGAAAATCGCATGAGACGTGGAGTCAAGAAATGCAAAAATTAAAAACAAGAATTCGACGAAACCGGTGTCTTTGCAACCCTGGATATTGAATTAGTTTTTATTTCTGAGATTATGCGAGACAATTTGTAGCCAACCGTAAGTATGTTCGACAAAACTTGCGGGTACTTCTACGATAACAGTAATGTCCACTCATATTTATGTAGAATTATGTACGACTGTGTGCCACTCTATCTATCTATCTAGCACAATAGCGATCTAAAATCACGCTAATTTATTATCAAACAATTTCAAACAGACAGTTGAATGAGATCGAGTACCGGCATATTAAAGCCTACAAACGAGTACAGGAACTGGCTATAAAGAAACTGGTTTTTGTAAAGAATAGTCAGTACATTTTATACAAATTTATGTAAATTATTTGTTTTTGTTTAATGTTAACTAGATATTTATTTCTACCTACTAATCATATATCATTATCACAAAGCCAATGGGCGAGATTCGATAATGATCTTTACTGATCGATTGTGTTGTAACATGAGTGAGCGAGTAACTTTGGTATATAAACGAACTTATATTCCGTTTAAGTTTTGAATTGTTAAATTTTGAATTGACCTAATATTAGTTGGTCGGCTTTCACTGATGTCATACGGAAAAAATTCTACATAGGCGCTGTCTGCTGCCCTAGGCGGAATCCGCATAAGGATATTTTAAGACGGTTTGATCATGTTAGTCTGGCAGCCTGGAGTTTTCGTGGACGCGATAATTCAAGTTAATCTTCACCAACTCTGATGAAAACTGCCAGTGGTAACATTTGCTCAAGTCATGATCTGGGATCGGAAATGGGGAAACTTATCACAACCTTTCTACAGCCACGTAAAATGATGGATTTGGCATATATCACTTTTACACCTTTAATTTCAGATTGATATTGATTATAAAGGTCGGAGAATAACAAATGACCTAATTAATATTACTTGCTTTCGAATTATTTTCTTAACAAATTAACCAGTTAATATTTTTTTAGCAGATTTATTGAATGATTTACACAAATGTCTCAGTCAAACACTATTTTGTTTATCAATGACGAAATTACTGAATGTCCAGACGACGTCACAGTTACGCCGAAGTGTTTTAAGGAAAGTAAAAAATAAATGTTCCTGATAAATCTAATGTTGCAGCTGGCATCAATGACATAATCTTAAACTGATCTTATATTGATCTCTAATATTTTTACTTTTTTACATAAGTAGATGACGACTACAGCAAAAAATTATATCTGTTATCTGTTATAGGTGAAAAGGATTTCCAAGCGTTTCAGTTTTTTACATTCATTTGCCAATTTGCCACACCAATTTAAGACAGTGTCTTAAAAACCTTGTCCTTCCAACGGAATTTCGTTTGCCCTTTCTGAGACGCCCATAGTTTTCGAAGACTATTCGTGTTGAAGTGTCGACGGCATTACATTGCATATACTCGTACAGCTCATGGTTCATATGTTGACGATACTTTCGGTTACCGATAACTAGTTCATATATTATATTTTACGAAGTATATTACTGTCCGAATTTTTCAGCCACCATGTAAAATCACACTGAGAAAATTCAACCAAGTCAGATTAAGCAGACTTTAGTCATTCACATATCACACTGGGCAGAATCTTATACAAGATGAGCAAAAGATTGATTCCGAGATAGTTGGTACATCCACTTAGATCGTACATGTCATATGAGACTTCTATCCAAAGCGCAAATAGGAGCTGATGCATGCTGCTCTGCCGATAGATCACCAGCGCATTTGTGATCAGATTTCCATCACTGTGCGTATTTGTGATCAGATTTTTATCAGTGTTCATCAGTTCCATATCTTTGTTTCTAATCAATTGTTAAAATTTTCGGGCTCACTTGCCACAAGTGCATGCGCAAAATATAAAAAACAAAACTTCGAAAATGTGATTGGTCATAGTTGCTATGCAGAACGAACATCTCCGCTTCTTAGTTTGGCATTAAAATCTTTCAGAAAAGTTTTATCGTCGACGTCATCAGAGCGATCATATACTTCTTCTTGACACTCATAAAATGCACTTTTGGTCTCCTCGCCATTACTTTCCGTCAGGAGGTGTGCACAAATCAGCGTGATAAGAAAATATTTCGCTTTGCTGCGGATTGTGCCTATTCGGTCGCTTATAATTGTGAAAGATACGACAAGATGTCTAAATCTCTTATCCACTACAAAATTACCGTCAGGCTGATACGCTAGTTGATTTGCAATAACTAATATTTCCTATCTACTTACTACGCATCGGTGTCAGCATTTACTCTAACTTGTCTCGTTTCCACGTAAGCTACTACGAAACCGATATCTAATGGCATTAGAAAGAAGGAACCCCACTACCGGCTCGGAAAATTCTGTAAAGAGTTCTGATTGTTCCTATGTGAATAATGGCAAGAGAGCCAATATTAAAATTTATTTATTTATATTTAAATCACTTAAATGCATCAAAATAAAACACCAAAGATTGTCTAAAATTTGCCAACTATCTTTTCCAATTACTGATATAAAATTAGGTGTAGTGATAACACAAGATTTTGGTTATGTAGATTAGAGAGATCAATACAATGTATTGATTACGCTGAATTTATTGCGTGTAGCAATCAGTCAACAAATTCGAAAATAATTGCCCGAATTTTCAACTTCAAGCTATCTCTCAAGAAACATTTATGTAATCTTATATTTTCATTTCAAAAAATCTGAATTTTCAACAGATGTGTCAGTGTTATGACAATGAGAGAAAATACGCATAATATCAATATCAATATATTGGATTGTTCAGAAAGCTCGTTCGGTTAATTCGGTAGTTCACCATACGTCACTTCTCACGACGTAGAGTTCCTTCAAACACTATCCTAATTTCCTCCCACCTCTTCTCTAAACTGTTTGCTATTGTTTATTTGTGTCCTCCTTCTAGTCGTGAGTGGTTATAGCGTTAAAAAAGTTTTAAAAAGTGGAAAAAATGAGCGAGAAAGAAAATTTTAGACATATTATGCTGTATTATTTCCAAAAGGGAAAAACGGCTGCTGAAGCCAGCCGAAAAAGTTTGTTTATAAAGAAAACGGACCAAATCAAAGAAATGGTTTAAAAGATTTTCTACGGGCGACTTCTCCGTAACGGATGCTCCCAGATCAGGACGACGAAAAGAAATTGTTTCCGAGGAGGTGAGAGATTTAAGTATTGTTAATCACCGTGCAACAGTTAGGGAAATAGCTGAAATATTAAAAAGAAAGGAGCTTGGGTGGGAAGTTTTACCTCACCCAGGGTACTCCCCAGCCTCGACCTGTCCGACTATCACCTATTTTGCAGTCTGAGCAACAATTTTAAGGATTTGAATTTCCATAGCGACGAGGAAGTGCTAAATCGAATTGAATGTTTTTTTTTTTTCAGAAAAACCACGTGAGTTTTATGAGAGAGGAATTTAAAGGCTCCCAGAGAAGTGGAAAGAAGTTATTAAAAAAGGAGGAAATTATATAATAGATTAAAATAATTGTTTTCCTGTATATAAGTTAAATTAAGAGAGAAAATATTATTTCTTAATATTTTGAGCTGCGATTACAAACTGAAACTTTACTTTCATTTCATTCATTCTTCCAAATGCGTTTAATCCTAAATAACTTAAAACTAACAATGTGGTGATTTCGCATATCCAACATGTGGAGTCCGTTCATTGTTAACATCCGCTAACAGTGCGCCGTTTGCGAAGTCATTGTAATATTATCCGCAAACAGAGGCGCGCATGTAGCGACACAGTGGTTTGTTCGTAGTTTATACTGGAGAAGCACAGTGGTTAATATTCTGTGTTAACCACCCCTTCACTTAAATTAAGACCGTCTTCTGTCTTTTTGAGAACTGATTCGATGGCAGTTTTTATTTTTTCTTGCTTTTCTTTCTTTCTCCAATGTTACAACTCCAATGATAGTGGCTACAATAGGGCGAACGTTGCTCTGGTATTGCAGTTGACCTATGAAATGTAATTTTTTCATGTTCATTTCGTGTAGCAGTGATAGGCTCAATATGTTTTCGTGGCCCGTGATATTTATTAAAAAAATGTAGGCGTCCCCGGTTTCCGTTTTTGAAACGCATTGCGGTTCATAAAAGATGATGCATTAATTCGGATTTCATTGTCAAATGTCAAGACATAGGTTCCGTTTAACAGTTTAGCCTCGTTAACATTTTCTTCTACCACAGTTATAACGTTATTGATAACGATCATCCCGTCGTCGATGTGTGTTATAGGATCCAGATTATTATCTCGAGTACTACAGTGTGCTGTGCCCTCAGAGAACAGTTGTTGAGCACATGTTGAGTTTTTCAGGTGTTTGCAGAAAGTTGTGGTTGTGGCCGCACGACAGTTGACGAGAGAGTAAATTTGATTGCCGCACTCAGCTATTGTGTTTGTGTCCGCGAAGTTAAGTATTTTTCCGGAATGCGGTACAGGGAATATGATAATTTTTTTACATGTCAATTTACATTTTTGATATTTTATTACTAAATACAAAAGTTCATTGCTTAAAATAACTTTTACGGAAGATATTGATGATAATTCTAAAATACTAAGGTTTGTACAGTGATCATGTTCAGTGAATATTGTAATATCATCTGTTACGTGCCACCTCTCTGATTGGCGCTAAGATTGGTCCCCCGGCTGCTAGCGGTATCTCAGTGGGTCTTAACCCGTTCCAATCTTAACACTTCGGGGACGAACATGAAAACTAGAGTAATTTAAATTTTTACATTGACAAACACAACACTACAAAACAACACTAAACACACCTAACTCACAAGAGAGCTTGTTGACGCACTCTCGCACTGCCCTCCCTTCCATAGTCCTAATTCTCCGAATACTTTTTTTTGATTTAGGACCCCAAAAGCCACACATCTCGCCTCAGATTCCCTTCAATTGAGTCCCCCTTTCAAATAAAACACTTAGCAATTCATTATATTCATTATACACATATTCACAACCTGTTTTGGTCCTTTTTTCCTTAAACTAAGACACAGATTATCACAAACCACTAACAAAGACAGAATATCATTGGTTGAGTCATTTATCAGATTAACCTTCCTAGCGTCTAGAAGTTTATTTTTTTTTTTTGTTGCCACTTATTGGCCCTCCGATATTGCTAATACCCTAGTTAACATAGAGCTCTTTTAACTGGTCTTTTCTCTGCAATTTGGCAGACGCAAACAAGAGAAACGTGTATCGCTTCTAGTGCACTACTTAATTAATCTTACTCTCCTGAGAATCTTAAGAAAAAAACTGATGTTAATGGTCCTTACAATTTATGGGTTTGATATATATATGTAACATACGCTTTTTTTCTAACAACTAACAGCACATACAACACTAACATAAACTTATTCTATTATTGTATTATTTTTTTTTTCTTGGCAATTATGCCTCCTCTATTTTTGGCGAATTTATAGCCACAGCGTCGATCTGGCTCATATATAGATTTTGTTACCTTGCTTTCTGGTTACTCAACACAGTCTCGTTTCTTTATTTTGCAGATTACACGAAAACCAATGGTGATTATGGAAATGTATTTAGCTGTCACGGCGGAATATATCGGTCAGTTTTTCCTTAAATATTAAGGGGGGGCTCGCGGCATAAACTCTTGTACTCAAGCGCTTTATATCACCCTGGCCCAAAAAAAAGAGTGATGCTGGCTCCTGTATCCTTGGAATTCCAGGAGATCAGACTAGGCCGTACAATTGATGTTTCTCGGGGCTAATAAATGTATTCACCGAACACCTTTGGAAGGTTAAACTCAATTATACTGCTAGGGTTGTTCTTATTAGCTTTATTATTATTATTGTATTTTTTTTTAATTGCGAGCCGATTTGTTTGACTTCACACACAAATCTTGATTTTTTTTTTTTGCTCACAAACCTCCTCTTGTGGTTAGTTCTTATGTCCACTTTAGCTTTTTTTTCGCTCTTAAAAATTTCGCCTTGACCGGCTCACTTCAACAGCACAGTTTTTAATACCTCGATTTCTTATCGGAATTAGCCTTATATAGGCCAACTCCAGTTCCCGCGTAACGACAAATTCCTATTTACTTCCTGTGTATATATGTTAGCCGGAGCCATCTACCTATATACTTAGAGTAAATAACAAGATATTCTTGGCGCATTGTCAATTACAGGGTTGTTATTTCTACTCACTGCATTTGGCAATAACCCTATCTGTCAATCATTTTCTTCTTTTCGGAGTTGATCTATGAACGAATAATCTGGCTACGCTGCGTTTCCTTTTGAGCTTCCCATGCGCTTTTGCTTTTTCTACGATCCTCTACCCAACAACATTGTCTCGGATTCGTTTTTTTTCTAATTCTTACTTTGGGTAAGTAAACATGCTTTGTATTCCTAATTTGTTTATTTCTTCTCTACCACATTAACCGATTCCTTTCCTTTTCTAGGTACGTTGGCATTAGAGGACCCTTTTTGGCATTGACCCCCCCGATTGTGGCCGGAGTGCACAACTTCCCGTTGGACGTTCCGGATTATCTTTGTGTTGTGGCTGCTTCTACCCATGCAACACATCATCGCCTAGTACGGATGGATTAATTATATTTATTTTGGCTAACGATATTGAAAGAATTAAATTTTGCAATTCTACAATAACAACCTTATTCCTGGCCAGCAATATTTCAAAAAGATTACCAGTGTCTATCTGATCTTTCTTCGTAATATTTAGTATTGAGTTTATTGTTTTGGTTAATTTATCAATTTGTATCTGAGTTTTTGTGTTAATTTCTATTTGCCTATTGTTTGAATCAACTAACAACTTTTGGTTAATGTTAAGCCTTTCGAAGTCGTCGGCATCGGGAGTTCCTGCTATAATTTTTAAAGCTGAGCCAAGGAAATTTAAGCTTCTTGCCTCTCGATGATGTAAACTGAGAGTTGCTAGAAGTGTTTCCATATGTTTAGTATCTGAGTTCAAAATTTTTTCAGTTTCATACTCAATTTCATAATAGGTTGATAAATTAGTGGTGTGTGTTAAGTAACAATATTTATTCCAAATTTTAACGTCTCCGTCAACAATCGGAATGTAATTCGCGTGAGAGTAGTCTATTATTTTCGATGATGCAAAATTTGCAACACGTCAGCCTTTTTTAGCACCGAGAAAAAAAAATAAAACAAAAAAGAAACTTAGTGGGTGGTGTTATCTTAAATTGTCCTTATGGACCACTCTACCCTTTATAAGAACTGTGGTTCCCATATCGGCTTCTATAGTGGCCTCTTCATATAATGGAGACAACTTGTTTCCCAATCGTCTATTTCTTTTCACAAAAATCTTTTCACCGACTTGGTAAGTTTTATTGCCGCGATTTTGATTGAAATGTTCTAAAGTCCTACCCTGTGCGTTGGTAAGTTTGCCTTTAATGCTTTGGCGGAATTCAGGTGAGGTACTGTGAATGACGTTTATGGGCCGTTCATTGGTAACTGAGTGGACTGACCTATTATATTCGATAGTTGCTAGCAATATCAAATCAACAGTATTATCAATTTTCTTATCAAGTTTCATACACCTGGCTATTTCCGCCAAAGTGCTATGGAACCGCTCTACCTGTCCATTTGAAGTGCTGTGTAATGGGGGAGCGTTTACTATTTCTACGTTGAATTGGTTATGGAGGATCAATCTAATAGTCTCAGAATTCAAAGACCTCTCATTGTCACAGAATATAACTTTTGTTCGGGAAAAATTGTCATTAACTGCAATATTGGTAATTTTACATCAGTAATTGTTCGTGACTGAGTGGGCTGCACTACAGCGAGTTTTGAGAATATGTCAATTCAGGTTAGAAAATATTCACGATCGGTGAAGTAAATATCGATATGCAATACTTCTCCGGCGTATGAGGGAATCGTAGTTTCACCTATTAAATGTCTTTGAGGATGGCGCAGATATTTCGATTTAGAGCACGTCTTGCAATTGGAGACGATTTCAGTTGCCTGTTTGGACATTTTAGGAAAGTAATAATCTAACAATATTTGCTTCACATTTTCTTGTGCAGCTCTATGAGCTCGATTGTGTTCCATCATGACAATTTCTTTTTGATCATTCTTGTCAAAAATATCTTGCACAAACTTTGAAGTGTGGCGAAATTTTGTAGACGGGAAATGTTCTACAAGCCAATGTTGAAAATGTGTTAGTATCGGCAACTCGCAATGGTTTGCATTGACCACATTAGAATTAATAAGACAGGAAGAATATTAAAAAGCTGATCCTTTTCTGAAAACTAAACTATGTGTCTAGTTTTATTGCCGAAAACTTTAATTGTTCGAGTGGAGGTATTCTCCGCCTGCTCAATAATGATCTGATTTCTGAAACAATTTAATGGGGTTTCCGTCGATTCAATAGTATAAGTGAGTGATGCCTCACTATGTATGATTGCAACATCCGACATGTTGTCATCTTCCATAATATTAATATGTTGCCGAGGCAATGCGTCCACAACAAGATTTTCTTTTCCTGGTTTATATAAAATTTTTGCGTTATGTTCATCAATAAAGGCTTTCCAGCGCTTTATCTTCGCATTTGGGTTTCTGTCCGAAACTGAAAAAGTTAATGGTTGGTGGTCAGTATAAATGTTTAATGAATTGACACCATACAAGTAATGTCGGAGAGTCTTCAAGGGCCAAACAATCGCCAGAAGTTCTCTCTCATTTGTAGCTAGGTGTAACTTTTTGTCTGGTAAGACCCTAGAAATCATCGTTATAGGTCTGCCTTCCTGTGATAGACCAACCGAAGAAGCGTCAGTGGTCAGGTCAAATGGCTTCCCAAAGTCGGGATACATCAGTAAAACATCCTCAGATGATAGTATATGTATTTCTTTCAGCTTGGAAAATGCCATCAGTTGATGTTCCTGAAGTTCAATAGTGATCTTCTTAGATTGAGATGCACGTATTTTTCCATTATCCCCCTTTAGAATATCAGTTAAAGGCCTTGCAATGGTGGCATAGTCTTTCACGAAATTGCGATAGTAACGAGCCAAGCCAAGAAACGATCAAATTCCAAATAATGTTGTAGGTATGGGATAATTCCTAATAGAGGAAATTTTCGATGGAGACGTTCTGATACCTCCTCTAGAAACTACAAATCCGAGGTACTCTGTTTCTGTTTTGAAAAAGCTTGATTTTTCAATTGAAACCCTCATGTTTGCTTCATATAATTTTTTGAGAACCCAGTCAATGTGCTTGACGTGTTCCTCTTTAGATTCCGAAAAAATTATAACGTAATCGACGTAAACATGGCAAGTCTTTCCGATGCTAGGGGCGTTCTTTAGGCCGAACGGGAGGCGACAAAATTCATATTTACCGTTATTAACGGAAAATGCCGTTTTCCACCTATCCCTCTTGGCAAGTTCGATCTGATGAAAACCAGACTTTATATCTAGAGTAAAATATTTGGCCTTGCCAAGATTGGATAGAATGACCATTACGTTTGGTACCGGATATTTATCGTCGATAGTCTTTTCGCTGAGCTTCCGAAAGTTTATTACTAGACGTTTCTTCTTATTGCCCAACTCATCGACACCTTTTTTATCGACAACCCATACCGGGCTATTATAAGGTGACCTTGAATTCCGTCAGACAAAAGTTGCTGAATTTCGGAATTAACAAAATCGGATACGTCTATATATACATTGAACTCTGTTTTAAAACCGAATCCATGTGTGACGAGAACTCTTGTTGTTGTTGTTGTTGTCTGTTTACTGCGATTTTTGGCACTTTTTCTTTTGGCCCTTTGCTTATGAAACAATAAGAGTGGCTTACGAGTTAATTAGTTAAAGTCGATCGACACAGTGCTTATCTGCCTTTCTGCAAAAATTCGTATTTGTTTTTAAAGAACTCTGCCTCGCTGCAATTATAATTATCATTTGTGTATTAAGATTTTAATAAGATTACTTATTATTTCATATCCAATAAAATAAGACAGTGATCAGTAAAATATTGAAAATACAAACTTTGTCTTTTTTTTCTTCTGGCTCAGCTAGCCAAGATATTTTTGTCATTGTGGCTCATCTAGCCGAAACTCTCGTACATATAAAATGGTGCCGAAACCCGGGAATATGATTGTTTTTTTTTGTCTAAATAAAAAAAAGTGAATTTGTGTTTCTGTGAACAATAAGTGTTTCTTCAAAATTAAAAAGAAAGAAAAATAACTATTCTAATTGAAGCAAACAAAATAATAAAGTGACTCTGTGCAAAAATAAAAATCGTTGCTTTTGATTAAAAACAAATAAACTAAACTTTTTTTCCATTCTGAATGGGGAAATGATTACCGATAAACTTGATGTTTTTCTTTCCTTTTTTATTTGAGCCACTATAACGAAGTCGGCGGGGAAAACGTTCTCGGAGTAAATCTAAATAAGACCGAAGTGGTTCTGTTCACCAGGAGGTACAAGATTCCACCTGTGGATCCCATCTCCCTGGGGGGTACCGAAATTCCTTTCGCCGACTATGCAAAATACCTTGGTGTATTATTGGACAAGAAGCTGAATTTCAAACTCAAAATTCTGGACAGGGCGAAAAAGACCACAGCGGCGTTATATGTGTGCAAGAGGGCAATAGGGAAACAATGGGGATTAAAGCCTCACATTGTTTACTGGTTGTATATTGCAGCAGTAAGACTGATAGTGTTGTATGGTGTTATCGTCTGATGGAAGGCTCTTGAGAAGTCCATATACTGTACGATACTGGACAAGATCCAAAAGATGTCTAATCTGTGAATCA
Organism: Philornis downsi; assembly: GCA_019455685.1. Classification (NCBI taxonomy): domain Eukaryota; kingdom Metazoa; phylum Arthropoda; class Insecta; order Diptera; family Muscidae; genus Philornis; species Philornis downsi. The sequence continues at coordinate 553,500 of JAHXMU010000105.1, read as the reverse complement.
CAGGTGCGCTCCGCACCACCCCATCCGATGCACTAAATGTAACATCTGGACATAATTCGTTTGCAGACTGCCGCAGCTGCGGCGGTAAAACTAAGAGAGCTGTCACAGTGGTCAAACAGTGGTTATGATCACAATGTGATCCTCAACTTGGTGCCTGACATAAGGGATATACCAGGAAACTGCAGAGCAGATGAACTGGCAAGTCTAGGGACAACCCTACAAACTCCAGCCGAGTTGGAGCCCGTGGGCATGCCTCTACCCACTTGCAAGTTCCTACTGCGAGATGCAGCATATTTAGCGGCAAGTGGTAGGTGGCTGTCTGTCCGGGGCTGTGATCAATCCAGACGGATGTGGCCTCGCCTAGATATGAAGCGTTCACACACTGCTGTTGCTATTAAGACCCGAGGGATGAAGAGGAGGAGGAGTCCATAGAACATCTTCTCTGCAATTACCCCGCCCTGGCGAACAGGCGGGGATCAACATTGGGATCTTATTTCTTTAGGGACCTGGGAGATCTGGACGATATAGATATTGTCCGACTTAAGAGCTTCTTGAGGCTCTGAGGATGGTTCAACGGGCGAAACTCGGAACATCCTTATTTCTAGCTTCCGTGGTATCACAATGGACTATACAGTCTAAGTGAGTCTGTCTATTCAGGCTGTCACACTAACCTAATCTAACCTACACGTAGTTAATACTATTATAATGACTTCCACTTTTCCAAGGTTATGGAAAAATTTTAAAATATTCCCAATTAAAAAGAAAGCTAGTGATAGTGCTTTTTAAAATTAAGGGCCAATAGCTACATTGCCCGTGCTCTCCAAAGTAGTAGAATGCATTCTGAAGCTTCAAATTTCGCAGTACATTGAGGAAAATAAACTGCAAAATGATGGATAGTGTTTTTATTATTTTATTATATTATTTTATATTACATTATTTTATTATATTATTATTATTATTTTATTATATTATTATATTACATTATTTTGTCATATGCTATTACAGTTAAATGCAATACAACGAAAATCCAGTTGTCCTTCAATTGTAATATACGTTATCCGTTCTGTCTTCATCGAACTGTGCACGTGTCCCCGTTTGTGGTAGAATATTGGTTGTTCCTTTCCTAATTTTGTAGTTGTTCGTTCGTTGCTTTTATTTTTTTATTCTATTGAAAATCAATCACCGCCGTTTCTTGCAGAATTATTTAAATTTACTCGATTAATTCGCACTGATCAATATATTTATGAGCAAATCTTTTCAAGTAAGAGTAGCCAGGAAGTTTAACAAACTTCCAAACACATTAAAAATCTTTTCTTCATCCCAAAATACTTACAAAAAGGGGCTCCTTGCGTATTTCAATGATATTCCTCACCCATAATTATCCGCTTGAGCCCTTTTTTTCTTTGATATTGCCGTCAGATAGTTTGCTGTCCATCTTTTTTTCCATTCTGAATGGGGAAATGATTACCAATAAACTTATTGTTTTTCTTTCCTTTTTTATTTGAGCCATTATTTGTTTAGTATTTCAATTACTTAGTTAATTAAATCGTTCAAAAAGTTGAGATAGTTATTAACTTTTACCATTTAATCTGTTATTAAATTTGTCGTTATATTATGGCTGCTGCAGGTGTAAATTCCAATTAAAGTTATAACTCCGTATTCTTGGACGAAAAATATACAAAGTGAAAATTTCTAATAAGTGAAGTACAGGGTTGCCCATATTCGACGGACCCATGTTTTTTAAAAAAAATCAAAGAAAAAAATAAAAATTTGGCGGTTGGCAATCTTATTCATTTAATTTGTTCCAAGTAGATTTGTTTACATCAATTTTTGAATATGATATCTCTCAAATGGCCGCCTCTGGCGTTGATGGCGTATTGTGCCCTTTTTGCAGCATTTTCCATTGTTTTCGCCAACATTTCGGCCGGAATAGCGGCTATTTCTTCACGAATGTTGTCCTTGAGCTCTTCTACGGTCCTTGGCTTGTTAACGTAAACCTTTGACTTCAAATGTCCCCACAAGAAGAAGTCAGCGGGCGTCAAATCGGGCGAACGCGGTGGCCAGTCCAAATCACCACTTTTCGACATCAAACGGCCCGGAAACAAATTCTTCAGAAAATCGATTGTTATGCGACTTGTGTGCGGTAGAGCGCCGTCTTGCTGAAACCAGAACTGCCTCATACGCTTTCGACGAATAATTGGCATCACAAAATTGGTCATCATGTCGCGATAACGCTCCTGGTTGATGGTAACAGCATAGCCATTTTCGTTTTGGAAGAAAAACGGCCCAATGACCGTTTTCGCACTAACGCCGCACCAAACTGTGACTTTTTCGTCATGAAGAGGCAATTCTTGAATCTCCTGAGGATTTTCAGTGGCGTAAATACGGCAATTTTGCTTATTTACGGTCCCATTCAATGTGAAATGGGCTTCATCGGACATGATAATTTTGTTCCAAAATTGCTCGTCATCATCGGCCATTTCGATGACTCGTTGGGCCCATTCCAATCGACGAGGCTTGTCCGCAGGCAACAATCTTTGCGTCAATTGAATTTTGTACGGGAACAAATGCAAATCAACGCGAATAATCCGTTGTAAAGTGGACCGAGCCATGCCCAACTGCTGAGAACGGCGTTTTTGGGATGTTCTTGGGGACCTCTCAACACTGGCTCGTACGGCAGCGATATTCTCGGCCGATCGCCTTGGTCGACTTTTATTTGGCCTCTTCGGATTAGAAAGAGCCTCACCAGTCGAAAATTTTTCGTATAAACGCTTAATGGTGTTCTTAGAAGGCGCACTTCTCACATTTTTTAATATTTTAAAAGCACGTTGAGTTTTCACAATTGACTTCTTCTGTTGAATGTAAATTTCAACTATTTCAGAGCGCTCGCGTGGCGTGTATTGTTCCATGGTAAAAATCTGCTTGGACTGACGCTTCAAACGCGGTATGTCATTAAGCGATCTGACATCTCTGTCAAAAGTTATGGCGTTGCCAGATGGGTCCGTCGAATATGGGCAACCCTGTAGACTGTCATATTGTAAATCATATTTTTCTGCTATTAAGGTACATAACATTATTATAGCATTAGTATTGTAAAGTTGTATAATGCATTTGTTATTGAATTTGGGGAGAAGACATGTTGTAATATTGCAATTTAATTAAATCATCCTTAAGACTTAAAATTACAATCCTGAATAAATAGATTAAATTAAATTATGCTGTCACCCAGAACTAGTAACTTATAGACGTGTTATTTCCATAGTTACTGCTCACTCTGCGCATCTGTGACCAGAATTTCATTGCTGTTCTTACAGGAGGCGAACTTTGTACCTATTACCTATTTTTCCCCTGTTAATTCAATTTATAACTTCATCATTTTCCTCGTAACTTTCGTAACTTTTGCGAATCTATCTCAACCTCTTGTTTCCACAACCAATTTTTCCCCTTTTCTTCTTCTAATTCCTTTCCCACAGAATTCATAATGCGAAATTCTCCGCAGTAGCAGAATTTAATAGAGTATGTATGGTATGTTTTTTCTGACAGTTGCGATCGATTACGTAATACATCACCACTTTCTGTCAGGAACATCAGGATAAGGATCGTTTTGTAGTAGTAATTAAGAAAGTGTGTTGGAATAAACTACGTCCGAGATAGGTAGATTAGCAATGTGTAGGCCTTTTTGTTCTTAGTACAGCTGATGATCTGAGTCTGTGTTAGTACCATGCAAGTAAGTTATAACCACGAGATAACCAATTTGATCCGCGGAACGTCGAAAGAATCCTCAGAATCCGTTATCGAGGCCAAACAGTTGGACTAAGAACATCTTCTCTGTCCTGGCCAGGCTATCGTTCGTGTGCTTCTTCTAGATGATTTTTGCCTTCATGCAGATTGTGTCTATTTGGCCGCTTAGTGGTGTAAACCGATTCTAAATCTCTTTCTCACTAAAAATCCACGTAAAAATTCATACCTTTATCTTGTGTTACAAGAACTTAAGATACGCTAATAATTAGGTTAACGACCACTAGACTAGTACAAGAACTGAGTTTCAGTAGCAAATATTGCTTATTTACCTAACAAGTAATTAAAGCCTTGCATCCTCTGACAGTTTTCGCATATACCAGCGATTGCAATGTGTCATTATTCCAATCTCAAAATGTGCAATTCTGTCTCGTAGAATTATGAACTCCCTGGATCTAACCGAAAAAAGCTAATTACGCTGGTCTACAAATTTGGAAAAGAAAATTGACTGCAGAAATGAAGCATGTTTTTTAACTAATCCGGGTGCGCAGAATTCGAATCTGACATAAAAATTGGGCTATCACGCCTTGTTCATTTTTCATCGCATGCTGGCAATACTGTAAAACAGTCAATACTGACACTACAATTTCACAATTATTAATTTGACAGAATTCAATTGTGTATGGTGAATGTTTGGTTGAAAAAAAAAGGATATGCAATATCAAAATCATTAAAATATGCATATTTACATTATTTTGGTTTTGATGCCAGAAACTTAAACAAACCGTTGACACCGACAATGTTTTGCAATAGTTGCAAAACTGTTTTATACAAGTGATCAAATGGCAAGAAGATCTATTTCGATTTGTCAATTCCAGTACTTTGGAGAGAGTCAAGTAACCACCAAACCGATTGTTATTTCTCTTTAACAAAAGTTGCTGAATTCAATATGAAAAATCAAAAAATAATATTACTTACGCGTATGTCCCATCGGTTTCCAAACCAGTTCAACGTCCACCAAATGAAACATCTTTCACCAGCAGTGATAGTTTGTATCAAGCTGATGATGAACGCCATTTAGTGACTCAAACTGAGCTGAATGATTTAATTCAAGATTAACATTTAACGAAGCAGGACGCAGAATTACTAGCTTCACGCATGAAGCAGTGGAAACATCTTGCAGTTGGGACAAAAGCAACAATCTATAGAGGAGAAAAGAAACACTCTATTCTATAATGTATTGATGTTGATGGTTTATTTCAAAAAATGAACCAGCGATATAAAAAAACTGAATAGAGATTATTTATTGATGGCTCTAAGTACAGTTTAAAGGCTCTAAATGAAAGGCTCTAAATGAATCTGTTGCAGGTCATTGGTTTGTTTACTGGTGTGCAAGGAGGTTTCACAAAATATTGTTGTTTCCTTTGTCCATGGGATAGTCGCGCTATATGTAATCATTACGTCAGAACAGAGTGGCCAAAAAGAACTGAGTACTCACAAGGAATACAAAACATTTCAAATAAACCATTAATTGATCCAAATGACGTTCTTCTTCTTCTTCCCCGCTGCACATAAAATTGGGCATTTTTAAAAATTTGTCAAGGCTCTGGACAAAGATGGTGCAGCATTTAAATATTTGTTAGCGGTTTTCCTAAAATTTCATATGCTAAAATCATAGGAGGCATATTTATTGGCCCTCAGATCAGGAAGCTGTTGAATGATGACAAATTTTCACAATGTTTATTGGAGAAAGAATATGCAGCCTGAAAATCTTTCAAGAGCATCGTAAACAGTTTCTTGGGAACAATAAGAGTGAAAACTACAGATAAATTGTTCGTGAATTATCGAAAAATTATTACGAACTAAGTGCACGTATGCCGCTCAAAATGCATTTTGTTCATTCGCATTTAGTTTTTTTCCACAAAATCTAGGTGCGGTGAGCGACGAACAAGGGGAACATTCTCACCAAGATTTAATGAAAATTGGAACAAGGATTTTGGGACAAAATTATGCTGGGAAACTACTGCTGGACTCTAATACGTGGAACCGAACCAACAAAAATACAAACGACGCTCAAACAGCGCCATTCACTTTTGAAAATTCATTGATTTTTTAATAAGCTAATGATTTTGTATGTATAAAACAAACAAAAACATTTTTTTTTGTATCTCGAAAACCTGACGTGATAGAAAAAAAATCAATTACAGATTCGAATTCAACCCACCAAATCACCTTACGAAAGATATTCGGTTGCTCCAGTCCAAAAACTTTGGTAACTAGTGTTAGTGGTGTTGACTGTATTCAGTGGCAAAGGATTCATAGGCAGAAGTAGGTCTTTGCACAAGGAAATTTTTGAAGTAATTATTATAAATTATTTTTGGCCATTATCATGCTAAGCATTTATTTGAATTGAAGGGAAGAGGTGCGGGCAAAAGTTGTGTTTTAAGAAGTATAGGTTGTGCTTTCACAAAATGTAAATCTTCTCTTAGGTTAGGTTATTGCATTTACGTTATTACATTCTGGCTACGACTAAGAATGTTATATCTGGGACACATCTGTTCAAAGTTATTTGGGGTGAGATCGTTTCGTAACCTGAATCGCGATTAGCGCGTAAGATTGAATTATGTTACTGGGAGGTTTACTTTACAGCGTAGATGTACTGGACGCTACTCCGATGTTAAGAAGCTGATTCACCAGGAAATCGACCGAATTTTAGAACTAGGTGGTATCAAGTTGAGCAATAGTCCCTGATGTGAGTCCGATAATTGTAGTTGAGAAGATTCAGTAATGTGTCGATGCTTATGGAATTAATAAACTTACGAGGAAATGTGCGTATTCCATTCCGCCAGTTGCCGAATTCTAGATTTTCGGCATTAACTATTATATAATTATATTTATGTTATGAACAGGTCAGTCTTGAAAAAGAGTTACGTAAGCTAACTGCGTTTGCTACACGAGAATATCATTCGGGCTCTGTAACCGTATATAATGGCACTTGCTTATATACATGAGATTATGTTTCGCCTCTGATTTTAATGCAATGATGAATAGACGGTGAAGCTACTAAAAAGTTTGTGGTATGGATGTACAAAATGAATTCATCTCTGTTCTTAGCATAGAGAAGTTTTAACGGATAATGCCTGGCTGAAATAGTTGATGCAACAAAAGGATCTCAATGGTCGGTAGGCTTGCCGGGTTCTAAAGCCTCAAAGATACGACTTTCAAACAGAACACACTAAATGCTCGGGTAATATGGTATACAATGCTTTATCTCATGTGTTTGCGGAATAAGTGGCTAAATTGGATAAATTGAAATTTTCGGATGTGCTGTTTTCATACCTGGTTCTGATAGGGAATATTGTGAGAAATTCAGACGTTAGGATAAAAGTAACCGGGTGCCGAATACACTCGTCTTTGATATAATTTCTCGATTTCATTATACACATATTTGGGGTCATGAAAATTGCTTGGCAGGCAGACAATTTTAGGGTGTGTAGGCTGACTAAAGCTCCTAACTGTATGTTGCGTACTATGTAAGCGCTCTATAATCTAAAAAATCATTCCAGTAAATATATGTCGATTTTCCTGGTCTATACCCTCGGCCATTCAAGATCAACTGCTTTACACTCATAGCGCTTGATCAATTTTCAAAATCTGTTTTCTTGAGGACTATTAGGAGAGCTTCTACGCACGAAGGCTATAGAAATTTTGGGATCAGGCGTTATTCTGAACCCTTTGGAGTAGAACAAAAATTCGGAGCGGTTTATTCCCCTTATATTAATGTCTCAGAAAGAGCAAACATCAATGTTTTGGCAAAATTTCGGTCTTATATTTGTCGGGTTTTGATAGATAGGGATACCGATTTGAGTGCGATTGCTTATTCTTTAAGGACATACTCGAGTAGATGGAGATTAATCTCACTACTTAGTTTTTGGAAATGGTTTGGGAAATCGAACCAGGCAACTTAATGTTTTGAACGATGCGGGAATAGTTCTCCCTATTGGCATCAGTGGGAAGCTTCTTAGGGCTGAAGTGAGAAAGGTTCTGGAAATGTTCTATGGGTGGTATGAATAACAATATAACTTACCTTCTAAAGGAATATAATTTGGCCCATAGTATTGCCTTTGGTTATTTCAGAATTTTCTAATAAATTTTCAAAACTCAGGGTATATCGACGGGAAACCTGTGTCTCAAAGTGGCAATTTGAGTTTTGGTAATAGAAAAAGAGTAATTTGGAGTCAAATAAGGTAAATATGGTTGGTGTTCGATGATATTTAATAAGTATTTTTCAGAGAATTTTTTTTCGTAAAGGGTTTTGTAAAATCCATAAATTTCCTTTTCACAAATCTGGTCATTTTCGACGAATTTGCTCTTTCAAACATATCCTTATGCCTAGATAATGTTCTTTATTTACCGTCTAGCGAGGCAGAACAACGCGATAATCAAAGAAAACAGTTAACATTACCTTGACTTATGATCGACTTTGACTTGTTTTTCTTTCGATTTCAGCTTTGCGTATTAAACTCGTAAACCCATGTCTTGCCGCCAGTTGTAATGTGGTTTATGATCGTATGGTTGCAATTTATTAGACTTAGCATGTCTTCAGCGACCTTTACGCGATTGTGTTTTTGAAGAAAATGCATATCTTTTGGAACAAACAATCGTGTAAGAGGTACAAATTAAATCGTGACATGCAGAAAGATCAGGGGCTATTTCCCTTAAAATGACGATTTTTAGCCACTATTTCCTCCATTTTAACGATGTTTCCACCACATCTCGGCTACTTTTAAATGCACTGTACCACTTGTATGCATATATTGTTGATAAATCCAATTCAGAGTAAGGCTTCTGAAACATTTTCAGACAATGTTACAATAATTATAAGTTTGCTTGTCACAACATTTTTGGCGTTTTTTTTTTTAACAACTACATGCATTTTTCTATTTTTTTTTAGTATTACACGGAAAATTACGTTTTTTTTAATTCAAATTAATTTAATTAAACTAAATTCAAAAGTCTCTAAAGTGAATTAAACATTTCAAAATTTTTTTTAATTCTAACTGTTAACATAATTTTAATTTTATTACTGAGAATTCCAGCACTAAGTTCAAAGAAAATGTTTAATATTATTTGTTTAAAAATAGAAATCCAAAGTTACATTTTAAGTGCAGCGAATGTAAGGATATACTTACATTTGCCTGCCTTCCCTTTACTGGAAGGAAAGAACCGTCAATTATGTTTTGAAACCGTCTCCAAAAGCTTATTATCGCAACATCTCCCCATTTGCATCGCCAATCAACGCCGCTTCAACGTCGAACTGAACACTGCAATCATTTGCTTCACCTCCAATTCAGAAACGCCCATCAGCACTGCCGTGTTATAAAACTTGAGACAAACTGTTTGTTCGATATTTTCATTTATTATAAAAATGGCAAAACGCATTTGAACTGAACAAAACCTAGCGCTATAATCAAACTAAATGACAGATCGATCTCAGACTCCCGCTAGAAGGCAGTTACGGCAACTTAGCGACAAAAGGGATTCCAACATTTCCTCCAAGTAGGCTTTTAAGTAATCAATTCCCGGTACTTTTTTCGGCATAGTTTACATAAAATTAGTTTCTTCCGGTTATTCACGAGCAGGAACAAATTCCAATGTCTGCTGTGACTAATAGCTATCATCGCTATTATTATTTATTTAGTGAAAGATTTGCCATTTACGATTATGGACAGTTTAACAACCGAAGAACGGGTCAAAATAGTTAAAACTTACTACAAAAGTGGTGATTCAAACGTGGACTTTCAATCGAACAAATTGTTTTTCAGCGATGAAACCCATTTCTTACCCAGCGGGGATGTCAACAAGCAAAATTGTCGCATATGGGGCTCAGAGAACCCAGAAGTGATTGTGGAAAAACCATTGCATCCGGAAAAAGTGAATTTGAAAATTTACCTCAAAAGGATCCACTGATGCAACCAATTCAGATGCGGTCACTTAAATTACATTGTATTTCGTACATAATGGCAAGATGCAAGCACTGTAATGAAATAAAAGTTTCATCGAAATCATAGCCTTCCTTATGTATGTTTTATTTAACTTTACTTAAAAACGAAAAATGGATAACCCTACAGTTTCAAGGTAAAGGTCAGTCTATTGATTTGTTTTGTTCTTTGCTGGTAATATTTAGATCTAATTCTATTGAAGACAATGCTCAATTCAATAATTTAATCATCTTTGTTTCGTTTGTCGGTGCCACCATGAATAAAGATTTGTTCAATATATGAAACATTTTTTCTAATAAACATAAAAAAAGTGAATATTTTATTGGATAGCTGTTATTTGCGCAATGGGTTATCCGTAAAAGTAAAATCTATGTAAGAGCTGATATTTCCTCTGCTTCTTTGCTTCTTCCTTTTTGTTTTTCTTTCCCCCAGTATTTCGGTGTTAATGATTTTTGTAATAATAAAGACAGGTGTGCTGAAGGCAGGTTCGAGAGTAACGAATTGTCGGATACTGTGACCATCTTAGTTAGATATGTACGACAAAACAAATAACAATTTTAGTGCCCCATAATAACTGCAACTGTTCGTTTGAGCATTACGTAGCTCTTCACGTTTATGTTACAGAAAACGTGCGTTTTTTCTTTCATTTCCCACAAAAATCGGTATTTGAGGGACGACCTATAAAAAGTTGTGCAGAGCAACAACAGCTGGCGAAGGTGTTTTGGAATAATGGAGCAAATATTCTAAAAGTCGATGATTTTACTGCACGATGTAATGTCCCCTGGCAACTGGAACGACCATAAGGAAGCCGTCGAGAGATATCGGAAGTGTTTTCTTTAATGTTTTATAGTCGTACTACTTTTTCGAAGAGAGATATGGTAGATGGACTAGAAGAGCATGACATTTACTGTTGTGTCGATATTTTCTCCTCGGACCTTGAAAATTTATGGCGTATACGATGGACGACCAGTTCCATGCGAGGTATGATATTGCAAAACTGGGGCAGTATTTGTCTGCGAAACTCTGACCAGAGGGTTCTTATATTCTGGTAGCACGGGAGACCAGGTGGCCAAGCAACATTTTGTTCTTGCCTGGTCGTGGCGTAGGACCCCTTATGGGAGCATCGTGCTGGCTGTGGTTGCCCGAACATGTGTTTTCAGTGATTTTGCGTTGTTTCAGGGTCTCCTGAAGGTAGTGCAGGAACTTGGAAAACACTGTTCTTTGTCTATCTGAGGTGTCTAGATAGGCCTCACTCCTAACCGGGATGAAGCTCACTTCATACCAGTGACTTCAAAGGTACTTTGGCTGAGAGAGGAAGTAAGCCCTGAGGAAATTTCCCAAGGGGACTTGCTTCTTATCTCAAAGGTTCTTCGACTAATCCTTTCGGGATTAGTTTAATTAACCCAAAGGGGTGCTGGCTGTCAGTCCCATGTGTGATGGCACACTTTTAGTGAGGCCTTCACGGCGAGGCTCATGTAAATTACCGCAATTGATTGATTGTACGATATAATGGTATAAAGCAGAAAAATTACGGATTTTTGAAATTTGAAAACATGGAGTCCAGAAGTGGAGGAAGTAGTAATTAGTGACTGCTTCTCGGTAATATATTAGATACCAAATAGTATAAAATATCTTATACACCTCTGAAATACCAAGCTAAACTATTCCTTTAAAATGTTGCCATGGTAAAATACATTGTAAACAGTTTAGGTTATATAGAATATGAAATGAAATTCCCAGATAACCTTTTTTTGAAAGTTAGTCTCATGCGGATGCAAAATAAACTCCTCGTTATGTATTGACTAAATAAAATGGCAAAATATTCTATATAATATCTAAATAGATATTAGGAAATGCTGAAAATGTTTATATCTAACTTTATTATTGGAGCTGGTATAATTGTATATAATTTAATCCTAAAGCAAATCTAAGTATCCCTATGTCGATGTTGAAATTCAAAGCCTGATTAGAACCAATTAGTAACATATAACCTATTAATAACCTATTATTTCGTTATTTCTATTAACTTTAATTTAAAATCTCTTTTTTATTTAATTTTAGAAAACTAAAATCGGCAGGTCGAAGATAAAGTACTAAACGGCATGATAATGTATGGTAAATCTGGAGTTTTCTCTAAATTTAAAATGGAAATATTAAAAAAAAAACATTCAGTAGATACACAATTTGTGTCTTATTGCACATATTTTTGGCTTTATTATAAATACGAACAGATCTGAATAGATCAAAAAAAAAAACATTTAATATGATATACCAGATCTAGTTGTATCCGACATGATATAACTATTTTTGACGGTTACAAATGAATTTAACACAAGATACAACTAAATATAATGCGAGATGCCATTATAAAGGGTGTCCCAACAAGAACGCAAGATTTAAATTTGGCGCCATTCGAAGTATCATTGTTTGACATTTGAACAATTGTTATTCTTTGCTAGTAGAATGTACGAGATTAGTAAAAATGGAGCGCTACACGAATGAACAACGCATTCTCATTGTGAAATTTTTTTACCAAAATGCGATCAATTTAGGGTCACAATAATGCTCCAAAAGAGTCAACTGTAAAGAGATTAACGGATAAATTTGCAAAAACTGGGTCTGTCAGTGATGTAAAGACAACAACGCGCCTTCGACCAGGTTGATCGACTGAAAATGTCGCAGCTGTACGTGATGATGTCGCTCAAACTCCATCCACCTCAATTCGACATCGAGCTCAGCAAATTGGTGTCTCCAAATCCACTATGCAGCGAATTTTGACGAAAGATTTGCATCTTCATGCATACAAAGTTCAATTGACTCAGGAACTGAAGCCAGCTGACCATGGCCAGCGAATTAAGTTCGTTAATGAAATGAAAACATGAAAATGCTGATTTTGCCGATAAAATCATCTTCAGTGACGAGGCCCATTTCCATCTTGATGGCTTCGTCAATAGGCAGAATTGTGGCATTTGGGATGAGGAAAATCCTCGAGTGATTCACGAGAAGTAAATGCATCCTCAACGTGTCACTGTGTGGTGTGGATTTTGGGCTGGAGGAATCATTGGACCTTTTTTTATGAAAATGGGGCATGTCAAGCGCAAACAGTCAATGGTGTTAGGTATCGTGAAATGATAACCAGTTTTTTCGTGCCTAGAATTGAAGAAATGAATGTGGAGGGCATGTGGTTTCAACAAGACGGCGCCACTTGTCATACAGCCAGAGAAACAATTCAATTGCCGCATCAGTCATTTAAATCTTGCGTTTTTGTTGGGACACCTTTTACGTACAACATCTAGCTATATCTAAATATTTATTTATATCCAAATATTTGTAGTAGTATTGATAATATCCAATTAGATTTACAACTTTTTTAGAGCTTTGGAAAAAAAGTTTAAGATAAATTTAAAAATATGTACTTTAGTGAATTATTTTCCTTTAAAAAATAACCTAAATAAAATTGTAAATTATTTTGCTGTTGCATTCTATGCAAGATTCTGTTCAAGTTCTGTAAATTTTAGGTAACTATTATTATTTAGCAATAATAGTCATTTCTAGAACAACTCGAAAATTGGGTTCTAACAGTAGTTGTTTTACGAGCTCTTCTGTAATAAAACAACTTAATATTTTGACGAAAAATTTGCCGCTTTAAGTTGTGAAAAACTTGGAAATTTGAATTACCTCGGAATTGTTTATTAACATTGTGAGTACAATCTGAATCTGATGCAATATTTTGAACTCGGTGCCGGCTGTAGTTGCATTTCCGGCATGTTCATATACTGATTAATAAATTAAAAGCATTTAAAGCCGACTGACTGATATTATCGGATAACGCTGACGGAGTTAATATTGTTATCGCGGTGAAGAATAATTAATTATCCAAACGTTTGTAAATTCAAACACTTTAATTTGAATTGTTCTATATTTGTTTTGTTTTGTTTTTTTTTTTTTTTTTTTTTT
>JAHXMU010000105.1:480322-518508 GCA_019455685.1 Philornis downsi | reverse complement strand
TGGGTCCGTCGAATATGGGCAACCCTGTATGTGTTAAGTGTACTACTAATGCTCAGAAAATAAGATAACTAAAGTAGTGCATAAAGCATTATAAAGAAACTGTGTGTTTTTTCGTTACAAAAAACGAAAGTCTTTTAATTCTCGATCCTACCAGGAGCAACATATATTTTGTTGCTCTAGAAGCGGACCGATATACCCTTGTCGCAGCAAGGATTCAACAAAAATTTGTCATAAGAAAAAATACTAAAAATTAAACTAATTCTTCATATAGAAGATATACAAAAATTTTTATGTTAAAAAAAGTGAAAAGTAAAGTTGATAAATTAATAAAACAACAAAATAATAGTAGAAGGAGAAAATTTAACAACAACAGAGAAATGGCCAGAATCAACATGGAACAGCTCATCCAACAAATGGCAAGCCTACAATTAGCTTTACAGGCGGTCCAACAAGAGAACCATGAGTTAAGGTCTAAATTGGAACAGATATCAATAAATCCTGCAGTAAACCCCCAAGTAGAAAACGTAGATTCAAGAGTTGCAGTATATAACAACCCAAATGAGATAAATTTGGACATTTGTAAATCACTAACTACATTTGTTGGAGTAAAGAATAATTACAGACTTTGGCGAGAAGACGCCACTCGTTTTATAAAGAGCATAAGTCAACATTCAAACTCAAATAGGTATGTTGAAACCCTTACTTTTGTGAAATCCAAAATAACCGGTGCAGCAGCTAACATATTGTTAAATCATAACACAATATTCAATTTCGAGGCAATCCCTAATCAACTGTATTACACTTATTGTGACCAGCGCCGATTATACATCCTGAAGATAAATTAATTAAACTAACCCAGAGGAAATTATCATTGTCAGAATTCCAGGACGAGGTTAGTAAGGCATTAACCGTTGTAACTTCAAAGTTATCCATGTCAGGAAACCCACCAGACTCAATAAAATTCATGACTGCACATGCCGTGGAAGATGCAGTGGGAACATTTAAAAATGGGATAAATAACGAATTTTTTCGCTTAACATTATACGGAAACCCCGTCAAAGATTTGGAGCATGCATACGTAATAGCTCAAACCATCGAACATGATAACAACCATAAAGATTTACATTATGGAAATACTATTGGCAGGAAAGGAAAGGAATGTACCCAACAGAGCTTTAAAAATCAATATACTAGAAGACCATCATACTATCAAAAACAACATCGACAACAAAACAATTTTCTAAAGCCAGAGCCAATGGACATCTCTTCAGGGAACGCCAGAAACTTCAATAATTTCAACAACACTAGACAGCAGTACAGCTCACAGGAATTTCACAGTCAACCCTGGAAAAGAATTCGTGACCAAAGTGGAAATTTTCAACAGGCACACAAAGTTCAGAAACACAACCAAATAAAAAATCCACTAGAAGATAATATTAGTACCACCGCAGAGAAAAGTAGTAAGTTCTATAGAAATAAGAATTTATTTGTTTTATTATTAGTTTATTAAGAATTTAAACTAATAGGCGGGTTGTACTATATTTTTATGAAAGATGAAGAAGGTAAAGAATATAAAATATTCATAGATTGTGGTTCAGCCCACAATTACATACACAAAAATTTAGGTAATGGGTAAGAGAATTAGAACAAAAACTTCGAGAATGATCTCCATCCATGGTGAATCAATATTAAATTTCAAACAGGAAATAAAACTGTTTAATAATAAACTACAATTTTATGAACTTAAAAATGATAATGAATATGATTTGATGTTGGGAGTTGAGGGCTTAACACAATTAGACACTGCCATTGACATTAAAGGAAGGAAATACAGAATATAAATTATTCTATAGGTAATCAGAAATTCGCATCGGGAATTGATCAATTATTGAATGAGAATAATAGTTAGTATGGGTCCATTACCATTTACGACAGCCGTAGAAGCTAGTATTAGTACTACAACAAATGAACCAATCTGGGCAAAACAATATCCAAATGAAATGATATAGAAATAGTGAATAATTTAAATGATATAGAAATCGTGAATAAAGAAATAGAAAAATTATTGGGACAGGATTTATGCAGAAAAGTTATAGCCCTTATAGTTAACAGTACATAAAAATGACTGGATGAAAATGGGAAACCAAAACGACGAATAGTCATAGACTTTAGGAAACTTAAGGAACATACAATAGCTGATAAATACATTATACCTGATGTAAACATTACATTACCGAATTTAGCAAAAGCTAAATATTTTACGACATTATATTTAGAATCTGGATTTCACAAGTAATATAATAAAAACTGTTACACAGCCATTTAATACATATGGTATGCAATTAGAACTCGTACCTACCCCAAATTTGACCGAAACACGAACACTCAATATTTTTCTTGATAAAATGCGCCACACTGTTAATTTTTCAAATAACAATGGCTTGATAAGTGAATTAAAAAAGATATTAATCCCATATCGAATCGTAGCTATGCACATGAACATAGAAGATTTGAAACAATACGCAGTACTAATTAAAGAAACATTTATAGGTGCTAAGAAAATTGAAAGATGTAATTGATAGAAATAATCAACTTCGAATTGTAGAAGAAACACATTTAAGAACTCATAGAAGATACATTAATACAACAAAAGAATTTTAGAAAAACATTATTGGCCAACCATAAAAAAAAAAGATAGCAAGCAATTCAATAATCACTGTCCTGCATGTTTATTTGGACGTTATGAGAGAAAGCCAACCAACTAGCCTCTCCGAGAATCATACATACGGATATTTACTTTAATGATAATAACACGTACACTGTCTCTCACTTGAATAGCGCCAACCTAATCATTTAATAATAGCTACTATTTAAGGTACCCTTTGCATAACGGTTCAGTTTTTACTTGTTTCTCCTACTTCCACACATCACCTACATATACAAAAAATGTCAAGCCATGGAAGTGTCCCGTTATTTCAATTCGCTCGTTTTTGGTCCATTGGAAAAGCACCCCTCACGTGGTAATCAGTTTAAGTGTGAAAGTCTTTTGCTGATCAGCATAAATCAGATCGGATTACAGTAATTGTGTATATTTAAATATAAAACAATCGATTTTAAGTAAAATGGGCCGAGCTAAATCCTTGAGTGTCGAGGAAAGATTCAAAACTAAAACCTACAAGGAGTGTGGACTTTCTATTCCACAAGAGGGCTATTCTGAGATATGCCTCAAATTCATACGACTCTGCTGCTGTGTAAGTGCAAGTCTATCAATGGTGAAAAGAGTTATTTTCAAAGCAGCATACTTGCAGCGTCTGAGACTTAAAAAGAAACCACCACCAGACAATCTCCGGAAGGAACGTCACCTTAATTTTTGTCTTACGACTATGACGTGGAGTAGAGAGTGGGATACAATTATATTTTCCGACGAAAAAAAAATTAATTTAGAGGGTCCTGACGGATATAAGAGGAACACCTACTCAATCGATTACACAGCCGGGAAGGTGGAGTTATGGTATGGGGTGTGATCTTCTATTATGGCACAATAGAGCTCCAGTTTCTTTCTGCAAAAATGAATGCAACTTCATACAAAGCCGTCCTGGAAAAAGCTTTTCCTAGAAGTTATAAATGTTTTCGGACACTTGGAGTGGCAATTCCAGCATGGCAACGCGTCAACCCACACAGCAAGAGTCGTCAAATCATGGATTTAAAGCCGAAATGTTGAGGTTATAAACTGGCCGTCTTTCTTTCCAGACTTAAACATTATTGAAAATGCCTGGGGATGGCTAGTACGCAAGGTGTACGAATCAGGTAAGCAATATTCAAGCAAAAGTGAACTCATTAATGGAATTAAACAGGCCCGGTCATGTATTTCGCTGGAATTAATCAACAAACTGTATGGTTCTTTACCGAACAGAATATATAAATGTATTCTTAATCAGGGCGGAAGCACCCACTACCAAATTTTACTTAAAATACTTCTTTTAAGTTAGGTATAGGCAAACCCTTTATATTATAATTAATGTTTTCGTGTATAGTCTAATTTTAGTAAGGGGGGCTATTCAAATGAAACAAAAACTGAATTTGAATTTCTGATTTTTTTTGTGTTTAATGTTTTAGTACTTAATTCATTAAAATGAAAGAACATTTATGTTATAGGATTACAGCAAATACCTGAAATATGATTTATAAAAGCAAAACCAGTTCGTTATAATTATTATTTTGGAAAAAATCGAGCTTAGAAAAATATTTAAAGGGTGTGCTATTCAAGTGAGCGGCACTGTATCTTGTAAAAGCAAAAATAGAAGATAAAATGAAAGAAATAATTATCAATAATTTTCCCTAATGCAAACGACTCATGACTGATAATGAAGGAAGTTTCGTTACACCAGTATTTAAACAAATGTGCATAAAACATGGCATATAGAAGATAAAAACGCCAGTACATCGATCAAAAGCAAACGGACAAGTAGAAAGAACTCATAACTCTATTAGTGAACTAACACGCATTTTTAAAATACAAAACTCAGTAACAGTAAAAGAAGAAATATTTAGAGCTGTTAAAGAATTAAACAAATCAATATATACTGTAACAGGATACAGGCCAAGGCAAACACTTTTCGGTACAATTAATTACAGTAAAGAAGCAGTTACAGAAAAATTACGTAAAGCATCAACATCGGACATTCAAAAAAAGTACTCAAATTTTGGTAAGAATCGCAGGTGTTAAAAAGAAGAGCCAACCCAGGTTTAAAAAAGAAGTCGTAGAAGAAGACCGTGGGGACACGATATTAATCCGAGGGGGAAAAACTGTTCATAAAAACAATATTAAGAATAGCACAGTTAAAGAACATGACACAAGAATACCTGATATTAGCCGTGCTGGACAAGGACGGATGATGTATTTTTATTTAATGAATATCAATTCTTATTTCATGTCACAAATTTAATAAAGATATACATACCATATGAAAAGACATTTTATAATTATTACAACGCATGTGCAGAAGATAAAATGGATTGAAGCACTCACAGAACATCGTCCGAAACGAGGTTTAAATTTCCTAGGATCATCACTAAAATTTACCACTGGTATACCCGATCATGATGAAGCAGTTCAAATTGAATCAACAATAAATAAATTAATCGAAAGTAATAAAAAATAAAAAATAAAGAATTCGAGATTTGAGAAACTATTAGACTTCATGAATGACCAAGAAATTAAGAATCCCGTTTTGTTAACAGAAATACATGATCAATTGCTACTTCTGTTAGGACAATAAATGCAGCCAAGAATAATGAATACTCAACGGAATCACTAGATCTAGATGATGTTAAAGAAAAAATTCGTATGTAGCGAACGCTTTCCGAACAAATTAACATTTTTGCACTTACAGACGCCCCAATTTTATGAATCTATTTTCTATTGGAAGTACCACACAATTTGCATGGTTACCCCGCAATAAAAAAATTGCCATCCCGCATTAAACAAGCCGAAAGAACGGAAATTATTTTATATTTACCGCAATCAGCGGTAGAGCGTATAAAGATATATACATACATACGTATTTCATTGCTAGACTCTTATTCAGAACCAATGCCAACATCAAATAAAAATTTTATATAGTAAATTAATGAATTTTCAAAGTTTCAAATTGCCTCTTATGTGAACATTTTTAACTCCAAAAAACTGTTATTTTAATGTTGTGGAAAAGCTACAGCAAACTCACACAAATAGACAATCATCTACATATATTTTTATTTAAAGATGTTGAAGGAGTTTTTTTTTTTTTTTTTGTTTGCCCAAAACTGCTCCGAAGACGTATCCATTTCAACAGCATTTGGTTCGAGCAAGATGGAGCAACTGCGCACATAATCAGGCCGGTTATGGCGGAGCTCCGACGAAAATACCCAGACAAATTAATATCCAGAAACTCCACTTTCTGCTGGTCCGCAATGCCCACCTGACCTGACTGCACCAGATTTTGTTTTAAAGGGTTATGTTAAGTAAGAGGTATACAAAACGAAACTAAGAAATTTGACTGAACTGAAACAGTCCATTACATTCATTTTTTATTTTTATTATTTCATTTTATATTTTACTTTATGTAACTAATTGGTGGCACCTGGCAGGCTAAATAGGTATACCTAGAATCATGAAAATCGGTACGCCTATTTTCTTTAAAGATTAGGTGCGGAGTTAGAATGTTATTTTGCGACATTTGTGCTTTCAGGAGGTAAAATATGATTAAGAGTGTACGAAAATAGCGCTATTATTTATCAGAAACAAACAATTAAGGGTATATAGCAATAATTGGTAGTGTCCTTTCGCCTTGGCATGGGTATGCGAAAGGAACTGATTTTTTCGGAATGCATATTTTTGTGGAATAAAACTGATAGGTACGGGAGAAAAATGGTACATCCAGTAATAGAAAAAGATCGCAGCTGTAACATAATTTGGTGTAACGAAAATTAGAAGAGATACAATAATAGCATCGACGATCATAAGAAATGTTTAAAGTTAAAATTATGAAATTCGAAATTCGTTCTTTTAAGGGGTAGATCGAGAAAAAGGAGCAAAACTAGAAGGAATGAGGACAAAAATGGAACCATCACCCAAGTCAAATAACTTATGCTGAAATCACCAACATTAATGTAAACGTTACTATGTATTTCGGATAGGTGCACAATAAAAAGGAACTTTTCGAGGTGACCAAATGGCCAAACTAGCGCACTATACTGGAAAAACGTTAAAATCGTGAAATTTTAAATGCGGATTCTTCTGCCAAGATATAACTCAAATGAAGACAAATTATATTTTTAGCGATAAAATGGGGAATGAATTCCTCTTAGGACGTGTTAGCGTTGTTATAGGATGTATTTTTGAATTCGTTCTTTTACATAAATGGCTCGTTCGACTGGAACCAAATGTGAGAAACTAAAGTTGTTAAACTAGAAGTATGCATTCTGTCATGGAATGTAAAGAAAATACAAACTTTCGAATTCGAATGGGAATGGGGATGTGAAGTCAGAAAAGACTAAATAGTACCGCATTCTCTCTGGCTAAATCAGTGATGTCAGAATCGTAGGAATTGACAAATAGATTCCACTGGCATGGTCTGATGTAATTTTTACTTAAGATACAGAACCACGCATATTAGGTAGTAGATTGTAATTATTATTTTTCTGAGCAAAAACTGTCACATTTACTACAGCTGCCATGCACAAATGCATGAATTCGGATGTGGATTTGTTATGGGAAACTGACTTAAACACCTCGTCTCGCGGTTTGGTCTCATATATAATCGTAAATATAAATATTGTTTCAGCACTCTGATCTGCGCACACATACCGACGGAAAACAAAGACGAGGAGACATTATATGAGTTTCTAGAAGATGCATACGATCGCTAGCCAAAATTATTCTGGAGCTTGCAACACCTGCTAAAAACGGGTTGGCTCGAGGAATGCATGACTGATGGTTGCCGCGTTATCACAGGACATAATTGCCGTGTTACAAAGTCTTGTCGAGTGTGATATATGGTTGACCTGATTGGGCTTTGTGACTTTAGACCTGATAAATCAACAACTAACCACACATTCACACTGTAGGAAATTCTGGAGAAGACCCAAAAACCAGATCGCTACGCACCATCTTTTCGTCGATTACAAAGCTGCCTTCAACACCCCAATATGTCAAAAACTTTATAAGGCCATGGCCGTCTTTGTATGATGACACTGACTGATAAAGTCTTCAGCAAAGATAGACAAACCGAATAAGGATTTAGACAGGGCGACGATATAGATGTTGTTCTTCTCTAACCTTGACAAGAAATCAGCTAAAATAGGTTTGGTGGTAAACGAGGGCTAAACGAAGTTATTGATTCCAACAAACGAAAAGTGTATACGCTTAGATTGCTGTGTGAACATTGGCAACTATAACTTTGGAGTGATGATGAATTCATCTACCTTGGCTCCGCTGTTAAGAAGAGAATGTATTAATGTACATCATCAAGCCAGCACATCAACAACCGATGAAAATGTTGAGAAAGTGAAGAAAATTGTTATGGAAAATCGTCGAATCACAATTAGAGAAGTTGCTGAGAATGTCGGCATGCAATCTTTTCGGAAATATTGGGCATGAAGCGTGTGGCTGCGAAGCTCGTTCCAAAATTGTTGAATTGTGACCAAAAACAACGTGGCATGAGCATCGCCCAGGAATTCTTGAATGACGTCAACGATGATCCAGATTTGTTTAAAAGGGTCATAACTGGTGACGAATCATTGGTAAATGGTTATGACATCGAAACCAAAGCCCAATCGTCCCAATGGAAGAGTCCAGGAGAGCCAAAAACGAAAAAACACGCCAAGTTCGATTAAATGTCAAGGTTTTAATTACTGTTCTCTTCGATTAGCACGGCGTAGTGCATCAGGAGTTCTTACCGCAAGGTCGTACGGTAAATATCGAGAATCTTGAAGTAATGTGCCGTTTGCGTGAAGCAATACGAAAAAAACGCCTGGAATTGTGGAAAAAAATCATGGCCAAAACGACACCGTTATCATGCCTCAGCCACAGTATTTACCAGATCTGGCCCCCCTGCAATTTTTTCCTGTTCCCAAGATTGAAGGGACCCATGAAAGACGGTGTTTTGCGACGATTGAGAAGATAAAAACCGAATCGCTGATAGAGCTCAAGGACATACCAAAAAGTGCATATCAGAATTGCTTCGAGGATTGTAAAAAACGCTGGCGCAAGTGTATTATATCTGAGGGGGACTACTTTAAAGGAGATAAAATATAAATAATAAATAAATGAATAAATAAATATTTTTTGAGAAAAATGAAAAGTTTATCTTGATTTTGTTATTTTATGTTATGCAATATCGATAGCCATATTTCTAGTCCACAGTAGTATTTGGCCTTAAGACGGCTTTTGGGTTTTTGAAAAAGAAACGATAATTAATATTTTGTTTTGCAAAATTGCATTTATCAAAAATTACATTTATTTATTTTTTTTTTTTTTTGCATTATCATTGGGATTTTGAAGAAATCAAAACTTTTTTGAAAAAATCATTTCTTTTCCAAACCCGTTCTTTAGTTTGCAGCTAAATTCTGTATTTAGCAGAATTTTTTGTGGTAAAAATTTTATTGGGATTTTATAGAAATAAAATGTATTTTCTCAATTAATTAAATAATTTTCGAAAACAGTTCTTTAAATTGCTGCTAAATTCCATATTTACTAGAGTTTTCTGCGATTGTTGTGATCTAAAGTTAAGTTGTTATTGGGATTTCGAAAAAATAACAACTTTTATTCCAAAATATTAAAGCTATATTAATAGTTATTTCTTTTCGAAAACATTTTTTTATTTTTATTATTTTTTTTTCTTGGCACTTTTAAAAATCTTAATCAACTTCAATTTTGGAATGGTGGAAAAATTCCGTTTTATTTAAACAAATGATACGTCATTTTCTACAATTGGTTTACTTTAAAGTCATGAAATATGTTTCATAATTAATTTTTGAATGATTCTAAAGAAGGACATGTTGTCTAAAGTGGATTTGGGAAAATGTATGAATTTTTGGTTTTCCATTATATGGTTTTCAATAATTACCGTCGACATTTCACCATATTGTTTTTTAAACTGTTCTATTGTTTATTGTATACTCTTTACTTGAAATTAGTTTTTGGAAATTCAATGGATTTGATGTGGATGATAAACCAACCGATAAACCAAGTCTTTTTTGGTACCTAAGCCAAGCCCTTTTAGCACACTTGATCGTTTGCCTCGTTTATGGTCTCGGAAAAAAACGTAGAGCATTGTTACACTAGAACCTTCCATATAAAATGATCGATTCTACATCGATTCTTTAATCTCTGTTCTGTAAATTGTAATTAGTAGCAGCAATCTAGGTTTTTGCCCATTACGTACGTTTATAATAGTCAACAAAACTTAGGGCAAACTAAACAAATAACTAGCCCTTTTTGGTACAAATTTAACCCATTTATTCTTATCTCCATATCTCTCAATCAGTTGTACCAAATTCGGTCAAACTTGACATTTATCAGGAATTTGTTAAAGTAGGTGCTAAGAAAGACAAAGGGATACCTTGCCACGTCTCTTGTGGTACCTCGCTGTAATCCGTAATTCGTAGCCTGAAGTTACTTAAATTCTTGTCACATATATTTCGTTAAAAATATGAAAATTCGACGAACCACCCCTTCTCTTAACATTTCCCATAAATGATAACATTTAGTTTTTTTTTTTTTTTTAATTTTAACTTGTGCGTTCCTAAAATCGTAATTTAATTACACTATGTTCAGCACAATTTAGCACGCCCCATGCATTTGACACTGCGAATGAGTAGACGGCGAGTAGACCACAGCACATCCTAAAATTGTCCCCCTCTACAAGTTGCAAACATAGAACTTGGAAAAGTCACAATGTAGCTTCTTTTCATTCACAATATTTGTTTGTAAAAACATAGCAATTTTCCAAACCTGGCACCATTCACACTATCGCAACAAAGCGGAAGGACGTAGCTGAAGATATACGAGTATGTCAGTTAGTCAGTTCATTTGACTGAAATTTCTCTACTGGTTCCATGCATATATTGTGCTAAACGTGATTGCTCAAAATTCAAATTTTCAAAAATTCGACTCGCAATGATATTAAAAACTGAATTTTATTAGTGGATTAGTGCAACGATATGTAAAAATTCAGATTAATGAAGTTCGGAAGATATTAAGCGCCAAATTGGAAAATGTACCATGACAAAAAAAGTGGATGTTTCTGAAACGTATATCCAAGTTTTTATAAAAGTTAGGACAACAATTATATTAATTTTCTTTAGAGTGAGATTTAAAGAAAATTAAGAAAAAGTTTGTGTGTCTTATGGAAAGTAAAATGTACATACAGGGTGGCGCAATAGAACGTGCATATTGGTTCATAGAAAAGGCGCGGGCAAGAGGCGCCTACATCGTTGGGTTGGCGGGCTCATGGAGTTTTAGTTGCTATGAATCACTTCGACGGGAAGCGTCGCGCATTTTACGAGAACTCTCGTTCATATATTGCTACTAGGTGACTATATTGTGCTGAATATGGACTACGGCGATTTAGGACCGAAGACAATGTTGACAGAGTTATGGAGTCAGTACGAGGAAATCCACAAATGTCGACTCGCAAGAGATCGTCTGTCTTACAATTATAGCGACGAAGTTTGCAACGAATTTTAACATTGGATCTTAAACTGCATCCACATAAGCTGCAATGAACACAAGAATTGAAAGAGTCTGACTTCATAGCAAGGCTCGCATTTGCTAATGAAATGCTTAATCGATTTTCTAATTTTGACAATATCCTTTTCTCTGACGAGGCTCATTTCCTTATGAATGGGTTCATAAACCGGCAAAATTGTCGTTAATGGAACAGTGAAAATCCCAAAATCAAACACTAGAAACCATTGCATAGTTCTAAAGTGACAGTATGGGCAGCAATCTCTGGCAGAGGAATAATTGGTCCTTTTTTCTTCGAAAATGCGCGGGGCCAAAACGTCACGGTTAATACGGAACGCTATGTTGAGATGTTGGACGGATTTTTTGCTCCAGAAATTGAAAGTTCAAGAATAGTGAATTCCAGAACTTGGTTCAAACAAGATGGAGCTACCTGTCACACATCAAATGACTCCATGGCGGTGGTGAAGGAGATGTTCCCTTGCAGACTGATTTCGAAAAGAGGTGATATCCCATGGCCCCCACGTAGTCCAAACTTGACGCCTCTTGCCTTTTTTTTGTGGGGATACCTCAAAAACAAAGTCTACAGTAATAATCCAAGAAACATCGTTCAGCTCAAGGAGAATATCCGTGGTGAAATGGCAGCCATTACACTAGTATTACTGAAGAAAGTTTTCAATAATTTTCGTTTGCGGTTAGAGGAGTGCGGTCGTAGAGAGGGTCAACATTTAGATGATGTTATTTTTAAAAAATAAACTCCATTTATTACTCTACAATGCCTTAGATTTATTTTAACCGTACCTTTTGTATTTATTTTTTGATCTATTTGTTAAATATGCACGTACTATTGCGCCACCCTGTAGATATGACAAAGTTGAATCTCAGGCAAATATTTTGCTCTGTCAAAAACAGATTTCTAGAAAATGTTCACCTGTTTAGAAAGTAGAAGTAGACATGGCGAAATCGTCTCCTTCTCCTGCGCGATGTATGGGCGAAGCCCGTTTTCTAATAAAATATCCACTAAAATATATCTCAATAACAACGTCCTTACTAAGACGGTGCCATTAAGAAGTGCATGAAATAAGTAGGTTCCTTCATATATCTACCAAGTTCCGCCATATATTTTTTTGATTATCGAATAAAGGTCGGAAATATATCGGAATATATCTTGTCCTTGTAAAATCAAATTATTTAATTCTGAACCAATTTTCCCACTTGTGACGACGTTTGGTGGTTGTAACTACAAAATTAATTCTTCCCATTTTTTGGTATTCTCTACAAATTTCTTTTGTAAATTGAATTGAATTTTGAATTGATTCCTGCACTTATTCAACTGATATTGAATTTGAAATTTTCTAGAGCTGCGTTCAGTCCTTTTATAAATATTATAAGTTTTTTTCCACTATGCCGATTTTTAAATAATCCAACCCAGGTTGTGGCAGTGTGGGTAACTGGTTTTTTTTTTAAATTATAAAATTAGTTGTTCATAATCAGAGTATACGACGAATGAAGGGCACTTTCCAGCGGTATTAGATAGGTTAGAAACAGTGTTAGTCGGTTTTATTAACAATGCGATTGCGATCAGCACATGGGCGCTGAAATAATGTTGATACTAACTGCTGTTAATATATTTGGCTTTTTGTGGTTTGGTTTTTAGTAATTACTTCATATTGCATGGAAACAGACTGTGGTTTCCATGAAATCTTCCAATCGGTAAACGATTGAACGAAAGGCTGTAAACGGCCTGTTCCTTAAAACGAATCACTCAATTCGTTCGTCAAACAAGTGATCAGGTTTTCGTTTTCCAACATAGTTCCATAAACGAATCACTTTTTTTTAACTTTTGTTTTAATTTTTGATGACCATAAAATGCCTTTTTTTGAATGAGCCATTATGAAGAAATTACAAAATATACCTATATAATGGTAACATTTTTCTTTGAAGATGTTGGTATTTGACGAAAAATTTGATACGTTTTATAAAAACTGTATCCCCAATATTTTCGTTCATAGACGGTTGGTTCTCTGTTAGTTCGCTTTGATAACAACTTGAAAGCATTAAATTATTTGTTTTCTTCTTGCGAAATATATTTATGTAAAAGCATGCTTAAAATAATGACGTCAGAAACTAATCACCAATTCAATATTGTTCAACGGAAGACTACAGAATAGTACAATAGGATAGAAAACTATACAACTTGGCCACCTACAGTGTTAAAACAAGGATAACAACGGATTAAGTCATCCAAAATTACCTTAAAAATAAATTATTGGAACACCGCATTAAACTTGTGCTACCTTCACCATCAACTTATAAATTAAAAGTAATCAGTGGCTTAAATCATGATCGGAAATGGGCTTTTTTGGCTAAAAAACTTCTTAAGAAGAATAACTCGAGTGATTGCGATGGGAAAACCCAATTTCTGAATTTTGGAGCGTTCGTTTATATGAATTGGCGCCAGTGTTCATTTGCATATTCTTGTTGTACTATTAAATTAAAAAGTTGATTTCTTTATGAGACTATACCTCTATACACTTTGATTTCAATTTATGCGATTCCGCAACGTATCCCCGTTTTTTTATATTAATGTGCAAATTTTGTTAGTGATATATTCTACAGAAAGTCTGTACCGCATAAAAGAGGAACTGAGTGTATAAGAAATGCTCTAGGTTTACAGAAATCAGTTGGAATGTAGTTGATTTGTTTAAGTTTCTAGAATCTAAATCAAAAATATACGAAATGATTATACTGAATCGAACAATCGAATCAAAATTATATTGAATATTGTTTCTGCTCAATACATCCACGCGATTTTCACATAATTCTTTTTTAATCGTATCTTTATTTTACACACATGTTTCGATTAATCCTAAGGATAATATAACATTTACTATCGCTACATTAGCTTCAACTTTATAAGAATGGAATTCATTCTCAAAAACTTAGCTATTATTAGTAATATTAAAAAATTCTTTGTACTTGGTACATGTGCTAATTTTTAATCGCTTGATAAATTGAATAACTCACACATAAAATCTTATAACCACAGCAGCTCATGACTTTAAGGATGATTTTAGCTTCGACTTTCATTTCTTTCGTAATCATAATATATACAATCCATTGAATTTGTATGATAACATACAATTATTTCAAATATTAATTGTAATCATCATCTTTTCATTTCAGGATACGTGCTCCGATATATTGTCTCGGTGTGGCTTAAACCTAACTTGGCTAAAAGTAAGCGCATATTTAAAATAAAATACAAGTAATCTTCGCAAAGGATACTGATTTCTCTAAAAGGAAAAACCCCTGAAATGTAACATTCAAAATGACATTTTACGACGTCTTAAATACAGCAACTTCACTTTAGACGTCATTTTTATTTACACAAAACGTAAAATGTCTGCTCCATTTATGTGATTTGTATGTATAAAAATAAATATATAAACAGTTTTTAAATATATTGTAATAAACACTTCCATATAAAAAATAATCTTCAATTTTCCACTTAATTATAATAACTTAATTATCGCAAAATTACAAGAGTTGAAATATCTAAAATCTTGCCGTGCAATCATGGCTCAGAATTAACCAAGGGATCTTTGCTTTTCCATATTTCCGCAGATATCCATTACTTTTTCATAAAAAAGCTAATAAATGCTGAAAATATCATTTACGAAAGTCATTCTAATACAATAATTACTTATAAAACTGCAAAGAAGGATTCATAAACCGTAAATTTTCAAATAAATTTTAGGTGAACATAATTGATGCAACAACGCAGAACAGGGTAAGGATTAACATCAGACCTAATATAAAAAAATTATCGTAACTCATCAAAACATTTATTAACTCGTAAATTAGGTTAAGGAAGCAAAATGACTTTACATTATATAACATATGCAAGTTAAGGCAGAGCATTAAATATTTACAATAATAAGTCGTAAAATTAAGTAAGCTGGCTAATTTATCATGAAATATATGTAATAAGTTAGGGAGTGTTTGTAATTTTTAACGTCAGTATTGCTATTATCCTTTCCTATAACTTGCTGCATATTTATCAACTTTTTTCATGAATTGTTTTCTTATTCTATTGTGGTCCCTCATATGGTTCTATTAACCCTCCAACAGCATCATCACGACAACAAGAATACTTTTGGTTGTGCTCCGACTGATATTGATCGTCTTTGTAAGCTTCCTTATGTCGATTAGCATATGACTGTGTCGCACAGTATCGTGTTTTCATATAAACGGTGGCCAAAAATAGAAGGAGTTTTCAGAAAAGAATGAAAATTAGTACACATTGCTTTTATATGTAGGAAAGAAAAAAAACAAGTTTAGAGAAAATCGGTCCAAGGACACGCCCACCTCCCATATATCCTGTAATGAAAAAACCTTATTTTTTCCAAAGTTGTTTCTGGAATTGAACAAAACTTGGCTCGATTGGTCTCTGATATATTCCGGATAACTTTGATAAATTTTATGAAATTATCTCAAAGGACACGCTCACCACCCTTATATCCTTGATACGAAAAAGATGCAATTTGTCCACGAAAATTGTCAATACCTCTTTCACATTTTTTTAACTTTTTCAATAAGTTTCCTTTTTTATCTGTTCCGATCCGATAAGATTGAAATTTTGCATGTAAATATATTTAGTTATATTGTAGCATATTGCCAGTTTAAAAAAAATCGTAAAAGCCCCCCTCCCACACAAATAACATAAATTAAAAAATTATTTTAATTTGTAAATTGTGATCATATAAGAGCAAAATTTTACAAAAATCATTAATTCAGTGAAAAGAAATTTAAAAACATGAATTTATTTATTTAACATAACATATTCAATATACATACATACATAAAATGTATATAGTAGGTATTACAGGCAATCAAAATATATTAACAACTATCACTGTCATCACTTTCAGATTCTATCAGATTCGCTGTTTTTATGCTCTGAAATCTTTCTTTTGTAACTAAATACTCTTTCAGATCATTTATATCACTTTTCCTTAAAAGTATTTTCTGACTATGCATAGAAATTGATGGCTCTGACTGCAGAATAAGATAATTTATTAGGTCTCCCATGGAGGCAATCCTACTTATTTTTCTCGTATGTTTCAATCTTGCATTTCTTATAATTTTATGACTTGTCTCTATTGCTTCTTCTGATAACATTCCAATGGGAATAGTGGAATATTTAATAAAATCTATACCATGAACTAGAAGGCATATAATACCAAGGATATAATTTGAAATATAAAAGTGCTGTATCTTTTAAAAGCTTTTCAAAATTTGATGTATATATATAATGACCACTTGAAAGTGTTCTTAAAATAATTTAAAAATATTTTATTAACCTTACATCTACATTAGTAATCTGAGCTGAAAGTTCGACATTGGAAAAGAAGCGCCTTGCAGTACAAGATCCTCCACTCCCCTCCTTTTTGTTCGCATTGAACCCTTCTCATAAGAAACATTCGGTCGGCCTTTACGACTTGTACTTGCTTCCTAATATAGTATAAAATAATTAAGTTTTCTTGCAATACCAAAACTTTACACGGATACTTACATTACAAATGATTTCACAAAATAATTCGCTATCTAGCCAGTCACCCAACTCAGTTTCAAATCTGTCTCTAATGCGATGATATTTAGACCAATTGTTAGAGAATTTTAATAGAGTAAGCTTTATTTTCTGTTGTTCACTTTCTAATAATACTCGTTTAAAATGCTTTTCGACAAAATCTTTAACATGATGTATAACATCGCATGGTCTGTTTTGCTTTATCTCTAGCCGCAATTGAAAAATAGTGCGAATCCGCAATGAGGTTGACACTGAAAAACAACCATAAAAGAAATTCGTGCAAAATCGAGCAGCGGAATTTTAAATATATTAAAGTACATACTTGTAGCTACAAAATACCAAAAAATTGGAAAAGTGTTATCTCTACTTTCTTTTAAATTCTCTACGAAAGTTCGCTGTTGCTGAAAAATCTTGACAATGTCTCACTACTACCTTTTTCTAACGGGATCTGTCATATGATCAATATTTGTACACAAAAACAGTGTTGTAATTATAACTAAAGGCACCACTTACACCCTGTTATACATTTTGGTAGCCGTTACATTCAAATAATTAAATTTTTAGTATTATAAATGAACCTTAAATTTGGAGCTTTTCCATAAATTTCGTATGCTGTTCACAAACCTTAACTTTGAACCACTGTAACTTTAAAATTTAGAAAAAGTTTTAAAAAATATTTTAGGTATGATCCAACCAGAGTGTTACAAAAAAAAATTAAAAACAAAAACGTTCGAATTCTAACATTGACGTTAACCATTTTTGGCCACCCTCGCGACACAGTGTGTCGTATGGGTCCAGTGAGCATAACCCCACAAATTGGATGTAAGTAGGCCGCCTCTTGTCAAATTAGTCAAATAAAATCGTTACTTGCTTCGGATCATGAGATCCAATAAGTTTGGTATCGTGCAACGTATTTCCACATCAACGTCAACTTTATTAATGACTTATTCTAGAATATGCTACGATATTTCAGAGAGAACACATATTTACATAATAGGTGCAACAAAGATAAACATATTTACAGAATAGTGTTGTTTATCATAGACTTAATTCTAAAATGCTCTTATTTACATAACAAGTGAAAAGGAGTGAGAGGAACATAACTTACTGTCGTAAACGTAGTTCTAGAAAGGTCCTATATACTGATAGAGAGGGAAAGAGATTACATAGTATACTTGAATGTTCTGGGAGTGGTTTTGATGATCTTTCTAGATTATACACTTAGAGAGATTACACGCGAATTATATAACGAACAAATACAAAAGCATTTATTTTTCTACGACTTAACTCTACCTTAATAAATTCAATTTGGTTTAAATGTTTGAATTGTCAGAAATAACTTTTCGTCCTTTCGGTGGCTTTACTTTTTTACATTCTTTTCATTTCATGGGCGAAAGTCTAAACACGATAAAAATACAAAGAATTAATTTTGAAATTGGAGTATAGAAATACTTACCAAAAATAAATAAAATAACTAGAAATTTTTCACTGTATTAAAACACTTATTTCGCCATAATTTAACATGGGTAGCACAAAATTTGTTTCTCCTTCTTTTTTACACCCAGGAGATGGCGGACGCAGTAAGATGACAGACATTATATTTTTTCAACTTCGAGTTTAAACTATTATATTTTCGTTCTTTTCTTAACCTTCGCCCTTTGCTGACCTGAAGGAAATGCCTAAAGTCGCTTGGGCTTATGGGGATAATCGCTTTCTCTCTCATATACGGTATCCGAGTTTCACTGCGCTTGGAATGGTAAGCGGTTTCTTAGCAGGTCTTCTTACAATTAGTAAATTCTCAGCCGCATCACTCCTATTATTTTTCCAAGGATGTCCTAAGATTCTATCACGTTTTTTACGCTCCTTACATACCTCTAATAAACATCAACATTTTCACTTTAAAATGTTCTTCGACTTGGTTGTTTCCGGGTCTTTTTTTTATTACTTTCTGTTGTACTTCGTTCACGACCCGATTTATACGTTGCTTGTTCGATCACAGCGGCTTCGAACCGCTCCTCACGGCAACATATATCTAACAAGCCATAAGCCCTTAAGCCTTAGCCCTCATGACCCGGTTTGGCTCACTTTACCTCAATCTGCCATATTTTTAAGAATTTCCCTCACATTTATCCATACGATTGCCTTTTTCTTAAAATATCTCCAAAATTTTTATGCTTATCTTCTATCTAAATCTTTCTTAATTTTCTGCCTTTGAGAATACTGTTTCACCGCATCATGGAGGACAAACAATGCCCGTTAACATCAATACTCCCGGTAACACTACACCGAGAACTGCATAGTTGATATAAACTAAAATTGCAATTACATCGTAATAGATGTACTTCTAAACAACGCGTAGTTGGTGGGAGTTAACAATTTATTCAATGACTATTGATATAAAAAGCTATTTAGTACTAATTCCTTAGTTTTAGGATATTCATAAATGTTTTATATTACATACTAGCCGACCCGACAAACGTTGCTTTGCCTTCAAATTTTATTTTTATTGGAAATGTTTCATGCCAATCGGTCTGTTATAATAAGAAACGCCTATATTTGCAGAAGAACTCAAAATATGTTCACTCAACCGAAATACAAAATTCTGTTTAAATACCGTTAGCAGGAGCAGAAATAATTATTTTTTAATTTGTGGTTTATATAGGAGGTACCACTCCCCATTGTCCAATCCCGCCCATATTTGCAGCAGCACTTAAGATATGTACACCAAACCGATGTACCAAATTTTTTTCAAATACCGTAAACAGGAGCAGAAATATTGGATATTTAATTTATGGTTTGTATGGGAGGTACCACGCCCCATTGTCTAATCCCGCCCATATTTGCAGTAGCACTTAAGATATGTACACCAAACCTACGCACCAAATTTTGTTCAAATGCCGTAAGCAGGAGCAGAAATAATTGATTTTTAATTTTTTGTTTGTATGGGAGGTACCACGCCGCTTTGTCCAATTGGACCGAATTGTAAATCTAAACCATCCCGGGCACCACCCAGACGCATATACAAAAATTTATGCAAAGCGGTCCAGCCGTTCTGGAGTTTTAAGCATCGGAACAAACCACGATTCATTTTTATATATATAGATATTCGACTTATTAAAGGAAATACCAAATAATTGATTAGAAATTGTTTATTAAAATAGATGCAATATCATTTTCTTTTTCTTTTTTTCATTAGGGCTTCATCCAAGGTCAGTCATGCATAATTTGCAAAACAGGGTTTTATATACCCAATTATATAGTTTTACGTATCTAAAGTCTTTTAAGAAATACTTCTCTCTACATGACGATTTTGTTCCTACGAAATTATTTTGGATGACGGTCCCCACGTATTTCTTCTATTTCCTTACATAACAAATTTGAATCAAAAAATAAGTTTTTTAATATGTAAACAAAATGCGAATTTATGTTTCAGAGAAAACAAAAAAACGTTAAGTAATGGAATGGATGTAATTGGTACCATTTTACAAAAATCAAGCGCTTATAGAAAGTATTGTCCGAGAAATTTCTGCATGGAAAAGATTGTATAAAATTATTACAGGTATTATTATATACGAATATTTCTACCAAGAAACCCCTTAACAAAGTGTCTTTTGTCACTTTTCATATGAAGAATTGTCTTATAAAAGACACATTTCACATAGAAAAGATCGGCTGAAAACGCAAGTTTCACACAAGAAGTAGAATACAGTTCTCATATAGAAGCTGACTTGAAAAACGTTGTTACGTTCCTTATATTGAAAGCGTCTATCATTTTTCACTAAATAGGCATATTTTAAAATTTAGACAATTTTTTAACGTCTGGTTGGATTATTACGTTTTTCGTACATATACCTGTAAAAGCTCTATATTTTCGCTAGAATTTTGAGGGAATTAACTTAGTTTCATTTCCCACTTTGACGGACTTTTTGACAGGAATACCAGGAAATTTTGTGAATCTAAAAAAATATAAGCATGTTGCAAAAAAAAACTAAAAGCTTTTAGGAATAACTTTAAGCCGTGTGTTGTGACAAATAGTTTGTAAGGTATCATATTATTGCCACCATTAGCGTAGGTAGTAGCTGTAAGGTTCTGCCACTTGAGAATGAAATCAATTTGATATCGCAGTAAATTATCCTGTTGTTGCGACATCCCAAAAACTGAAGTAATTAATGTAGGTCAATGTTTACGGTGCATTTTTTCCTATGCGGAATGTGTTACGCGAGCATTGGCACATTAATAAAAAAGGAAATCAATGGGTTTTGCACTAACGTTGCATTTTTTCCTATGCGGAAATATGTAGTTGTTTTTGCTGACTCCTATTTCTGAGCTGAAGGTGTATTGCGTTCTGGTTTTTATTTCCAGGTTCACTACCATAAGTGCTCTTGAGCATTGGTTCAAGTGCGCGAGCTCGCGCCTTTTTGATAATTAGCCAGCGGGTATCACCTCAGAGGTGCGTAAGTGGGTATATTGCTTTGATTAGTGAACGTTATAACATCCACGGAAATTCTTTGAATTTCAATTGCACACATATGTACGTACATGTGTATGAATGTACAATATTATTTTTGTACCTTGTGCTGTGTATCCGCCAATTATCAATCACACTTCATGGAATTAGTGACGGCGCCGAAAACAAGACTTTGGCTATGAAATGCTGGTATGAATTATGAACGCAAACGTTTTTTTTTTCCATTCATTTTATTTATTGAATCTTTCTTTTGAAATTTACAATAAGTATTTAAATCTTAATCCCATCTTAAACTAAAGTATCCTCCCATTGCCGGATCTTATTTTTGGTGAGCCGAACTTTGTATCACCGGACCAAGTCTAGCGTGTCCTTTCTTCTTAGCCGTATATGACCGGGAAAATGATGAAGGTTTTGAGCGAGTGGGTTTGAGTGGGAGGACAACTTCGATATATATGACCTGCTAAATTTTCTTATTTCCTCGGAAATATAAGGAATGTTTAAATCCTTATGTATGTAATCATTCCTAATACACCATGGGGCACCACAAATTTGGCGCAGTATTCTTGATTGTCTTCTCTGGAAGACAATCCACACATCCACAACTGGATGCCGTATGTCCATATTGGCTTTAATATGGTTTTGTACCTATAGATGGTGATTTTATTTTCCAAAGTGAGAGTAGACTGGGAGCCAATAAGCCAGTGGAGTTGAGTCTTTTTTAATTTCAATTGTATGATTTTTGAGTCAATGTGACTTTTCCAGGTGTGACGTCGTGAATACCCAAATATTTGACATGGTCATGAACGGGTATGGTACTACCGTGAATAGTGAGGGCTGGGCAATTGTTCTGTCTAAGAGAGAATGTAACCTGTACACTCTTAGTGGCATTTACTTTTATCTTCCACTTTTCGAGCCAAGATTCTAATGTATGTAGATGAAACTGCAGTTGCCTAGAAGATGTTAATGGGCAAGTGCTAATGCTCATGGATGCTGTGTCATCAGCGAAAGTTGAGGTTTGAATTAGGGAATGAACAGGCATGTCAGAGGTATAGATATTATATAGTATAGGGAGTAGTTACTGTCTTGCGGAACTTCTGCTGAAACTTTTGTTTGAGTTGAAACAGAGTCCTTTGATTTTGCTGCAAAAGATCGATCCTTTAGATAGCTCTCCAGCAGCTTGTGGGTATTTGTCAGTAGAAAAGAGACTATTTTGTGAATAAGGGATTCATGCCACACTTTATTAAAGATGTCTATAAAAGAGAGCTGAGCAATATTTTCGATCTTCGAATGGTGCGTAGGTATTACATGGTATACTTCAATATGTGAGGTACAAAATTTGGAGAAAGATCTTTTCAAACAGTTTAGATAAAATAGAGAGTAAACTTATGAGTTGATAGGATGTAATTTGTGACAGTTCCTTTCCAGGTTTTGGGATCAATATTATTTCAGACAGCTTCCATGATTGAGGAAAGTATCCAATTGGAAGTATAACATTAAATATAAATAAAACTAATTTGAGGATATTGGGGGGGAGTTCCGAAATAATTTTCGCTGTTATTTTATCGTTTCCAGGAGATTTATTTATTTATTTATTCGTTTTCAATGAGAGGACATTTTTCCTTAAGAGAGATAGACTTATTTTCATGGGATTTGTGACCATTGGGCTAATGATCGTTGGATTCACACGAGAGATTGTATAGTTAGGAGTAAATACTTCTTCCAGATGATCAGCAAATTCTTTCACTTTTTCATCACTACTCCTTGCCCATTTTCCCTCTTTCATCCGTATTGGAGACTCCTGTGTTATAGGACGCTGTAGTTGCCTTGTGGCCTTGTACAGACTATAGTCAGTTTTTTGTGTAGGGAGATCTGTGCTTCTGCCATCGTCTTCTCGCTTTCCTTTTCTCGTTGATTAGGGATTCAATATGACATGAAGTGTCATTTTTTATTTTAGCATAGACCTTGTGTCATTGTGGTAGTGAGTACGTTGATGGCAGACTGAATTTCATCTGGTGTTTTGAGAGAAAAGTTTTGGCACGGATGTGAGCTTATGAACATTTTGTAACTCAACAAATTTGTATGCCTGTTTGGGAAATGGTAAGAGATTTCTGAAAACTGTGAGAATTGTGGGGGAGTGGTCTGATGAGAAGTCAAGGGAAGGAGTAACGATGATGTGTTCTCTTGTTATGCTCTTTATAACAGCAAAATCTATGAGATCGGAGGTTTTATTAAGATCCGTGGGCCAGTATGTCAACTCCAGACAAAACTTTTAGGCCTGAACTCGTTATAGCATTCAGCAATTGCCTGCCTCTGGGGTTGACGAGTCTAGACCCCCAGAAGGTATGTTTAGCATTATAGTCTCCGACTGCTATAAACTTGTCACCAAGAGTAGAGAAAAAGTGTCAAAACTGGTCATCGCTTATAAAATATTTGGGAGGGCAGTATATGGAAGAAACTATTATGTTTAATCCAGTTAGTGCAACTGAAGTGGCTTGTATGTGATTAGTTTTATATTCGCGTAGAGGGAAGTGCTTTTCCTGATCATTAATTATTACAGCTGTTCCACAAGCTGTGCCACTGGGATGTTTTGTATCGTAGGTTGAGTATCCATTTATTCGAAAGCAATTTTTAACGAGAAATGAGTTTCAGAGACTAAGAGAATGTCAATATCTCGGGATCTCACGAAATACTCTACTTCATTCTTATGTTGGGTTAGTCCGTTGGCATTCCAGTTACAAATTCTTATATAGTTCATTTTCTGGTTAAAAAAACTTAAATGAGCGTATCCTGGTTTCGTAACATTTCTTGCATAATCTTCTGCATATTTGTCATGAAATTATTCATAGTTTTTATGAGGGATTCGATTGAGATTTCAATATTGTTTTTCTGCGGAGGAACTTAAGGAACCTGATTTTTCAGAGACTCAGACGTAAAGACTTAGACGTCTCTCTGAGTGTGAGATATTCATATAGGCACTTTTCGCCTTAAGGTATGCGAAATATAAACCATATTTTTTTCCAAATTTGTTGTGACTGTGATTGTATTATAAGTTGTATGTTATTATCACTGCACTGGGGAAATTCGATTTAGCCTCTTCTGACTGAATATTTTTTTGCTTAGAGTATATTTAAACTTTTTTATAATTATTTTTCTAGAGCCGATGCAAAAGCAAGTCTGCATAGAGAGAAAAACAAGAAAATATCAAACGCAAATGTTGTTTTGCATTTTCTTTTACTTATCAACTCACTGCAAGCAACAAAGGAGTAGAAGCAAGCAAAGGTAGCAAATTTGGTGTTTGGTAGTCAATTCAATACTTTGCGTTTTTATTTATATATGTGCTCAGGCATCCATGTAGAATATAATGCACAGGGATTCTTTGCATGTGGTTTTGCTTTGTTTAGAGTTGATTATGTCCAACGTTTACTCCGCTTCATTGTAGATCATTTATTGGGCTTCAGGCAATAAATATAATTACTGATACCATTCAATTCAGATTTTCTTCCTCTTGATTAATACTAAATAAGTTCCTTCCGTTTTTAATTTTTTCCCCATAGTACGATTTTGGCAAAGCGCTAGCGCACAGGGACAGTAAAGTCAACAAAGTGAATGGAATCTTTGCTGGCTGAATTAGAACACACAAAGCAGATCATCCATAACTGGAATATCCAGGTGGCCTGCTTTGTGAAGAGACTGTGGAGCGAGATCCATAGGAAGTTCAGGGGCCAGAAGAATTACCTTTTACTGAAAGCAAAGGTATAAGGGACCCAGAGCCTAACTCGGTTAGACGAAGCGGAACTCGTATTTGAGGAACTGTGTGCGGTAGTGGAAACCAACAAGGAAATTAGGTAGTTAAAAATAGAGGAGTTGTGTGCAGAGTTATGCGTGCTAGAAACTCAAAGCAGAAAACTAAAGGAAACGGTAAGAGGAAACTTGGGGGAGGCCGAAGAATTAAATAAACAAAATGAAAGTCTAAGAAACGTAGTTGCGGGAATTGGCACTCCAAATACGGTGCGGAAGCTAGAATTCCGCAACTTGCAAGAGACGGTAGAGCGCGTAAACGAACTACAAACACATCTCCGGTTGGCCCGCAGGGAAAAAGAAGTCGAGGAAAGGAGTAACCTTTTCCACAAGGAAGCCCTTCAGGTTGGTAGTGTAGTATGTGGGTGTAATTTCTCTATGTGTATATTCTAGAAAGATCATCATAACCGCTCCCAGAACATTCAAGTATGATATACATATGTTATCTCTTTCCCTCTTTATATGTGGGTGGGACTTTTCTAGAATTACGTTTACGACAATAAGTTATGTTTGTTCCTCTCACTCCTATTATATAGTTTATTGTTATCTCCTTTTCACCTGTTATGTAAATAAGATCATTCTAGAATTAAGTCTATATACATATTCTGTAAATATGTTTATCTTTGTTGCACCCATTATGTAAATATGTATTTCAGAGAGATATTGTAGCATTTTCTAGAATAAGTAATTTTAGTATAAATAGAGCAACTTTGTACGTTTTTGGGAATTAATAAAGTTGACGTTGATGTGGAAATACGCTCCACGATACCAAAGTCTCAGAAGTGGGATAAGAGTCGAAGAGTGAATTTCGTGTTATAAGTGTGTAAATAAATGTGAAAAAAGCCGATCGATAAAGAGATTGAAATAAAGATCGCAGAGTTTAAGAGAAAAGTGATAAAAAAAGTGAATTTTTTTTCTCTCGCCACCTATGTTCAGAGAAACAAACGAGCAATGAGCACAATTAATGGTGACAACTACACTGTTGCGCAGTTGCGTCGTCGGCTACAGCAAATTGGCATGTCATCAAGTGGAACGAAAAGCGCAGTCATTGTTCGCCTCAACGAAGTGCCAGCTGAGTCAAGAGGGAAAAAGATTACATATATCATACTTCAATGTTCTGGGAGCGGTTATGATGATCTTTCTGGAATATACACTTAGAGAAATTACACTCACATACTACAGTAGGAAAGTCCCTGGGACAATATCGGCAGTGGACTTAGTTAAAACGGTACAGGCACTGGTGCCCACCTTCGGGAGGGAACAATCCCCGACCCTCCAAACGGACGTTTACAAATTCGTAGACGGCTGCCAGAGAGGTGCCAAGCGATAGGATGACCGATTTCATCGACATCCTGAAACAACGATTTTACGGAGGCGCCTACGAACTGGCGAGACTCCGAACGTTTGTATCAGTGGAGGAATTATTGTCACTGATAAGGGTAACATACCTAAAGACACGATCGTTGGACTCCGTCCTCAGGGAAATTTACGAAGCTAATCAGCGAGCTGACGAAGATATTCGTCAGTTTGCCAGACGGCTCCAGACTCTGTTCTGTACAATGAAGATGATTCTGGCGGAGTCATACAAAGGTAGGGAAGATGATATAGTACTGACGGAATTGGAAAAGAAAGTGAAGGCATCCTTCACGTCGGGCCTTCGCATACTAGGGGCGTATGCTGGATAAGGAAAAATACTCCTTATTGTGAAAGGTGCCAAGCATACGGCCATGAGCCCAGTGAAAATTGCGCGGCAGAGAAGACAGATAGTAGGGGAAATCACCGCCGAGTGGTTAAGTGTTTCCACTGTGGTAAACCAGGCCACACAAAGCCTGAATGCTGGCAAATGCAGGGGACAAAATAGTCCGGGAAACGGGGTAAACCCTCGACGATATTAGGGAAAAAACTAGGGATTGTCCAGGGCATAATAGAAACGACTACGAGTCGTTTACCTGGGGTGCAGGAATTGAGAACCAGAGATAGTATAGAGTTAACAGGAACGACTACGAGTCGTTTGCCTGGGGTGCGGAAATTGGGCACCAGGGATGATATAGAGTTAACAGGAACTACTACGAATCGTTTGCCTGGGGTGCGGGAATTGAGCACCAGAGATAGTATAGAGTTAACAGGAACGACTATAAGTCGTTTACCTGGGGTGCGGAAATTGAGCACCAGTGACACCTGTAATGACACCAGTACTTAATAGTCCAAATGTAAATTCCCTTACGCCAGGAAATGCTAGAAATCGTTATGAGATTGTAATTTCTCATAATGAACCCATTGCATCCGAGGGGTTGTAAAATTTTGTGTAAAGGTACTGAAAAATTATGCTGTAAAATTGTTTTATGAAAGTTGTGAAATGTTGTGTGTATTCCTGTGTAGGGACGCGTATCACCTCTGAGGCGATACACGCTTGCCTGTTTTATTTTTAGGCGCGGGCTCGCGCTCTTAGACCAGCGCTAAAAAGCGCTTATGGTTATGATGAGGTACCTGAAAAAGTTGTGAGAAGACCTCTTACCAATTTAAACTCGAAGCTTCTTTCTCCAGATTATCTCTGTTCACTCTTGGTGAACCCCTTTTATTTATATTAATTCTTTCTTAACAACAAAGTATAAGTTCTGCCGCTATCGACTGAGAGCCAACCCAAGTACTGCTCAGAAATACGAGTCAGCAAAAACAGCCGCATATGCAGCGTTAGTGCAAAAACCCATTGACAAAGGTTCGTCGTTTGCTTGTTCATTAATGTGTCAATGCTTCCGTAATACCGTAACATTGACCTACATTAATTACTTCAGGTTGACGCACATTCGTCATTTCTTTGTTTATTAATGCGTCAATGCTTCCGTAACACCGTAACATTGATCTACATTAATTACTTCAGTTCTTGGGATGTTGCGACAACAGCGTAATTTGCTGCGACATCAAATTTATTCCCATTCTCGAGCGACAGAACCTTACAGCTATGCCCTACACTAATGGTGTCAATAGTATGACACCTTACAAACTATTTGTCACAACATTCCTCCCCTCCCCCAGGAACGATGCCCGCATCGTTATAGCAGCTCTCTCGCTTCTTCAGCACTTGCGGATCAATGCCCTTGTAGTCGTGGATTTCGTGTTCAATTTCAGTACTGCCACCGGCGGGAACAAAAGTAAATGTCAATTTGCCAGCACCAGGAACTATGGAATTGGTGGCCTTATATCGATCGGCATTAGCATGGCGGCCAATAACAATTGGTTTCTCTCAGCCGCGCACCAGACGTGGAATTATTTTGCATCTGATAGCTTCATGGAACACAGTACCGCTAAATATGTTACGGATTGTGTTATTAGGACTCTTCCACATCTTCTTCACTTTGAATTCTTTGACGTTTCTCATAGAGGGTTCTGGTAGCACACCTAATGCTAACATTGTACTTCTTCGCGGCTTCAGTACTATCAATAATAATTTGATCATCGCTTTGTCACGATTTTTTATGTGCAAATCGTAGATGTGCCACTCAATGTCCAAGGAGGGTAAAATCAGTTTGTCCTTAATGGATGACCAAATGAAGCGGTCATCCCATCACCCAAAATGTCAACAACGGGACCAGCACAAATTTTAGCTATCATGTTCATTTGGTTTTGTTTTATCTCTTTCATTACAACTAGTTTTTACTGGGTGATTAAAATTTCAGATAACGGTCTTTTTCTCAAACGCAATCGACAAACAAGTATAGTCACTTCAAATGACACGCGATATAAGATTTCTTCTCTCCTCCTCATCGTCTGTCCACCGATCGCTCCATTAACAGGCCAACCAACATCCGGCTGTTCCCCGGATGTACTGATTTATCTTTCTGCTTTGTTCCTCGGATGTACTGATTATTCTTTCTGTTTCACCTTCGGATGCCACCGTCTTTCCCCAGAATGATGATATTTCGCACGGGATGGAAATGCTGTAACTCCCTATCTCTGTAACAACATACTTAAATAGGGTCTTACTCTATTTATTAAGGTACACTATATACTTATTGCATAATTCTTATCCATACCAAATTCTATATTTATTTCTTACAATAACAACAAATTGAATAGAATAAAAACATAATCATGACTTAAAAGTAAAAATAAAAGAATGAATACACATTTGCTGAATAGATACAATTTTTTAAATATTTATATGATGCAACTTCATCTTCATTATCTTATAGACTATAGTTCTCATGTGTAACATTATGTGACTGGTAATGTGTAATTATTGTAGAAGGAGTAATTAGTAACAATTAGGGGTAGGTAATTATGATTTACAAAACTTACAGATATGTTTCCTTAGAGAAATGACGAATTACTTTTTCTATATATTCTATTATATATTTTCTATTCTATTATATATATACGCCCTTACTTATATTCTTTTTTCTTTCTTGGGTTTTTCCTTTTTACACTAACAGTTTTATATATATGTGCCCCCTAAACTTGTATATACATATCTTATATGCTAGGTGGGGATTATTCAGTAGCGTTCCCTCTTTTAGTTCCTATTTTTGTTTTTTTTTTCGACTACTGATCCTTACTTTCTATATTTCAGTTTATACTTAGAACTCATTCTATCCTCATAAAAGTAAATAGTAAAAATATTAGAATTTCTTAAAACCAAAATAAAAAAAAATCTCTTGTATCTTAGTTAATTCTTATGTATTTTCTTTTCTTCTCTGTTTTACAAAACGGTCTCTCTTATTTAAATTCATCTTTTTCTTTTCTTCACCTTTACATTTTCCCTTATTTATCATTCTTTCTTTTACCCTTTCCTTCTGTTTGTGGGCTGCGCCATATTTTTTTTTTTTTATTATTATTTTCTTTCTTTTTTTCTCTCTCTGTGGGGCTTATGCAATTTCCTTTTTTTATATAGAGTTATTTGTTATTATTATTTTATTTTTTTTTTATTTACCCTCTTTTCAAAAATGTGCTTTTTATTATTTTTTTCCTCTTTTTTTAGAACTTCTTTTTCTGTCTTTTTCTTTCTTTCTTTTTTATCTCTGTGGGGTTTATGCAATTCCTTCTTTTTTCATATGGAGTTATTTGTTATTATGTTTTTCTTGTTCTATTTTTTTTTTATTTACCCTCTTTTCAATAATTATTATTTATTCCATTTTTTTTTCTAAGGCCCGATTAAATCGGAGCCCTGGTTGGTCCCATTCTAGACTCCATCACTCGGGAGTTTGCAACATTGGGTTCTCTGAACCAAGTTTTCCTGGTCTGGCCGTCAAAATTTTCCATCAAAATTTTTCATCGCTTCATCTCTTTTTATTGTTGACGGACGAACGACGACTCATTCCCCACGATACAGCCGCAAGTGGTTATTATGCCACTTCCGGGTTTTCCCTTTCACTCGTATCGTAGTAGTGACCGGACTTTCTACCCTGACCACTTCGTACGGTCCAACCCAAATAGGTGAAAGTTTGTTCTTTCGGCCGTGGTTCCTGAGCATAACCTTATCCCCAGGGATCAGCGACACTGGCCTACTTTGTTCGTCATAAATCTTTTTCGCTAACAACTTCGACTTCTCGAGGTTTTTTCTGACCAATTCATGACATCGCTGCAATTGCAGCTTTAACACCTTGCTTGGATCATCGGGGTTATATAATGGAAC
Source organism: Philornis downsi (assembly GCA_019455685.1). Lineage (NCBI taxonomy): Eukaryota > Metazoa > Arthropoda > Insecta > Diptera > Muscidae > Philornis > Philornis downsi. Next base: position 487,793 of record JAHXMU010000105.1, on the reverse strand, counting down.
ACACTTTCCCCTTAAGTTAGTGGGCAGGTCTATATCAAAACCATACAACGTTTTGAAGGGTGTCTGACCTGTTGACGAGTGCACGGTATTGTTGTGCACATGCATAGCTGGTGCTAGCCATTGGTCCCAGTTACTTCCATCTTCGTCCGCGAAGGCTCGAAGGTACTCCGCCAAGGGGCGGTGACTTCTCTCCAATGATCCGTTTGCTTGAGGATGATAGCTTTTTGATCCCCAACATTTTGCAGGTATCGCTGAACACCCGAGACATAAAATTTAGTATGAGTTTATTCCCCTGCGTGGCTTCAGGAAGAGGACCCACCATATCCATATAGGCCTTTTGGGAGTATCAGTAACTACCATCGTCATTACCGTTTTCAGGGTACTTTTATTGCGCTGGCACTCTGTACATCTGGCAACGTAGAGCCTCAAGTCCCTGCACATACCGGCCCATCGAAACTGTCTCCTTAGTTTCGCAAGTGTCTTTCTGAAACCCTGATGACCCCCTAATGGGCTGTCGTGGAAGTCCTTTAGTGCCTGTTAAATTTCTCGTGGATTATCTAACAAAACATAATTTGCCGGTGTCTTTTCCCCTAAATCACGATTCCCAGAACATTCTCTGTCTTCAATCTCCGAACGATTCTGTTCCTTGGGTTCTTCCCTTCCGTTAGCCGCTGAACCCGCTCGGGTCCTTGCTCTGGTCTGCACCCCGAGCACCTGGTTTCCCATGGGAGGTATTCGGCTCAGAGCATCCGCGTTCTGATTCTTTTTGCCAGGCTTATATATTATCTCGAAGTCATATTCAGATAACTTGTGCCGAAATCTCGCCAAACGGGAAGTCTGATCTTTCAGGTTGGCTATCCCTCATAGAGGTTGATGGTCTGTAAAGACCTTGAAACGCCTACCTAGAAGATACGGGCGGAAATTTGTCACCGCCCATACAACTGCCAAGAACTCTCTCTCAATAGTTGAATATCGCGTTTCGGCATCGCACAACGCTCGGCTAGCAAACGCAATTGGTCTGTCTTCCCCTTTGTCCGATTGGGACAGCACTGCTCCGTGGCTTCCCACTGGCATCCGTGGTGAGCTCGAAAAGTTTCGAAAAATCGGGATAAGCCAGAACCGGATGCGATATTATTGCCGCCTTCAATCTGTCAAATGCTTCTTGACACTCTTTTGTCCATTTGAAAGGACTGTCCTTTCGGAGTAACTTATTAATCGGCAAGGCAATTTCCGCCGTCCCCGAAATGAACTTTCTGTAGTAGTTCACTAATCCCAGGAAAGACTGCACCTCCTTCCGATTTTTAGGAGGGGGATATTTTTCCACGCACTCCGCCCTATCCGGATTTGGAAGAGCTCCTTCTTCCGAGCATTTGTGCCCCAAATACACAACCTCTTTTCTTAAAAAATTGCATTTGTTCGTCCGTATTTTTAAGTTGTTCTCCCTTATCAGTTGGAGAACCTTGCATAATCTCCTATTATGTTCGTCGAGATTTCCACCATACACCACAATCCAAGTAAACGAAACACTCAAGTCCTTGTAGACCTGTGAGAACATAGTTCATTAATCTTTGGAAAGTGGCGGGCGCTCCAGTTAGGTCAAAAGGCATTCTGTTAAACTCGAAAAGTCCTAGGGCGGTACAGAAAGCAGTTTTCTGCCTATCTTCCTCCTCCACTTCCACTTGGTGGTACCCACTAGCTAAGTCTACGGTGGAGAAGTATCTACTATTCCCTAGCTGATCCAAAATTTCATCGATCCTTGGAATCGGGAAAACTTGCTTTATGGTGACTTCGTTAACCTTGCGGAAATCTACCACAAGCCTCCAGTTTTTCTTCCCGTCCGCCGCTTTCTTTGGTACCAACAGCAATGGCGAATTCTAGGGCGATACGCTAGGGGATATTATGCCATCTCTTTCAAACTTCCTAACCTGTCGGTTGATCTCCTCGCAGTGTATGTGAGGTAGCCTATACTGCTTCTGATTAACGGGGGTTTGTTCCGCCCTTACGGGTATCGAATGCCTGATCGCTTTTGTGCAGGACAACTTGTCCCCTTCCAGCCAAAAAACGTCGTGATAGGCGGCACAAATTCGTTCGATTGATTCCACCTCCTCGGGGTTCAAGTCGGAGTCTTTTCGAATGACCTTGAGTATTCGCTCCATCCTTTCCCGGACGTCTAATTGCTGCACTAATCCGATTGTATTTTGCGGTGGTATCTTGAAATTCGTATAGTTACTGAAGCGGGGTCTAAATGATGGAGATATTTCAAAACCCGTTTCTCTTGAATTCAGCACGGCAACGTGATTCATACCCCCTTTTACTTCAACTAAGGCTGCCGCCAAATAAACCCCAGGCGAAATTTCTTGCTTCTCCACCACTACCGTGGAGTTTTTTACCCCCAATCTTATCCGGGTCACTGTTACGGCCCTTGCCTTTGCTACCCTTGTTTGTCCTTCTACACAGAATGTTCCATGCCGTAACGCTTCTCGTAATGAAATCAAGGGAAAACTCCTCTCCCCCTCATCTGAGAACAACCTCAGGGTCAAGCCTCTGGAATCGACAATTGCTCTACCCCACAAATTATCTCTTCCTAAAACTCCATCTGCCGGTATATTATCCTCTTGCTCCATACAGTGCATTGTAAATACCAGGTGCTCCATGTCTTCGAGACTGATGTTCACTGCTCCGCTCGTTCGAGAAGTTCCCCCGAACGCTCCCCGCAGATCTTTTTTCAGTGAATTATCAATCCGGACATCATCTGATATACAACTGCGCTTCACCAAGCTGGTGTCCGCTCCACTATCGACTAGCAAGAGGATACTCCCTTATAAAAACGGAGTCCGAAACATGTGAGTCATAATTGGATAGAACTTCCCCGGCACCTACTTTCTTTACTTCGGGCGTCCGATCTGACGCCGACATCGTTTGCTCTAGTAGTCGTAGTCGTTCCTGCTAACCCTACACAATGTCTGGTGCACAATTTCCGCTCCCCAGGCAAACGACCCGTAGTCGCTCCTGTCAACTTTTTCTCATCTCTGGTGCCTAATACCTGCACCCCAGGCAAACGACTCGTAGTCGCCCCTGTCAACTTTTTTCCATCTCCGGTGCCTAATTTCTGCACCACAGGCAAACGACTCGTAGTCGCTCCTGTTAACTTCTCACAATCACCCGTGCTTAAATTCTGCACCACAGGCAAACGACTCTTAGTCGCTCCTGTTAACTTCTTACAACCAACCGTGCTTAAATTCTGCACCACAGGCAAACGACTCGTAGTCGCTCCTGTTAACTTCTTCTCATCTCTGGTGCTTAATACCTGCACCCCAGGCAAACGACTCGTGGTCGCTCCTGATTCTTCCATACCCTCGACAACACCTAGTTCTCTTCCTGGTTTCGTCGAGGGTTTACCCCGTTTCCCGAACTATTTGATCTTTGCCATTGCCAGCATTCAGACCTTTTGTGGCCTAACTTACCACAGTGGAAACACTTAACCACTTGGCGGTGATTTCCCCTACTATCTGTCTTCTCTACCGCGCAATTTTTACCGGGCTCATGGCCGTATGTTTGACACTCCACGCAATATGGGGTGTTTTTCCTCGTCCAACATACATCCCTGGTGTGCCCTGGTTTGTGACAGAACGAACAAGATGGCTGCTTCTCTTTGTCCCTTGCATACCCTTGTGGCGTTTCCACCTGATGATTTGTGGCCGGCTCTTCTCTACCTTTTTCAACAGCGTTCCACTGTCGCCACCAGACCAGTTACTACATCCTGATCGCTATTATGTCTAGCTAAATTTCGTGGCCAAGGAAGTGTGTCCTGGTATTCTAAATTTTCGGCAGGTGGCTCGTCGCTCCTCCATAGCGTTGCCTGAGCGGCTAAAGCCTCCTCCAGAAGGTCGTCCAATCTTGTAGCAGTGCTAGCCAGCATTCTACCCCTAAGCATCCGGTCCCGCAAACCCGACGTGAATGAAGCTTTCAATTTTCTTTCCAGCTCCAACAGCATTATCTCATCTGACCTCCCTTTATAGGAGTCCGATAAAATCGCCTTCGCCGTACAGGACAAGGTTTGCAGTCGCCTAGCAAACTGTCGAATACCTTCATCGTTACGTTGGAACGCCTCATGTATTTCTCTCAGGACGGAATCTAAAGACCGAGTTCGCAGATAGGTCGCTTTGACTGGGGACAGAACCTCTTCCACCGAAACAAACGTACGGTGTCTTACCAGTTCGTATGCGTCCCCATACAATCTTTGTTTTAAGATCTCGATAAAGTCGCCAACTTTATCGTGCGGGACTCCCTTAGCCGCTAGCCTACATCCATCCACAAACTTGTATACTTCAGTCTGCAGGCTTGGCGACTGTTCTCCCCCAAAAGTGGGAACCAAAGCCTGAATGGTCTTCACTAGTTCCGTCGTCATAGTTTCTGTACGTCGTTCTGTTCTGTGACAAATCTCTTTGTGGAAAAGTGACCCTTCTTCTTTTGCCTCTTTTTCCTGATGTGCCAACCGTAACTGTGCCTGGAGCTCTGTTATGTGGTCTACTGCCTCCTGTAAGTTCCTGAAGCCTAGCTTCCTTACAGTCCTTGGTGTCTCACCGCCCACTTCGCGTCGCAGGTACTCGTTTTCCCTATCCAATTCCTCTGCCTCCTTTAGGTTTTCCCTAATAGTGGCTTTGAGTTTTTGATTTTGGGATACCAATGCCTGGAGCTCCTCGCCTAGTTCCTTAATTCTCTCTTCCCTGGTCTCCTCTTGAGCCTCCACTAGATTACAAAGCTCCTCAAACACAAGGTCAGCTTCTTCTAATCTAGTGAGTGTAGGTTTTCCCCCTACTTTCGCCTTTAATAATAAATAGGCCTCTTGGCTCCTACACCTCCTCTGTATCTCCTTCCAAAGTTTTTCCACAAAGCAGCCCACCTGGAAGTTCCAGTTATGGACAATTCGCTTTGTGTTTTCTAATTCTGATACTAGAGCTTCCATACACAACACTTGTACCCCCTCTCAATTCTTAGCAATTTCCCAGCTTACCCCCGTGGTCCGACCGGCTAGCTACTGCAATTGTTGTAAAAATTGATTGTAATAATTGGTCCAAAGACCGGCCAGCAAAGTCCCTGCGATAATTGGTCCGAAAACCGGCTGCGCCAAATGTTGTAAAATTTTGTGTAAAGGTACTGAAAAATTATGCTGTAAAATTGTTTTATGAAAATTGTGAAATGTTGTGTGTATTCCTGTGTAGGGACGCGTATCACCTCTGAGGCGATACACGCTTGCCTGTTTTATTTTTAGGCGCGAGCTCGCGCTCTTAGACCAGCGCTAAAAAGCGCTTATGGTTATGATGGGGTACCTGAAAAAGTTGTGAGAAGACCTCTTACCAATTTAAACTCGAAGCTTCTTTCTCCAGATTATCTCTGTTCACTCTTGGTGAACCCCTTTTATTTATATTAATTCTTTCTTAACAACAAAGTATAAGTTCTGCCGCTATCGACTGAGAGCCAACCCAAGTACTGCTCAGAAATACGAGTCAGCAAAAACAGCCGCATATGCAGCGTTAGTGCAAAAACCCATTGACAAAGGTTCGTCGTTTGCTTGTTCATTAATGTGTCAATGCTTCCGTAATACCGTAACATTGACCTACATTAATTACTTCAGGTTGACGCACATTCGTCATTTCTTTATTAATGCGTCAATGCTTCCGTAACACCGTAACATTGATCTACATTAATTACTTCAGTTCTTGGGGTGTCGCGACAACAGCGTAATTTGCTGCGACATCAAATTTATTCCCATTCTCGAGTGACAGAACCTTACAGCTATGCCCTACACTAATGGTGTCAATAGTATGACACTTTACAAACTATTTGTCACAACAGAGGAGACTGGAAACTCCTGGACCGAAGTTCCATCAAAAAGGCCTCGCAGTCCAAACTCATCCCCGAAAAATCGGAAACAGGCAACTTTGGAGGAGTACTGGTTGGGTGATCGACCAAAAAATCAAAATCGATTTTCTGGGCTTGAAATCGATGAACAGCTTAAACAAAAAGTCGTTCACAAACCTCCTCCAATTTTTGTTGATGGTGTAGTCAAAATCCAACCACTAATTAAAGAACTCAACGAAAAAGTAAATGAAGGATACGTTCTTAAGGTACTAAACCACAATAAAGTGAAAATACTACCCAAAACCCCGGAATTCTTTTCGAAAATTGTGAAAGTTTTGGAAAATAAAAATACAGAATTCCACACTTATAAATTGAAAGAGGAAAGAAATTTTAAAATAGTGTTAAGAAATCTCCATTATTCGACAGATGCGGAGGATATTGTTGATGCTCTTAAAAATTTAGGACACAACGTCAAATATGTCAATAATATAAAAAGCAGATATACCCAACTTCCCTTGTCATTGTTTAGGATTGAATTAGAGCCCCATGAAAACAATAAGGATGTATATCAAATTAAAAGATTGCTTAGCACGACCGTGTCTTTTGAACCCCCTTGACCAACGAGGGAAATCGTACAATGTTCTAATTGTCAACACTACGGACATACTAAGGCTGGGTGCCATAGAAAACCCAAGTGCATTAAATGCGCTGGAGAGCATCTATCAATAAATTGTTCTCGAATAGCTCCAACTGCAGATGTAAAATGTGTTTTGTGTGAGGGAAATCACCCCGCAAACTATAAAGGTTGCCAGGTCTATCAAAAGATCATTAACCCCAATAAAACCCCTTCGGCCAAAAGAGCCGATAATTCTGCCCAGCAGAAAACAACATCTCGCATTGTTTCTGATAAAAATGTTACCTTTAGGCAACCTCCTGGTTATTTCCCCGTTTCACCAGGCCCTCGTAAAGCTGGCAAGCAGTCTGACAAGCACCCCTCGTCAGGTCCCGTAAAGTCAGCCCCTCTTATTGCTGAAAAGCAATCTGGCACCCCCTTGCTAGGCACTTTTCCCGCCTTAGGTGCAAATTACCCGGCACCTCTACAAGGCAAGGCCGCCGAAAGGCGCCACATATGCAGAAACCGCTAGAAACGGAAACAATCCAAGACATAATATAAGAGAACCTGATACAAATCCAACAGAGAGCATATTGATCACTACACTCACTAATGAATTCCGCGAAATGATGGCGGTAATGAAGCAGATGTTGCAGCAAATGACTGCAGTGACCACAATGTTGGTAACTCTAATGTCTAAAATGCCATAAATTCGATCTATTGATAATAGTCTTGTGGAATGCAAACGGGTTATCTAAACACAACCTGGAAGTCAAAACACTTGTAGATATACATAATATCGGCATTCTGCTTGTCTCTGAAACTCATTTTACCCGTAAGGATAATTTTTCTATACCAAACTACAAATTCTATCACACAATAGATCCAGATGGTACAGCACATGGAGGCTCTGGAATACTTATGTAAGGAGACTTGAATCCCCTTATTGTAAATATTTTACATTTCCTTTAAATATGGCACCATTTTTGACTTGAA
>JAHXMU010000105.1:347624-470505 GCA_019455685.1 Philornis downsi | reverse complement strand
GTTGCCAGATGGGTCCGTCGAATATGGGCAACCCTGTATATATAAAACTGTTAATGTAAAAAGGAAAAACCCAAGAAAGAAAAAATGATGTTAAGGGGTATAAATAAAAAAAATGTTACATACACATAAGCATATATTTTTACATTTTTATTTTTGGGGTTCGTTTGGGGACTCGTCATTTCTCTAAGAAAACATATCTGTATTATTTGGAACAAAATGAATTTTACTTTTTTTTATTCAAACAATTTTAAAGATTTTATCCAAAGTTGTACTTATTGTTATTGTCGTATATACCTTGATAGATATTTTTGTACATCTTAATTACCTACCTCTGATTGTTACTAATTACTCCTTCTACATAATTGCACATTACCAGTCACATAATGCAACACATGAGGACTATAGTCTATAAGATGATGATGCTGAAGATGAAGTTGCATCATATAAATATCTACAAATTGTATCAATTCATTTGTAGGGAAATTCCCTATTTTAGATACAACAAAAGTGTATTCTTTCTCTTCATTTTGCATGAACTTAAACATGATTATGTTTTTATTCTATTCAATTTGTCGCTATTGTAGTAAATAAATATAAGAATTTGGTATGGATAGGAATTATGCAATCAATATATAGTGTACCTTTGTAAATAGAGTAAGACCCTAGTCAAGTATGTTGTTATAATATTATATGTACTAAATATCATCATTCTGGGGAACGACGGTGGCATCCGAAGGTGAAGCAGAAAGATAAATCGGTACATCCGGGGAACAGCCGGATGGTGGTTGGCCTGTTAATGGAGCGATCGGTGAACAGACGCTGAGGAGGAGGGGAGGAATCTTCTATCGCGTGTCATTTGGAGTGACTGTGACTTGTTTGTCGATTGCGTTTGAGAAAAAGTTCATTCTTTTAAATTTTAATCACCCAGTAAAAACTAGTTGTGATGAAAAAGAGAAAAAAAACTAAATGAACATGACAGCTAAAATTTGTGCTGGTAACGTTGTTGACCTTTTGGGTGATGGGTGACCGCTTTATTTGGTCATCCGTTAAGGACAAACTGACTTTACCCTCCTTGGACATTGAGTGGTACATCTACACCTTGGCCATGTAAAATCATGATAAAACCGATGATCAGGCTACTATTGATTGTGTAGAAGCCGTGAGGAAGTACAACGTTAGCATTTAGTGTGCCAACATAATCCTCGATGAGAGACGCGTCGAAGAATTCAAATTGGAGAAGATGTGGAAGAGTTCTAATGACAAAATCGTAATATACTCGCCGGTACTGTGTTCCGTGAAGCTATCAGATGCAGAAACATTCCACGTCTGGTGAGCGGCTGGAAGAAACCAATTGTTATTGGCCGCCATGCTCATGCAATCAATATAAGGCCACCAACTCCATTGTTCCTGGTGCTGGTAATTTGACATTGACTTTTGTTCCCGTCGATGGCAGTGCTAAAATCAAACACGAATTCCATGAATACAAGGACGTTGGTTCGCAAGTGCTGAAGAAACGGGGGAGTTGCTATAACGATGTGACCATCGTTCCAGTTGGAGGGGAGGAATGTTGTGACAAATAGTTTGTAAGGTGTCATATTATTGTCACCATTAGCGTAGGTCGTACCTGTAAGGTTCTGTCACTTGAGAATGGAATCAATTTGAGATCGCAGTAAATTATCCTGTTGTTGCGACATCCCAAATACTGAAGTAATTAATGTAGGTCAATGTCTACGGTGCATTTTTTCCTATGCGGAATGTGTTACGCGAGCATTGGCACATTAATAAACAAGGGAATGACGAACTTATGTCAATGGGTTTTGCACTAACGTTGCATTTTTTCTTATGCGGAAATATGTAGTTGTTTTTGCTGACTCCTATTTCTGAGCAGTATTTGGTTTGGTTCTCAGTCGCTGGCGGCAGAACAAAAAATATGATATAAATAAAGATGGCACACCAGATGGTGGAGTCGGTCGGCCTTCTGGTTTTTCTTTCCAGGTTCACTACCATAAGTACTCTTGAGCATTGGTTCAAGTGCGCGAGCTCGCGCCTTTATGAAAATAAGCCAGCGGGTATCACCTCAGAGGTGATACGCGTCAACTCACAGAAGTACACACAACTCTACACGAAAGGACATCGTAGAGTCCTGCTGTAGTCACATCACCGTGACACAGTAGAATCCTACGAAAATACTCAACATTTTTGGTACAGCCGTATTATGTTGATTTGAATTGATTGGAATGGAATCTTTGCATGCATATTATATGTTTCTTGTTTAATGAAAAACATATGAATATTTATGTATATAAGAACTTTCTATCTATGGAGCAACGGTAGCAATTTTTTTAATATTTTTATATCTTTAAAATTTTATCTCTCAAAGATTGGACAATCTCGCTGTTGATTTCTAATTATCACACCCCGACGTTGCTTTATTGAGAAAACTTGAATGTTTTAATGAAGTCGTTCTTTGAAGAACTATGTCAAATAAACTTTATTTAACAATTCAGCAATTCTTTCAGTTAGTTTAAGGGAGAAATGCAAATATCTCAGGTAAATGCAGCTTTTCCCTCAGATACATTTGAAATAATGCAGATACTTTAAAGGAACCAGCAAAAAATTATTTTAGAACATAATCCCAGTAATACAAATTATATTTAAGAAACTCTAAATACGTTTTAGAACTTTTATTTGAAAGCATTTTTCTATCTTTCAAAAAATACATGTACGATGTAGAAGTTTCCAAAATTTATTTTCTCGTCTTTTTGAAATTGGTTTGGATAACCTCTTTACTCTCCCTACACTCCTTCATGTAATGTTATTAGCAAAACACCCTTAAATTAAGCTGAGAGTCCAATCTGACAGATTTAGCCCTATTTGTGAATAATTTGGCTAAATTTTCATACTAAACATTTGCTTTTTTTCTCGAATGGGGCTAAATGTTGCAGGCCATTCCGTGTGATAGTGGTAAAAACGATGAATGAAAGGAGATATATAGATTATATATAGAAAAGAGGATGTATGTTTACTTTATTTCTGGGTACACAAAATATATATTACACAAGCTGACTTAGGACGATGCCTTAAAGTTCCTGAAGATAGAAATAATATTGTATTTATTTGTTTAAGAAATGTACATTACAAACAGAGAGGGATTTGTTGGTAGTGCTATGTGGTTTTATAGAAACACATCCGAAGTATTTACATCTTTTTGGGTTGCTCCAGTGATATGATCTTTTGCAGCAGTACTGTGACATGTTCGTTTTCATCACTACGGTGATATTGGCCTTTGAATTGGTATTTTGTTCCAAAGCGTATGCTTATAGCCAATCTTTCGGTAAAAAATTATCTCATTTTAATTAGTCTGTTGTTAAATATAAATTCCATTTAATCTATAATTAACAAGTGTTTAATTATCTAAATTTCGCTGATCAATCAGTAGTTAAGTATGCGACTGAAGTCGATAAAACACAGAGAGAACACATAATATTGCGTAGACATATTTGTTTGTTATTCCTGCAATCACACAACAAGAAATCTTTTCCTATCGCTATACAAGCTGATACTGCATTGATACTACTACGGTTGAGTTCGATTTTTTTACATTGCTTGCTTTATTATTTTGTTTACAAATTTTCGCATGTAGTCAGAACGACGTTATCGACAATTGTCATTGTTGTCATCATGTTAAGCGCGTTCGTTTGAGTAATTCACAAAACCATCGAAAAATCCGTCGAGAGTATCCTCCTGTTAACATTATAATTGGCTAATAATACACACATAGGGTCAAAATAATAAGTACACCCTATATTTTTTTTAAAGGCTCATAGACGAAAATTTATTTAAATGAAAATAAAAAACAAATACTAAAAAAATAAATAAAAAAAAAAACAAAAATTAAATTCAGTTTTTTTCAAATAGTAAGAAATTAATCATAAAACATTGGACAAAAAAATAAATTGGTTGAGTTTCGTTAAAAACCGGTATATCCACCTTTATTTCGAATTATTTTGTTGACTCTTCTTGGCATGCTGGCAATAAACTTCCTGCAGGTTTCTACTGGTATTTCATACCTAGTTTTTTAAACAAAATTCCATAACTGATCCTTATTTTTAAGAACCTCCGTTCCAATTCTTTGTTTCAATTCTTCCCAAAGATTTTCGATTGGATTTAAGCGCGGAGATTGGCTTGGCCAGTCAAGCAGGGCAACATTACTATCTTGGAACCAATCCTTTACCGACTTAGAAGTATGCTTCGGATCATTATCCTGCTGTTATATCCATCTAAGAGGCATACTTGCCACAGCATAGTTCAACGTCGTATTTTCTAAGATATCTTTGTAATGGAATTTGGTCATAGTGTCGGTAATTCGATCGGACTGACACTATACCACGAGAAACAATTCGAGACCATAATATTGCCGCCCTTGTGCTTGACCGTCTTCTTTGCAAAGCGAACATGGAATTCCTTACCCTTAGGGCGTCGAACATTCCGGGCACAGTCGTTTCCAGATACCTTAATTTTTGTTTCATCACAAAATGTTTCGCCATTTTTTTTCACCGTCTCCTCCGAACCAATTGGAATGACTTCTTGCAAACGCAAATCCAGCCTTTACATTTTTTTATCTAAGCAAGGGAACTCTTCTGGCTGTCCGTCCATGAAATTACATTTCCAATTTCTGCTGAAATCGCTCTTGAAGACACAAACGGGTCCTTCTTCGAAAGTGTTTCAATACGGATATCTGTTGTTTTTGAATTTTTTTTTTTTTGGTCTACCGGGAGTTTCGATAGGCTGTTTAAGCTTTAAAGCATTTTGTACAAAAAATTGACTTTGGCCAATTTCTCTTAGTCTTGAAACAATTTTTCTCTCCTCTGGAGAACAATGACTTTTTCGACCCATGGCTGATCTTTTTTACTATATATTTTGTTATAAATAAAGATAAACAATAGTAAAATAACTAACCTATCCAAAAAGGCTACATCAGACTGCGAAAATATTAAAGAATTGAGCAATTTATTTATTATTTTGACCAAGTACTGAAATCACACCTGAACAAAACTAACTCACAATGAAAACGACGGGGAAGCCCCAGTTTTGTTTTTACTGTTAAAGGCATTACCATATTAAAGTTGTTTAAATAAAAAAGAATTGCCATGTTTACTTTCCGTTAAAGTATCTAAAATTAAACATAAAGCAAAAATAAGCAGGTGTAATTATTTTTTCGACCATTTGTGTAAATAGTTATAGAAAAAAAAACAAATTATAAGTGCATTGGATTATAAGTGCTGTTTGTAGAGATCATCTTGGTTACTCTTTACAAATTCTAAACTTTTGGGCTGCAAATTCTAAACTTTTGGTAATTTTTGAAACAGTTTACCGACATGGTTTCTATTGATACATTCACTCTCTTTGCTCTTGTAAGGTTTATCGACATTCCTCTGCAGTTTCTACTTGGAAACTGCTTGCAGAGAGCAAGTAATGTCGGTATAATTCATATCTTTACTATTTATCTGTTTTTAATTCCTGCCTCTGGTGCTTGTCCAACATTTTGTCGAAATTGGATTACCATCAAACTATATCATATCGACAAATTGGTATACGAAAATATTTTCGTTCATAGATGCCGCTAGTATGCACCAGGCTGCTGAAGAACCTTCTGCGCGGTACAGTTTAATTATTTTCTAGCATTTTTCATATCATTTTAAAATTGCAGGAAAATTTTCTCAACATTAAGCGATAAGTGCAAACTTAAGAGATTTTGATTTAATTAAATATCAAACATAAAATCAAATTTACATAGGCAACGCAAATTTAACAGTCTAAAGTTGCAATTTCGCATTAATTTACAAGTACAAATGACTTTTTCTTTTTTAATTTTACCAAGCGCTATAATATATTACAATTGACCACAATTTAAGTAACTGCAGTATACAAATTAGAGATTGAAGCGAAAAAATTAATCCAAACTCATGATGATATTTGAAAAATATTAAACAAAAAGTAAACGGATTAAGTTGGTCACTTGTCTGGGAAGTACCAGAAGGGGAGTGGTTACTTGGTCGATCTTTTCTCAAGTTTGTAGAAAACTAAAAGGGAATATAATAGAAAAAAATCTAGGCTACTTCACCCTACTAATTACAAATATGAAACCAAAAATTTAATTTATATAATTCGATCAGTTTATGTGAGATGTACAGGGTGTCCGCGGGAAGATGTACTACATACTTTATTCGTTTATAATTTTTGATTAAATGAAAGATAATAAATCTTATATTGATAAATGTTTTATTTAATGTTGGCAATTATGTATGGAATACAATATCAGATAAATGCCCGCCTCTGTTATCCTCACAAATGCGAGCCCTTTTGAGCACATTTTTCATTACATTCTCACACATCTCACGCGCTATTTCATTAATAATTTATCACGAATATTTTGTTTGAGTTGCTCAAGCGTTTCTGCTTTGTTTGCATAAACCTTGCTTTGCAGATATCCCTACCAAAAGAAGTCTGGAACAGTCAAATCAAGCGACCGTGGTGTCAATCAACTTCACCATTTCTTGAAGCAACTTGTTGTGGAAAGAGGTCCCGCAATAATTCCATTATAATCCTGGCTGTATGCGATGTGGCACCATTTTGTTGATACCACATATTAATCAAGCCCAAAGCATGCAGTTGTGGCGTTAAAAAGTTTTCAATCATATCACGATATCGCTCTCCATTGACATTTACCGTTACGCCGTTTTCAGTTTCAAAGAAGTTTAATGGATGCATGGAATAATTTGGGGGTTTTCCATTGCCCAGAACCGACTATTCTGTTTATTCACATATCCATTCAAATGAAAATGTGCCTCGTCACTCATTATGATTTTTTCATGAAAATCGGGGTTGTCATAGGCGAGCTGTAGCATCCAATTGGCATATGTACGGCGACGTAAATGGTCTTGTGGAAGAAGCTCTTGTGTCCACTGAATCTTAAATGGAAATAAATGCAAATCCTTGTGCAAAATTGTTATCAAAGTTGTTCTTTGAAGACCAAGCTCCTGGACACGGCGTCGAATTGAGATTGATGGATTGTTTTAAACACTTTCTTGAGCAGCAGTAATGTTTTCAGCCGATCTTGCAGTACGTTGTGGTCTATGCTTGGCTCTATCAGCTACAGACCCTCTTTCTTCGAAATCATTCACTACACGATAAATAGTATAGATAAATAGTAATTTCAAGTAACTTTCTCATCGTCACAGTAATCCATGATTTTGATAAAATGTTTTAACGATTAAAGCACTTTGGTTTATCGAATATTTTTCCACAACAAATTTGCCACGTCTCTACTTCACGACTGCCAAATATGAACTGTCAAAACTGATGCTTACCAAAATGGCGGCGAAACAAAGTAGTATACCTTCCCGACGGACACTCTGTATAAGGCGTGTGACAACTACAACTGTTTGAAAGATATGAAGCTACAACCAGTATTGAAATTTCAGTCAGCTGAACGGACTTACATATACTTTCACCCAAGCCCTCTTGCTGTAGAAGTGTGAGTAGTGACGAAAGGGGCGTGGTAAATTACTTTGTTCTTGTTAAACGGCACGAAAAATTAAACGAAAAAAGTTTAAAAATACTCTGAACTAAAGCACAATACAAGAAGCAAAATTTTAACATTCTGAAGTCCCGTTTGTGATATGTAAAAATGTAAATTATCGATTTTTGGTAAGTCAACTAATATTTATGGGAGGTTTTAGAAGGACGTAGTTGATCGTTTAAACGATTTTGATTTTAAATTTTAGCGAAAATTATCTATAAATACAATGGGGGAAAAACGTAGGTTGCTGCAGTCTACAAATTGGAAATTACTGATAAAAAATTGAATTTCGTAAAAATCAGTCCATTTATATATAACCCACTTACAGTCCCTGGCTCGATCTGCCAAAATGGGCCGTGCCAAGTTTAAACACGTTTCAAAAATTTACGGTTATCGTGTCTTTCAGCCAGACAGCCATAGAGACAAACATCACTCAACCAGCTTTCGTGAAGTTAGCTTTCACTCTGCCTCAAAGCGAAAATAATGCAGCGGACATCGAAAAGAAATCTCAATACAAATTTTGTGAGGAAATTGGGCTGCTGCTGGAGCAACCGAAACAGAGTTTGGAAACATTAATGATAATAACACAGAAAGATTTTACGGAAATGTGGACATGACCGTTTGAATAACTGAAGTTGACCCCGAAATTATAAAGAGGGTGCAGATTTTGCTGAATATCCTCAACTCCAGAACCAAGAAGTTAGTTAAATAAAATATAGCAAAAAATGTTGAACTTCAACGGTCTATGACCAACAAATTTTAAAACACCAACCTCTCTCTAATGGGAAATTATTGGAAGGAGCTCAAAACAAGAATTATAAAAAGTACAGATACTCAAATTCAGGCAAAGTTCTCTCGAAGTTTTGTTCAAAAAACTGTTATCGTCATCAGATCCAAAAATTTCGTTAATGATCAGTACCGGACTATTTGCCTGAAATAGAAAAAAATACTGATTATTTCATTGAAAATACAGATCTGAACAAAAAGACCAAGATCTCTGTTTTTCTAAGGTGACAAATTCTTCCAGTCAAAAATATTTAAAATCGGTAAGTCTTATTTAATATATTAGTTCAGTTTTATGTAAAGTATTTCGTTATAACTAGGTTATATGCAAGGTTTCTTTTAAAGTAAAAAAGATATTGAGTAATAACTGTAGAATTCTATAATTTAACATAGGTTGACTAGGTTTTTTTAAACTCAGCCCACAGTTTGAAAACTAAACTAAATACAGAGGTTCGAAAAAAAGCTTTGATAAAATATTTAAATTTTTTCCAAAGTTAAAATATAAATCTTTTCTTTCAAGGACAAATGCCCCAGGTTTCAACGACGAAGACCCGTCTCCACATAGAAAAATCAGATACTAGTCCTATCTGTCTTGATGCAAAGCATGGAATCCTGAGTTATGACCATGGAGTGAAATCAACTATCTCTGGGCTCCAAACGACAGAATGTTCGACAAGTAAGCTCAAACTGATTTTTCTTATTGGTAGGGCTTGACGCCATTTTGATTAAAGTTTATGGTTTTTACCATTTATTAGCTATATAAAACCAATAACGATGGTCTTTGTAATAACACCACTGCGTGCTTTCAGGCGTAATATAATCGTCACCCCAAACATTGTATCCGAGTTTTTCTATAGTGTGTTCCCCTCTATGATGTTCATTCATGCATGGTTTTATTTTAAATGCAATACTTATGTATATGTAGATGGCACTGATGAAATAGTCGGTAACAAATCAGGAATTAATGTCAAAAATAGATGTCGCTTTATCTCATCAATAAAAGTTTTACAGCATTGAATCTTCCGTACTTAGTATACTATGCTGTCTTCATTTTGAATAGTAAAAAATGCAACCCAGTTTCAATGGAGGATTGAATTCGACACAGTTATGGAATATGGTTATGTGGAAATTTTTTGAATGTAATTTTGTTTTATTTATAAAACTCGTATTTCACATACATTAATTGTAGTTTTCCTCCGCTTGTTCATTCTATTTAATCTAATATATCTCGTTAAATTACAGATTTATATCTCCTTATTACTTGAGATGAAGCCGATTTATCACTGGATGCCATCTATGCGTAAGCATCAAACATGAAATTAAACTCCTGCATAGATGACGCTTTATCGTCGAAATGTATATGTACCACAGACTAATAACGTATAAATAGTTTGTTTGAGCGGGAAGGCTTTTCCGCCTGCGAAATACGTGAATAACAAAAAAAGGCGGTATTCAAGAATTCATACAGATAAATTATTTGGATGGGAAATATTTTCAGCCAGGGGAATGCGAATAATGGAAAAATATGATACTGATCTCAACCCATGCCAACTACTCTGAAACGTTTCTACACAAATTGGATGAAATTTGCTCCCGAAGCACATTTTTGTTATTCATTTATAAAGATGATTACATTGCACGCCCACGCTTTCTTTCACAATATGGAACCTTGATTGTTTAGATGTTTTTATAATGCATAACATTACATTATTACAATCCGTAAAAATATTTAAAAAAATATGCAAAATAAGTATTAGCTTGCTCTCTGACCACTCTAATAGTCTGAATTTTTACTCCGAAGATAAATGCAGGCGCTGTCCATATTTCTTTGTGCATGAAACGGATGAGAACATAATATGTGTTTCAGCCGCTCTCTGCCAGTTCGGAACTGCGGGCTGATACGTAATGTTGACGACATTTTTTACATATTTGGAAACTGGAAATTCTTTTATTATTGTTAGTTGGAAAGAGTTATTAGCAAACAATTTGAATTTCATTTAAAATTTGAGCACAAATATTTAGCGATTTCTGAGTCCTCCGTAAACAATTATCTGCATGATTTTTATCCACAGAGACGGGACAATTCTCTAGATATTACTTGCTCCATGAAACTACTCTCAAAACGGGATAAATGCAGTTAGTTTGGATACATTTGAACTCAAATGGCACATTGTTGCCATTCATTTTGCATAATTTAGACTCAATTGCTTGAAAATCTGATGATTGAAAAGGAGGAAAACATGAAATATATTTCAGTTAAAAACGAAGTAAACGACTTTTCTCTGGAACCAAAATCGGAATGATTAGAGAGAAGAGAGTAAGATGATACCCCTCTCCCCTTTACTCTCTTTGCACAATAACTTCATAGCTTTACATATTTTGGTTATTAGTTTAGTGAATTAAAGTAAAGTAAGTAAGTTCCATATTGGGAATGGGAGCGAGAGAGAACTCAATTGTTCTTTTGAGTAAACAATATAATCGAGCGAAATTTAATGCAGAGCGAAATAATTCGTCTAAGCGTTTACATCGTTTTGGTTTCAGTCGCTTTTTAGCGGCCGACGTGTGCGATGAATGTGAAATGTTGTTGTCCACTAACAAATAGGTGGGATAATATTTGCTTTATGTGCTATGGGACTTAAGGACTTAATTAAAACCATTTCAGTACGCAGAGAATTGTAAAGGCAATTCTGGGTATTCACTCAACAAGCACGGCGTAATGCAACAATTCCTGTAGCAGCTGCTGTAACTGGAAGTTTAAAAAAACCGGCAACATCATTACAGACCCTAATTCCAAGGATGATATAGAACATGAAGTCGAGGAAATGAGAAGTTACCTGAGCTTGCTTAACATTTTTGTAGAACGCGGCGTGCACCGTCGCGACCATGTCGTATTCATTTACGCTGCCGTGAAACAGAGGGGGTTTGGTGTGGGATATAATCTAGAAGTGCACAAAAACATAGTCAACGTCATGCCTAAAGGAACACACTCTGCTTACAGATTAGTTTGATAGATTTAACACTACTAATTTTTCATTCTAAATGTTTGTCAATTTTTTCAATATTATAATCTTTACAAATCTGTTATATAAGACACCGAACTGCTCTGCTGGTAATACTAGCATATATCAATGCGTCTTGACTCTATTTAGGTAATCCTGCTAAACAAAAACGTGTTCATTTTGAAAAACAAAGCAAAGGAAAAATCTACAAACATCAAAACATTGTTGTCGCCGTATGTTAAAACAAACAAAAACGATGCATAATTTGAAACAAAACAATCAATCTCCAGTAATCAATTATCTGTGCGATTTTTATCCAGAAAGAACTACATAATTCATCTAATTCTTTGTCTATGGTACACAGAGGAGAATTAAAGACAGATCCTGCATTTGTCTCTGGAGTAAATTTTCTTAAATTTTAACACTAACTCAAGAGCACAAACTCGTACGCTGGCGTTCTCTTTCACAATATGAAATTTTGATTGTTTAAATTATTATGATACCAGATGCGATTGTTTTCATATGTTAGTAATTATTATACTACAATCTATACAAATATTAACAAAAATACCCAAAAATATCGAGGTATTGCTCTCAGGCCATTCTAACAGTCTCAATTTTCGCCTCGGAAAAAATTCAGGCTCTGTCTGTAATTCTTCTCTGTATATTGAAATTTGGTATCGATGGCTCTTCTGATTGGTTGATCCCGCGGATAAGTCCGACTACCGTAAATGCATATATTTTTAAACAAATTTCGTTCAGTAGCACAATAAAAATATTTGCTTTAATCATGTAAAGGTTCAGAATAGAGTACATTGATATTTCTTCCATTCACAAATATTGATGAGCAGTTAGATTAGAATAGAATAAACGAATGTTCCATCGACACAAATAGTCATTACGACTGAAAAAACATAATAGCAATCGAAAATGCAAAAATTATAGATTTCGTTTTTTTTTCCAAGCCTGGAAGCTCAGATCAATTTTAGACAAACTGCGATTACTATCATGTAACGCTTTCCAAGTCCACTTTAATAACAGTACGTTTCAATATATTCAATTTTTTTCGTTAATGATTATCTTTGTTTTACAAAGTTTCATTTAATTTACAAAAGATTCCATCAAATTTGGAAAACGTCTCATTTCATTCAAAAATAATTTGATTTGAAAAAGTCTTCATTTAATTTGGAAAAGGTATCATCTAAAAATGCCATATAATTGTTTGAACTTTGTCCAATTTTGATATAAATTACTAACAAAATAGCTTTCGTTTTTTTTTTTTCATAATAATAATTTGTAAACGTAACACGGTCAGATTTTGCTACTTGCCGCCAAACGTAGCGACTTCAAGATGTTTTTGATGATAAAAATTGTAAGAATGTTATTATCTGCTTAGCGGTTATTTAAGCATTTGGTGACATTTTTTAAGAGTACTTTTTCCAGCGATATTCAATAGTTTCTATACTCTGTTTAAAGTAAGAACTGTCAAAATCTAAAATAGCCATCAACCGCACACTCCTATTCGCAATTTCTTAATTTTGGCCAACGCAATAGATGTGTGAACGAACTTGAGCATTGTCTTAATAAAACAACACTTTCTTTTCACTTTCGATTTCAAGCTTTGCAAACGCGCACCGTAAATGATTTTAAAAATATAGAAAGGCCTGATGTAAGGGGAATTACAAGTTGCGGATTTCTAGTTGATCTAGTGAACCTGAATCTACTTCGCAGTAAATGTGGTGAACCAGATATTACCAATTTGTTCGAAATTCAACATAATTCTTAAAGGGAACACGTAAAAAACGTATAGCATATTGTGATATATGATAATAGCGCCTCAAACTATACACATGCCTTACTACCATATTAAAAATCCTCTCAATTTTCCTAAGGCAACCAAGATTTGTTCCCAAAAAACTTCAATACCATAATTAATTTAAGACATCAGCAAGGCATGATCTAACCTCTCTTTAATATGAATTGGAAGGAATATATTCATATTGTACAATTCCCGCAGAGTAAAAAGTATCTTTGGGAATATAGAATCACCATGAGCACGAAAATCAAGTCGTTTTTCAAGTGTTATGCCGAGGCACTTCATTTCATCTACAAACTCAATACTGTTTCCATTAATGTTAATGTCAAAATTCTGAAAAGATTGAAAGGTGGAGACAAAAAGCATAGCTTTAGTTTTTCTACAATTCATATAAAGGTTATTTTCATTTAACTAATTATTTATAGCACTCAATGTGTTATTGATACTACCAGGTATGTTCCAGATTCTACTTTGAAGTAAAAGTAGTTTGAAATCACTTCAATTTGACACTTGGGTGTTCTGAATTTTACTTTTTACTTTTCATTTCTGTTTTGTTTTCGAACATCAAATCGTAGTGAATTGCATTGTTCTAGAAACTACTGTTAGGCAAAAAGAAGTGGTTTAAAAATACTTTGAAATTTTATTGTGAAACAAAAATTTTTGCAAGTAAACATGTATATGTAAGTATAATAAATAAAAGTGGTCAAATCCCTTTGGTTGAATAAAAATTTTCCTTGTTTGAAGGGGAAAACACAAGAATACAACGCAGGATGGAATAATGCTACGTTTTAT
Organism: Philornis downsi; assembly: GCA_019455685.1. Classification (NCBI taxonomy): domain Eukaryota; kingdom Metazoa; phylum Arthropoda; class Insecta; order Diptera; family Muscidae; genus Philornis; species Philornis downsi. The sequence goes on along the minus strand of JAHXMU010000105.1, from coordinate 456,533 downwards.
GCAAAACAATCCAGACCTGGAAAAACGGGACCATTTAAAATTTTAAGAATTGTGGAATCTTTTTGCGGCTTAGTAATTTCCACGTGAGTTCTATCAATGCATCCTATTACACCGGTAATACCAAATTTTTGCATGAAGTGCCGCTTAGACAAATTTTGTTCATCAACTGTCATTTTCAATTTAATCCACCTAGGACAAATATATTTTTATAGAACAATAAGCACTCGATTTAAAATTTTGCAGGTTGTGCTCCGTGCTAAGGCCACATTAGTGATTTTTTCCAACCCCTCGTTGAAATCCTCCTTCTGCTAAAAATCTTAATGTGGCAGCAAGATGTAGTTCTGCCGGAATGTATGACTTGGGCAGTCTCAATTTTATGCAATGTAAAATGTTACGAAATGCATCTTTGTTGATGCGATAATTTTGTAAGAACCTAATAGTTTTTATTAAAAGTATATTGAATGTACTTAAGTACATACATGTGTGTACTTACATAGTGTCACCAATATCCAGGGGATTTGAGTGATCCCGCAAAATCCGTCATTGTAATTTTGCTCTTGCGTATTCATTGGTTTGGCATATAATGGACACTAACACCGCATTCATTATTTATTTATCCTTTATTTATTTATTTGCCCTTATTATTTATTAATCCTTTAATTTTATGCAAAAAACAAAACACATATAGTAGTTTTAATAACTAAATTTTATGTTCAAGTCAATATCAGCTGTTTACAATTTCTGTTTTCGAATTTCATTTCATTTGCAGAACATCCAAAACAAAACGTTCACTTTTCAAATCGTATTTTACTTTAATTCCACTACTTTTTTGGAACATACCTGTACATTGTAAGTTATTTACTGAACTACTCCTGAAAAAAGATGGATATCATCAGCATATAAACCATTAATATACAATATAAACAGTAGTGGGCCCAGAATCGATCCTTGAGGAACAGCACCGTGCACACTAAGCATATCAGAAAAATGACCATTCATGGAAACGAATTGTGATCAACCCGCAAATACGAACGAAACTATGTGCAGGCTATGCTGGAAAACATAAAATTAGACATTAATTTGTAAACAAGCTTAGCATGGCCCACTCTGTCAAAAGCTTTAAATAAGTCGAGACCTACAATCACTCCTAAATCGCGATTATTCATCATCTCCCTAATAGTATCAGTTAAATAGAAGGAATGAGTAGTGGTATTAAAGCCTTTTTTAAATCCATATTGCCAGTCATCAATCATGCTCTAAACATTAATATAATTTAAAATTTGCTCTCGCATCAAATGTTCAATAACTTTAGAAAGAGCTGAAAGTATACTAATTGGTCGTAGGTTATCAATATTATAAGAATTACCTACTTTAGGGATTGGAACTGCACGCGAAATTTTTCAAGCAGACAGAAAAACTGAAGTTGTAAATATGGTGTTAACAAAGTGCAACAGATGACTATATATATAAGGAAATACGAGCTTTAAAAACTTTAGTGGTATATTGTTCACTCCAACTGCTGTAGAATTAATTTTAGAAAGCGCTTTCAAAATATCATCTTCCATAATGGCGTCAAACGAGAATGTATATCCACGATTTTGAGTCACACCCGAAAAAACATTACTTGAGGTGTAGTTGTTGATCACGAAGTGTTCATTAATACTATTAACATCAACATCTGGAATTTCACCATTGTCCGTCATGCAGCCAGCCTTCCGCCCTAAGATGAGTCCAAATTTGAGTAGTACTCATATTCTCAAAGACTTGCACACCATGCTTTCTTTTCTCCTTCCTAAGAATGGGCTAAGCTGCGTAAGCCAAATCTTTAAGTGATATAGCAAATATAGTGTCTCTCGTCTGCAACAACCTTTCCCTAATGTATTGAACCCTATAACGAACGAGTGGCACGAATGAACAAAGATTTAATGAAAGAGAATTATTTACACTTTGTTGCAATTCTACATTAGATGTTGCATACAAATTGTCAAAGTTAAATCTTAACAAGTATGTAAAAACCCCATTCCAATCTACACTGTGATAATTACGGAATTCCACAAATTCTTAAAATCACATAAAACAATGATATTGGAGTACCTAGTAAATGGTCATAATGAATATCTTCAAAAACATCTACATTCCCATGTGGCAAATATACAACTCCAAACTAAATTTTATCAGATCTAAAGCAAATCTCAATATTAGGCGAAACACAACTTTGTGCTTCAGTTTCTTCAGAATATACGTACAGTGTGTCCGTCGGGAGAGTATACTACTTTGTTTGTTTATAATTTTTGGTTAAATGAAAGACAATGGATCTTATATTGATAAAAGTATTAATTAATGTCGGCAATTATGTATGGAATACAATATCAGATAAATGTCCGCCTCTGTTAGCGTCACAAATGTAAACCTTTTTGAGCACATTTTTCATTACATTCTCACACATTTCACGCGGTATTTTTTGAGTTGCTCAAGCGTTTCCTTGCTTTTCATGTATCCCCACAAAAAGAAGTCCGGAGCAGTCAAATTAGGCGACCGTGGACGCCAATCAACATCACCATTTCTTTAAATAACTTGTTGTGGAAAGAGGTCTCACAGTAATTCCATTGTAATCCTGGCTGTATGCGATGTGGTACCGTCTTGTTGATACCACATGATAATCAAGCCCAAAGCATGCAGTTGTGGCGTTAAAAAGTTTTCAATCATATCACGATATCGCTCCCCTTTACAGTTACCGTTACGCCGTTTTCAGTTTCAAAGAAGTAAGGTCCAATGATTCCTCCTGACCAAATTGCACACCAGACTGTCACTTTTAATGGATGCAAAGGTGACTGATGAATAATTTAAAGGTTTCCCATTGCCCAGAACAGACTATTCTGTTTATTCACATATACATTCAAATGAAAATGTGCCTCGTCACTCATTATGATTTTTTCATGAAAATCGGAGTTGTCATGGGCGAGCTTTAACATCCTATTGGCATACGTACGGCGGCGTAAATGGTCTTGTGGAAGAAGCGCTTGTGTCAACTGAATCTTAAATGGAAACAAATGCAAATCCTTGTACAAAATTGTGGCCAAATTTGTTCTTTGAAGACCAAGCACTTGAGCACGGCGTCAGAACACTTTCTTGAGCAGCAGTAATGTTTTCAGCCGATCTTGCAGTACGTTATGGTCCACGCTTGACCCTATCAGCTACAGAACCTCTTTCTTCAAAATCATTCACTACACGATAAATAGAGCGTCTTGTTGGCACGTTGTTTCTCCCAAAAATTTCACGTAACTTTCTCAGCGCCACAGTAATCGATGATTGATTTTGAAAAAATGTTTTAACGATTAAAACACGTTGGTTTATCGAATATTTTTCCATAATAAATTTGCTACGTCTCTACTTCATGACTGCCAAACATGAACTGTCAAGACTATTGTTTACCAAAATGGCGGCAAAACAAAGTAGTATACCATCCCTACGGACACTCTGTATATACCAATGCCACCACCCCTATGTGCAGGCATATCATTCCTAACAAAAGAGTAAGACAGCAACAATAATTTTAAATAATATAACAAGGAAGAACATTTTCAATATCATATAAAATATGATAAAAAAATTAACCACTACAGAAAAAAAAAAAATAAACATACAAATACATAATAATCAATTACTTAGTAGACTCCCGTCTGCATCCAGCGGTCTATTTTCAAATAAGCTGACAGAATCTTGCATCAGCCTTTTACATTCCTCCAAATACAGAGACTCCGTCCGCAAAATTCACAATAACTTTCGGCAAATCACCATTGATTAGCTTGTATCTAGATTTTTGTTTGCAACTTCGTAGTTTTCAACAAATAAAAGCAGTTTGGGAGGCGTCAGCAGTCAGATGTTCATTTAAATATATAGAAAACCACAACTAAAATCAATTTTCCATTAATCGATTAACGAAAACTTGGATTTTTTTTTTAATTTTCTGAAAATGATAATATAATAAAATAAAGTTCCTTCTAATATAAATGTCTCCATCGAGACCTGATTAAAACCAAAGAGCACACAATAAAACATCAAAAACCATCATGATTCGTGGTTCGTCTAGTGGTTTACTTTTACGAGTTTTCTCTTCTTGTTTTTATTGTTTAAGATTTTTCATACATAACTTAACGTAATTGATTTTTGTTTGTATTTTTTTTTTTTTTTTTTTGAAATTTAAAATATTAAATATTAAATTAATTTGTTTATTACATAGACTTCTATTGGTTTATTTGCTCTTGCTTGTGTGTGTGTATTTAATATTGCTGGCTTGCCTGCTTTTGGTTTGCTTGTGCTCCCGTATATGCACATGTACATACTCAATATATAAATGTACTTCAACTACATACAAACTTCTGTGCATATCTACACGTATTTGTGTACTCTATGTACATACACATAGACGGCTATTGCAAATGCATTTGCTGATCTACAATTCGCCTCATCATAATACAGTACAATATTCATTCGTATTCGTTAATATATTTGCATGTATAATTAAATATACATACATACATATAGTATGTTGACCATTTCATATCTCGCGCATGTTTGTTCGTATGATAGTATCGGTGAGAGTGTCTGTGCCAAATGTTTGGGATTGCTTGTTGTTGTTGGTTGGTTAATAAATGCGAAATTTCTTGATTATATTTTTCGTTACGAACATTCACAGAAACACAAAAAAACGAAACAAAACGACGAGAAAATGAACGAAAATACTAGATAAACACAACTTGTGTTAGAAATATTAAATAAACAGAAACAAATATTAACACAATGATATTGTATTTGTATGGATGTGTACACAGATTCCTATTGATTTCTATTAGAAATTACACATAATATGTGATTTTTGTTTTTTAGGTGTGCAAATTGGAAAATTGAAATGAAACATTCGAGACAAAGAACTCTTTTCGACCGACTGGACTGTGTAAAATCAAGCTGCACATCCGCCGCTAGCTTTCTCGGCTTATTCTAGCCTTTTTGTCATCATAAGCGTTAGCAACAATCATTCACATATCGATTAATTTCCATTTCATTAATAGCTGCTACTGTCGTTGGTTGCTACCGTCGCCGTTTGCAATTTTTTTGCTGTTGTCGCAAAATATGTATAATATAAATAATAAATATGCTTAGTAAAAAATATATTAGGAATAATATAATATATAGTTTTGTTTTCTATACATAAACAAATAGGCATGCTAAAGTGGGCCGCCACCTGCACAGAATTCATGCATATCATCAGTTGCTCGCTTATTCTCGTTTCCATCAACGTCATTCCCATTCTCCTACATCCCATCGTCATCATCATCATATTCATCATCATTAACAGCATTGTAGTGGTAATAGAGAATGTCAAAGCTGCTGCATTCGCTCATTGGATAACACAGCAGCCTTTTTTCTTGTTTTTCTTTTCGTCTATAACCACATGACTAGCCGACGTAGGTCCAGGTACCACTTGCTTTGAGACTTGAGCTAAAGACGTAACACCGTTATTTTCTGTTGGCTTAACAACTCCTCCTCCGCCACTTGTTGGGCCACCTGCTGGCTGCACCCTATGAGAACCATTTGTACCGTTTTGTGCGGACTGATTTTGCGATACCTTGGAAATCGAAAGGAAAATATGAACCAGCTTATTTGGGAAAACAATTGCAGTCGGCCCCTCTCCCCTATACTTACAGTGGATTTTGTAATTTCTTCTATAACTACTGTACCGTTGCCAGTACCGTTGATCTGTGACTTTCCATTTCCTATCGCATGATCTTCTGTGGGTGTTATGGGTTTTCCACCTACAAAGACACAGAGAGAGATACATAAAATTAGGAAATGACGTCTATGTATGTACGTATACATATAAATAACAAAGAAATGTGCGTATGTATACCTGCTAACACACAAATGTGTTAACAAATCAAATTTAATGATTTGAAATGTCAAAATTGAACCGGTTGAATGATGAACAAACAAATTAATTACTATTTGTTTGTTTTACATTGTTTTATTTATTTATTTTTTATACATTTCTAAATCTGATCTAGTACCAATGGATTACTTTAGTTGTCACAGTTCATGAATTAGTGATGTATGAATTATTTCCAATGGACCAGATTGTATAAAATAAAATAATCTTAATGGAATTATTTCATATGGTAGTTAATCGATTTGTCTATATACAGGTTGCAATTATAAACGAATTTCAATAAAAGTTTGCCCATGTAAAGGGTGTCCGTCGGGAAGGTGTACTACTTTGTTTGTTTATAATTTTTGATTAAATGAAATAATATGGATCTTATATTGATAAATGTTTTATTTAATGTCGGCAATTATGTATGGAATACAATATCAGATAAATGTACGCCTCTGTTAGCCTCACAATTGTGGGCCCGGTATTTTATTAATTTCATCACGAATATTTTGTTTGAGTTGCTCAAGCGTTTCTGGTTTGTTTGGATAAACCTTGCTTTTCATGTATCCCCACAAAGAAGTCCGGAGCAGTCAAATTAGACGACCGTGGAGGCCAATCAACATTTTCTTGAAATAACTTGTTGTGGAGAGAGGTCTCGCAGCAATTCCATTGTAATCCTGGATGTATGCGATGTGGCACCGTGTTTAATCTTAAAATAACAAGACCTGTCGCTTTGAGTCTTTTGTAAGAACTGATTTTATTGATTTCTTAAATATTCTTATGAACTATAGAAATTAAACTAGACAAACAAAAGCTATTAAAATACATTATCACTAACGCTCCTTGTGGCATGCCACACAGAGCGGCCCCACACTCGCATGCTATAAGAGCGGAGTAAGAATCATTTCACCCCTTAAACTGTTTACGCTGCGTTTAGCGTCCTAAGTTATGTATGATAGGTTAAGGTGGACTGTACGTATGTTGTTTTCAGCATAAGTCGTAAAACGTAGCGGGAGATGCATGTGGCATCAATACGATTCAAAATGCAATACTTAAATAAACACTAAAGGGAAAATCACGACCCTCCTTATCTAACACAAAACATGTTTAACTTTAAACATTCTGCGGGCGGCGAACTACAATTACGCTAGGTCTATAGGACAAAAAGCATTTTCTTATAAAATAAACTACCACAATCACAAGTAATATAAACACTAGACCTAGAGCTAAATGACCGGTCGTATGATGAAAATGGAGACCCTCTAGATGAATATCAGCTTCCCGAAGTTTTTCGATGCGTTGCTTCGGCTGATTGATTTCGGCAGCATGGTCGATGACATGGAACCCCAGCGACTTTAGCACCTCCGTTTCCTTTACCTTCACATCGTTTATGAGGTGATTACCAAATGTATGCTCAGCAGTCGTATTTCTGTTGTTGCTTGAAGGTAAGCTCGTCCTTCCAATCTGACCAGAACAACCATTGTAGTTTGATTGCGTAACAGATCCTTTAGTTTATGCTGATTGCGTAGCAAAGCTTCCATATTGCCTTCCAACTCTTGCCGGTCATCATCGTCCATTAATCCAAACAAGAAATGGTAAAATGAGCCAATGAAATTGATTCCTCTTTTAGTTCGATGATCACCACTGAACCCAAAAAGCCTGTTAACGCCCCTTACTTAGTTAGTCCTTTGGTCGATTCTATGAAGTGTATTCCCGCACTGCTGATCGAATTCACTTATTTTGTCGCATATAGACCAGCTTTTTTCCGTCAAATTTACCACTTGAGCTATGGATGTTAAATATGTGCTCAAATTATAGTAAACCACCATGTTCCATGTAGACGTGGTAACATCCATCTTGCCCAAATTATCCAAATATACCGCAGCATTTTCCCCAGGCGGCGCGACATACGTTTGCGTCGTGTTTCTAAATGCTGATGTTTGCCCCAGTAACGTGATCATCAATGCAACAAAAATCCTCGACATGCCAATGTCCATCTTCCTTGCCGATCTTGATCTCGTCATATTCGATGAAACCTGTTGCTTTTGCACCTCGTAGCCATCCACCTCCTGCAGTGGACACACCTTTGTCACCGATCTTTTTACGGTGCCATTCTGCAACTTCACCGTCACCACACGTCCTTTCCCGTCTTTGCTTCCATAAGATTGGATAACTCTACCCATCGGCCATCTTGCTGGTGCAGTATTTTCATCCTTAATCAGTACGATCTGATCTTCCTTTAAATTTGGCAAGCTTTTCTTCCACTTTCTTCGATGTTGAAGGCCAGTTATGTAGTCGTCCTTCCATTTATTCCAGAAATCATTCTTTATCTTCTGAATCAACTTCCATCTGCTTAGCGAATCTATTGACACGTTTGTACTTCTTTCGTCTGGCAATTCAAGCAGAGGTTTCCCGATCAAAAAATGCCCTGGTGTTAAAACATCGATGTCTTCTACGTCAGTCCTCAGCTCACACAACGGACGTGAATTTAGCACATCCTCGATTTGAGCTAAGAGAGTCGACATTTCTTCGAAGGTTAATTTTACTTCTCCAATCACACGCCTTAAATGATGCTTGGTCGATTTAACTGCTGCCTCCCAAATTCCTCCAAAGTGAGGAGCTCCTTGGGGAATGAAATGCCAAGTGATATTTTCCGCTGCCAGAACTGGCACGATTTCTGATGCATTTTGTATGACTTTCACACTCTTTGTCTATTTTTCGTGTAGCCCTGACGAAATTTGTACCATTGTCCGAATACAAATGCGAACTTTTACCTCTTCTAGCGAAAAATCGTCGCAAGGCAGCCATGAACGCCTCCGTCGACAAGTCGCTTACTGCCTCCAAATGGACAGCTTTCGTCGCCATACACACAAACACCGCTATATACCCTTTGTATGATTTCTGGCCTCTTCCCTTTGATGCTCTCATTTGTAAAGGCCCGGCATAATCGATCCCAGTGTGCTCAAATGGATTAGATACTGCCACTCTGTTCTCCGGAAGATCTCCCATTAACTGCATACTGGTTTCCCGACGATATCGAATACATCGCACACAAGATCTTACACATTTTCCAACAGCCTTTTTCGCTCCAATTATCCAGAACTGTATTCTTAGAACATTCTCCATCATTCTGTTACCGCCATGCATAGTCCACTCATGTACATCTCTTATTATTAAGGATGCTAAGTGACATTTTTCTAATAAGATCGGATGTTTCCTGTTATAATTTAGCTGCGAATTCTCCAACCGCCCTTCAACGCGTAGTATTCCCTTTTGATCCAAGAAGGGATGAAGGCTGCCGATTTTGCTTGTTGTCAATAACTCTCTTTGATTATTAAGACGAGCTATACCATCTCCAAATGACTCCATCTGTACACACCGAATAACCAACTCCTTCGCTTTGTTCAGTTCGCTTACTGTTAAATGGCCTGGACATGTTATCTTATTCAATCTCTAGGTAAATCTTATAACATACGCTACGACCCTTAGTAATTTGTTATAGCTGGATGATTTTTCAGTCAATCCATATACGAACGTCCTCGCAGAATTCATGGTCACTGCTACTTTGCATGTGTCAACTGCGTCCGTTAGCCACATTGCTTCATCACCAAGCCATTTCGGACCATTCCACCATAGCGAATGTGTTGCCAAAACCTCCGATTTCAACCCTCTTGATGCTGCATCTGCTGGATTTTCCTTTGACTTTACATGCATCCATGTTGCTGTGGGAATGAATTTTTTCGTTTCATTCACTCTTACGCGTATAAATTTGTCTTTTGATTTATCGTCGTTCTTGATCCATGACAAGGCAATTGATGAGTCACTCCAGGCATATATTTTGACTTCTCGATTAATGATCTTCATAACGGCATGAATTAGTTTGGCCAGTAGATGCGCTGCACACAATTCCAACTTTGGTAACGTCTTTTTAGTTTTTATTGGACACACTTTTGATTTTGCGGCCAAAAGAGTAACCTTATTTTGAGCTCTAGCATACACCACGGCCGCAAACGCCTTTTCAGAAGCATCAGCAAATCCATGAAGCTCCAGCACTGTGGTTGTAGTTGCCGAAATCCAGCGCGGAATCCTAATTTTTGTTATTGCAGATAAGCTCGATACAATATTGTTCCACTCCTTTTTTAATTCTGCATTTAGTACTATGTCCCACTGCAGATCCATCAACCACAACTTCTGAATAAATATTTTCGCCGCAATCGTTATTGGTGCCAACCACCCAAGTGGATCATAGATTTTTGACACGGTTGACAGGGCCTTTCTTTTGGTTAGTAGATGACATTGAGGGTCTATTCGAAAATAGAACGTAAAGTGATCATTATGCGGTTCCCACTGTACCCCTAGAGTCTTGATGAGTTCGCCTTCTTCTATTTTTACAATATCATTGTCGCCAGTATCGTCGATGTTTTCCAAAATTGATTTCTCATTTGATAGCCATTTCCGTAATTTAAATCCAAACTTGCACATTTGGTTACAGACTTCTGCTTCCATTTGGACACATTCATCTTTAGAATCTGCACCCGTCATTAGGTCGTCCATGTAGAAGTCATCTTTTATAATTGCATGTAGCTTGGGATTCTTCATCTCGCAATCATTCGCTATCTCCAACATAGCTCGCTTCGCCAAAAAAGGTGCACATGCCGTACCATAAGTTACCGTCTTCAACTTATATTCCTCAATCGGTTTCTGGGGATCATAGTTACGGTAACACCTGTATTCGCTATATAATATACGAGTACATACATACATTTGTATAAATGCACTCATTTGTAGTATGCATGTCAAAACATTGCGACATATAATGACTGTATCATGTTGTCTTTTTGTTTTGTTCAATTATCAATAATGAAACGGTATGTGAACTTCCGCCACACTCCAATCGAAATATTGAGATCATTGACCAAAACCAAATGTCAGGAAAATTGAATGGCCCGTGCAACACTTTCGCCAAAGTGCAATTAACTTTTCAGTGAACTGTATCGGACCACTAAAGTTCCTCGAAATTTTGTCTGTTCTACATACATCAACTACTTCTTTTAATTCCTCGAAATTGTATCGAACCACTAGAGTTCATTGGAATTGTATCTATTGCAGACATAAACAAATATCTACTTCTTTTATTCATTCTTTTACACATTTAGGTATATAAACCATACACGATAAGATTTAGTCAGTGTTTTTGCTATTCGATCGCAACGCGGATTAAGAATAAAAGATTTTTTTTACTCAAACCAAGTGTTGTGTTTTTTTTTTATAATAAAAACTACATACACACTTCTGATCATCTCGTCACAGTATCATTTGATATACTCGATCTTCCTCCGCAACCTCTATCTGCCGGTACATTTTCTCCACATCTGCCGTAATTACATATTGCCACAGCCTCCACTTTACGATAATGTCGAAGATATCATTTTGCAGCTTGGGTCCAATGTGCACCACGTCGTTGAGACTTTTTCCATTCGACGTTTTTGCCGATGCATCAAACACCACTCGCACTTTTGTTGTCATGTGATCATTTCGTATAACTGCTTGATGGGGTAAGTAGTATTTACCCATTCTCTTTTCTTCCGTCTTTTCAATGTGACCCATGTCCACATAAGTCTTCATAAACATGTTATATTCTTCTCTTAAATTTGTATCGATTGCTAGTTTTTTCTCTAAACTCAACAATCTACCCATTGGCATTCTCCTTGAATCGCCCAGTTCCGCATCTTCCTTGAACGGTAGCCTTACAACGAACCGATTACTTTCACTTAATGTTGTAGTAGTCGTAAACATTTCTTCACACACATGGTCTTCAGGTTTTTCGTCTCCTGTAGGTATCTCTTCCATTTCCCAAAACCTTTCTAAGTCTGCCGTAACTGCAGCAATTACTTTCTTCCTTAAATCTTTGATATTCAACACTCCAGACAGCATCCAACCAAATGTAGTTTCCTGCCCAAGTATTTTACCCCATTTTCTAACACCAGACTGCAGGATTTCCGGAAACACATCAGCGCCAATCACCAAGTCGATTCGGTCCGACTTATTAAACATAGGATCTGCCAAACAATAGTTGCCCCATGTCCGCATATCTTCTTCAAATGATTTATCGGGTTGCGCTGATGTTAGGCTGCTCACAACTATAGCTTGCACATTATGAACGACTTGACTTTGAAACCGTGGTCGTATTTTTACCTTCATTGACGACTTTGATACTCCTACCACCGTATTTCCAAGGCCAATTAAATCTGTCCGCTCCCTTGTCCTGGGTAACTTCAGTATTTGAGCTGCTTCCTCGGATATTAAAGTCCTTTGTGAGCCCTGATCTATGAGCGCTCTAAATAATATCCGCTCTCCACCAGCTGCCTCAATTTGTACTTGTGCTGTTGCTAATAATGTCATCGCTGAACATTGTTTCGTATGTATGATGTCTGCCTCCACACTGGTCGCACTTCATATAAAATTTGTAGCATTTCTTGTCTATTCTGTGACCGAAACATACTTTACACAGCTTCGCTTTATTGATCCAGTTGCTTCTCTCTGCTACTGGCTGACTTATAAATTTTCGGCAGTCCTGCGTTATGTGTGCTGCTAAGTTGCAGAACGCACATGTCTTCTGCGATGTTTGGAAGGCATTCGAAGATTTCATTGCCTTTTGAGATCCACTGCTACCCTTTTTATTGCTAACAGCTTCTTGCGCCAAATATTGTTGTTCCAGAAAATTCATCACATCCTCCAATGCCTGGATTTCCTTTGTTTTGTGGACACATTGCTCGTACCACATGAGTCCATCCTTATCCAACTTTCTAAGCAATATCCTCGCTAGATATGGATCTGCATCTTCCAAATCCATGCCCATTGATCTCAGAGCTTGCAAACTTTCAGTTGTGGTATCCAACGCATGCTTTATGGTTGACACCGTTTGCAAGTGTATATTAGGCAGATCGAGAATCCGGTCAAACAATGTTGAGAACAGCATCTTATTGTTGCCGTATCTTTGATTAAGTATAGTCCATGCTGCTTTGTAATTTTCTTTCGTTATCTGCAGATGCTGTATTATTCTTGCAGCTTCGCCCTTCACACTCGCTTTTAAACGATAGAGTTTCTCTATGTCTGGCAGGATATCGCTTTCATCAATCAGTTTTACAAATAATCCTTTGAAAGCCGGCCATTCATCAATGTTTCCATTAAATATTGGGATTTTTATTTCCTCGAGTTTCACGGATGAGGAATTCTTTCTACACCTTGCTTGTCCCTTTTGCGTATTCAGTTTCGTGAGTATGTCATAATACTCCTGCCGAGCGTCACCGATGGTGTTTTCAATTTCCTCGTCAGTTAGGCCCTCGTCTTCCATTTTTCCATAGGTTTTGTACATGTTCTTGTAGAGTTCTTCCAACATTTCTTTCTTTAACGTAATCGTTTCCGGGTCCAACTGACTGAGATATGTTTTTATCTCTTTTATTTCTTCATCGAAACGCGTTAATTTTCGGAGGAACAATCCTTTATACTTGTTATCCTCCATGGAAGCTTGCTGGTTTTTATTTTGAGCTGAGCTGCTAGCTATTTCCACCATCTTAGTAGTGGGTAACTGTTGCGACACATCTTGATCATCACAACCCTCCACTACAAACTCACTTAGCTTCCTTTTTAACTCTCTGTATAAGGCCTCGGTTTTTGTAACTATTTCTTGTAGTTCCGGTTCCTCCTTATACAGAGAGTCCTGCAACTCCGTATAGCTCTTACTGGTTTTTGCCCACTCCGCATCAATTGTCCTCTCGTACTGCTCCTTTTTTGTACCCCGCATCATCTCCGCAGCACCGATCTTTACGGCCACATTATTTATTGCTGCCGCTGCATTTTTAATAGCCTCGGTTTTCCTCGCTGGATCTTTTTTAAAAATATTTATTTTAGTTTATTTTAAATTTTCCTAAATTTTATCCGCGCGCGGAACTGATACAGGTTCCCTTTTTTAAAAAAAAAAAAAGGTTTTCAACGAAGTCGCGACGTATTTAATATATTGAAATTAATATGGACTGTCTGTTTTGCTCGAAGGACCAAATGTTTAATCTTAAAATAACAAGACCTCTCGCTTTGAGTCTTTTGTAAGAACTGATTTTATTGATTTCTTAAATATTCTTATGAACTATAGAAATGAAACTAGACAAACAAAAACTATTAAAATACATTATCACTAACGCTCCTTGTGGCATGCCACACAGAGCGGCCCCACACTCGCATGCTATAAGAGCGGAGTAAGAATCATTTCACCCCTTAAACTGTTTACGCTGCGCTCCTAAGTTATTTATGATAGGTTTAAGTGGACTGTACGTATGTTGTTTTCAGCATAAGTCGTAAAACGTAGCGGGAGATGCATGTGGCATCAATACGATTCAAAATGCAATACTTAAATAAACACTAAAGGGAAAACCACGACCCTCCTTATCTAACACAAAACATGTTTTACTTTAAACACACCGTCTTGTTGATACCACATGTTAATCAAGCCCAAAGCATGCAGTTGTGGCGTTAAAAAGTTTTCAATCATATCACGATATCGCTCCCAATTAACAGTTACCGTTACGCCGTTTTCAGTTTCAAAGAAGTAAGGTCCAATGATTCCTCCTGACCAAATTGCACACCAGACTGTCACTTTTAATGGATGCAAAGGTGACTGATGAATAATTTAAAGGTTTCCCATTGCCCAAAACAGACTATTCTGTTTATTCACATATACATTCAAATGAAAATGTGCCTCGTCACTCATTATGATTTTTTCATGAAAATCGGAGTTGTCATGGGCGAGCTTTAACATCCTATTGGCATACGTACGGCGGCGTAAATGGTCTTGTGGAAGAAGCGCTTGTGTCAACTGAATCTTAGATGGAAACAAATGCAAATCATTGTGCAAAATTGTTCTTTGAAGACAAAGCTCCTGAGTATGGCGTCGAATTGAGGTTGATGGTTTGTTTTGAAAACTTTCTTGAGCAGCAATAATGTTTTCAGCCGATCTTGCAGTAAGTTGCGGTCCATGCTTGACCCTATCAGCTACAACCTCTTTCTTCAAAATCATTCATCACACGATAAGTAAAGACGCTCTACTTGGCACGTTGTTTCTCTCAAAAATTTCACGTAACTTTCTCATCGATACAGTAATCGATGATTGATTTTGATAAAATGTTTTTACTATTAAAACACGTTGGTTTACCGAATATTTTTCCATAATAAATTTGCCACGTTTCCACTTCACGACTGCCAAATATGAACTGTCAAGACTAATGGCGGCAAAACAAAGTAGTATACCTTCCCGACGGACACCCTGTATTTAGATTATCTCAAGGACGTGGCCTAATCGAAAAGGACGGCATTGGTCTCCATACAAATTGATGTTCCAAGATTAATTTAATAGATTGCAATTGTCGTAATTGGCGTCAAAATTTAATTGTATTTAGCAAATATGATTTGGTTGTATCAGTGATGAAAGTTGCCGGAAACTGATCATGACCTTTTTTTTTGACCAAGTCATATTTTTAAGAAAAACTATCTTTTGCGATTTGTTATAGGTTTCCAATAAGGCATAAAGAGAAAAAAAAATGCAACTCGTAGCTCGGTACAGTAAATCAACATCTCATATCTTTTACTGGAGCAGTCTGCACATGATCTGCTCATTTCATGGTCTCAAAACTTCAATTATTGATCTAATTGAACTTTACGGTAAAAGCGGCATATTTTACCATTTAAATATATGCATATCAAGAAGAAAGGTCTATCTCACCCGATAATAAACAACGGCTTGTCCTAAAAGACAAATCATCTAAGCAGGGGCAATATGTTTTCAATCCTCGTATGAAGAAATAGGGAGCGAACGAGCCAGAAAAGAACACTGAAGCGAATTTTTTGGACAAAAAAAAACAAAAAAATATTGCGCTTTTCGGCTGGCGTACAATATTTCCTTGACGAACGATCACATCGCACTATCATGATGAATGGTAGCCTGATGTTAACTTGGATGACAGAAATCCCACTAGAGACAGTGGATGTTTTTATAGAAATTCAGTATTCGATTCATTAATATGACTGCTATTAAGTACTAAGTATTTAAAAGTCGAAAGTGTTTCTGGCAACTATCGGAACCGGAACTATCGAAATATCGTACGCAATAATCAAGTACATATTGCTGTAATTAGATGGATATCCTTATTTGATGTACTGCTTACTTTTCTAAAGGCGGATAACTGGCAAAACTAACGTTGATTGCGCAGGTAAGAAAGATATAATATAGGAATTAGATATTACTGATGATAATTTATTTTCTGAAAAAAAAAAAATATATATATATAGAATGTTTCCTTGCCAGAGTACATTTTAAATATGTTACCTTGGCCCTTGAAAGTTCAGCTTTTTCTGGTTCAGAAAAGAGCGCAAAGTGCCAATATATCACCATACTCATATAAAAACATAATTTTATTCCATCCGATAAAAATGATCGATTTATATTAGTTTGTCCTAATAAAACAACTCATTAATACCGAAGCTAGGTGTTTTCTATCTTTTGAAGGATATGAAACGAATGAAACTACCCGTGAGTTATTATAGGACGAAAATTGCAACATTTTTCCACAAATTCTCTTAAAAGAACACTAAACAATGTCAAAAAGTATTGAATTTTTCCATAATAAAACACCATAAGTTTATCATTCTAGTTGCAACATCTGGAAATACTTTTCTCAGACCCATATATATTCTTTGTCCTTTATTTTACTGGAACATTTTCGTGTTCCAGTCACAGGTAAGCTAAGTTCGAAATTGGACAAAATCGGTCTAGTGGGGAAAAATTTGCTTGCACAAGGATTGAAACCATTTCTAGAAGAATATTAATTTTTCAACAAGTCCATCATTTATTCTGTATTCCCAATTGATGGGGATCCCTCCAATGCATGCATTTCGTTAAGGAATCGGCCTAATTTTGGCCGTGAATAATGAAAAATTCTAAAAATATAAATTTTTATTACAAAAAAAAAGAGTTAAGAAGAAGTTTAAAGTTTAAAGAAAAATATTATTTTCGCTAGATAATGAGGACGGGTGCCAAAAGGTGTATGTTTGGATAACAGAAATGAAATGAAAAACAAGATTGGGATCATACCAGTCAGATCACAAAGACCAAAAAACTGTATTAAAAATATCTTTATAGACAACCCTAAAGGTGATTGGCAAAGTCAATTTATATGTTGGACAATATATTAAAAACAATAATACATTTTATGATTGATGACCTTAAGTCGAACAAATAACAAATCAATAAGTCGATATCATATGTATGTCACCCGAAAATCTGCAGCTTCTGATTCATTGTTACACCAACCAATATCCATTTTTTCAATTGAAAAAACAAGTATCAAAGGTATCAAAACTTGTTAATATGCTAATTTCGGGCAAAATCGCTATATGTAGTAGGCTCTTAAAATTCAATTGTGGCGGGCAGCCGTCCATTACCGAATCATGTGAAGATGGTGCAAAATCGGTTTAAAAAAAGCCAATTCCATTGCGTTTTCCACAAATTCCCTTTATTACGATCCTGAGCGTCAATTTGAAAATTTTTTATTAGACTTGTCATTTACTCGACTGCTCGAAGTATTCGTCAGACACATCGCTGCTCAATGAATGTTAGGTGGATGTATGGAAGCTTTAAGCCATGATCATATGTACGATTGTTACGTGTTCTAACATCGTGGCACACCAGTCACGCAAAAAAAAATATCCATGCTGTTACTGAACTGATAATGGAAGACATCAAGATATATGCCATAAGATGGTAGTAGTGGGTTTTAGTAACAGCAATACATATAGGATTTTGTCTTACACCAAATAAGGCAAGGAAATTAAAAAAGGAGATGAATGGGGGCAGCTATAAGATCGGAGCAGAGGAAGAAGGTTAGATCATGCTAATAAGATGCAGTATGAAATCGGACATACATGCCCGTAATGTTATTTTAACTCAGATATACTAGCACATTAATCCGCACCGACATGAATCGCACGCTGTCGCCCGCCATTATAAAATGAAGTCGCGATGTTAAGATATTTTACCTCATTTAAACATAAAACTTCTCCATAACGAGCAGCATAGTTTTTATGGCATTTTTAACATTTAAAATATAATAAATTTGACATTTTCACGAAACTATGTTGTCGAATCGGCACGAGTTAACGTGATCATATGGATACAACGTTTTAAGGTACACATTAACGTGTGCAGAAAAAAAAGGAAACATAAATTGGCGTTTTTCAAAAAAAAAAAAAAAAAAAAAAAAACAAAACAAAAAAAAATAATAAAAATAAAAAAAAAAAATAGTGGATTTAGACAATTGGTGAGCGGCCAATTACCATGTAGAACATTTTTTACCGAAATCATAAAGTGTATTAAGAAAAACAAATCGGGGGCTGATGATCGTTCTTTAAATTTAAATCGTCGCTTTCAAATCTTCTTCCCAGTGGCAAAAATATGGCATTCAATATTTTGAAAAAAAAAACAATAAAACCAGTTATTCTGCAAAATAAATAGTTCCCCTCACACATTTAATAAGTTATTGAAGAAAAATCGAACGTTCTTCTTAGAAACGAAATATTTATATACCAGAAGGTATACAACTTTGTTTGTTTATAATTTTTGATTAAATGAAATAGAATGGATCTTATATTGATAGATGTTTTATTTAATTTCGGCAATTATGTATGGAATACAATATCAAATAAATATACGCCTCTGTTAGCCTCACAACTGCGAGCCTTTTTGAGCACATTTTTCATTACATTCTCACACATTTCACGCGATATTTAATTAATTTCATCACGAATATTTTGTTTGAGTTGCGCAAGCGTTTCTGGTTTGTTTGCATAAACCTTGCTTTTCATGTATCCCCACAAAAAGAAGCCCGGAGCAGTCAAATTAGGCGAACGTGGAGGCCAATCACCATCACCATTTCTTGAAATAACTTGCTGTGGAGAGAGGTCTCGCAGCAATTCCATTGTAATCCTGGATGTATGCGATGTGGCACCGTCTTGTTGATACCACATGATAATCAAGCCCAAAGCATGCAGTTGTGGCGTTAAAAAGTTTTCAATCATATCACGATATCGCTCCCAATTAACAGTTACCGTTACGCCGTTTTCAGTTTCAAAGAAGTAAGGTCCAATGATTCCTCCTGACCAAATTGCACACCAGACTGTCACTTTTAATGGATGGATGGAGGCGACTGATGGATAATTTGAGGGTTTTTCATTGCCCGGAACCGACTATTCTGTTTATTCACATTCCACTCAAATGAAAATGTGCCTCGTCACTTACTATGATTTTTTCATGAAAATCCGGGTTGTCGTGGGCGAGCTATAACATCCTATTGCCATATGTACGGCGGCGTAAATGGTCTTGTGGAAGAAGCTCTTGTGTCAACTGAATCTTAGATGGAAACCAATGCAAATCCTTGTGCAAAATTGTGGCCAAAGTTGTTCTTTGAAGACCAAACTCCTGAGCGTCGAATTGAGGTTGATGGGTTGTTTTGAACACTTTCTTGAGCTACAGTAATGGTTTCAGCCGAACTTGCAGGTCCGTGCTTGGCCCTATCAGCTACAGACCCTCTTTCTTCGAAATCATTGGCACGTTGTTTCTCCTAAAAATTTCACGTAACTTTCTCACAGTTAAAGTTCTCACAGTAATCGATGATTCGTTTTGATAAAATGTTTCACGGATAAAACACGTTGGTTTATCGAATATTTTTCCATAATAAAATTGCCACGTCTCTCCTCCACGACTGCCAAATATGAACTGTCAAGACTAATGTTTACCAATATAGCGGCAAACATGGGTGTCCCGACGGACACCCTGTACTATAAATCTCACATTTATACTGACAATTGGGTATTTACAATGCTATAAATAATTGTAGGATCACCTTTATTCATACTTACCACTTATCATTTTCACAATTTCATCAGCCTCTCTAGATAAATCGCCACCTGGGCGAAAAGGATTATCCCAGCCAGAATCAGTACTACAACGTAAACATATCATTAGGGCATTAGGAATAAATAAGAGTCAGATGAGGCGGAGTGCAAATGCAACATACCTTTGCTGTCTGTCATAGCCGGGCACTGGTGACGCTGTCGTCATTATGTCGTCTAAATTACAATTATAGTTACTTAAAGAATTATCTAAGTTATCTTCAAGTTTCGTAAAATATTCGGGAGGGCAAATTTGTTGCGGTTGACTACTTTGATAAATTGATACGCGTACTATAGAACGTTCTGATCTGAAAGAAGAAAATAAAGTACATTTTGTAAATATTGATATGGTTTACAATATACATTAAAAATAGGTCTTCTCCATATGTCCGAAAAAAAAAAAAAATCAAGTATGTGATTTGATAATCTGCGCGAGCCAGGGAGATAACACCAAGTGTGTTAAGAATAGAGTTTACATTAAACATCCAACAAACTGCACACAACTGCAGAAAAATTGTCTCCCGATAAATTTGCAGATTACGTACGAAAGAGACGACCATAAATCTTGTAAGTAATGTTTAAAAAATTCGAGTTGAAGAATATACCCATTATAGCCAAAATTTAAAATTATTACATTTAAAATTATTGGCATTTGCTAAAACCTGAATTCAAAATTTGATAGCTGTACTTCCTGGTAGGTATAGAAATGTAGGGATGAGTAATACGAAATATAAGCCACCACCGTTTACTAGGAAGAATTACTTGTAATTGAAAAGTTTGGAATATTTTCAAGAAAATATAACGAAATCGTTGTTCTAAATTCGTTAAATCTTGAAATATTTAATTCGCAATTTCTAATCTAATTGCGATTTCTTTTCTGAAAAAAAATGCTACCTTGTCAAGGGGCGGCACTTAAAAAATGTTGAATGTTGAAATTGAACGTGCTTTCCATTTGCAATCATTTAGCACGTGCCGTTAATGCAGAATTTACGCGTTGTATATCTTTACAAGAAATATAGCGAAAGTGTAATTTTCTTCTTTTAATTTACACTTAAACATTTAATTAGTAGAAAAGGCGGAAACAATTTCAATCTGCAGTTTTAAAGACTAAAGTTTTTCTATCTCGACGTTATTGAACCTAGTCAGTGCGGTTCTAGATCAGATAAGTCTACACTCAGATATTCATAGTTCGGCAAACCCCGGAGAAAAGCTAAGAAAAACAAATCGATTCCTACCACCTTCTCGCCGATTATTAAACTGACCTCGACAATTCTATGTGGCTATGACCGAGTTTTGTATTCCTGCGAAACTTAAAAATCTTTTTAAGATGGCACTGACGTAATTTAACATTAAACGGGGCTTTAGCACTGCCACAATAGATCGTGCAATCTTTTTAACATATTTTGGAGATGACTATGAGGTGACTATTGTTCCACCTTCGATAAAAGCCATATGTTATTTGCATGACTGACATCATTGGTCAAAAACTGCGAAATGCTACTGATGCCTTATCACGCAGTGAGGAGTCAGAAAAAGCAGACCTGGCTAAAAACGACGGCAAAACAATGTCATTTGTTTCTCCTGATCTTTTAACCTCCGCGGACATTGGCAACTGGTGGATGGTTTCATTGACATCGACTCCTTCATCAATGAAACTCATAATGTCAGGTTGGAAATTAGAAGAAAAGGTTACTATGGGCTTAGCAAGTGATTTAATAAAAAAGAACCCCCTCAACGGACAAAAATCCAACGGTAGCAGACACTAGACCAACCCGTTTTGCTGTATGATACAAAATTCTGGATTATGACACAAGCGAATTAATTAGTTTTTGGAGTAATTGTGAGAAAAGAATATGGAGCAGTTAAGAGAGTATCGGGATCATATCAATCAGCAATATATCGACATTGACATGGTCAAGCGCATCAAGGTATAGCGACTGCGTTGGCTGGATGATGGTATGCGAATGGACCAAAACGCACAAGCACGAAGTCTTCGGCAATAAACTCTGATCGAGAATGGTCGACTAAATCTCCGTAGGCAGAAACAGATTTCTGAAATAGTAGCAAAACTGGTGTTATGAATTGAAGGAAAAATGCATAAATGCATTAGAAGTTACTTTCAATGTGCGGCGCATAATAATTTAAAGCTTCTACCCCAGTCACCACTTAATAAGTAAGTTTTATATTAAAATCAAAACCCACGAACTTTAAAATGCCAACATTTTTTTTCTAGAGCTTATTGGTTATTTTCTATACATGAAATGTTTACTTTTATTGTATGGATTGTAATTTATAAGTCTAAATGCCGAATCTAAATCAAATTACAATATAACACTAGTTGAGAAGAAAACTACTCTCTTTCTTATGGACATAGCCTGCAAAAATTGCAGTAAAAGTACATTTATTCAATTATTTTTTGATATTAAATGCAATATCCTTAAAAGTGATAAATTTTGTTGTGTATGTCATTGTACGAGCCGAATGCAATATTATTTAAAATTCGCAAATAATTGAGATGCGAGTGATTTTAAAAACACCTTTTTGTGAGGTTAAATCTCGTTCATTTGTCTTGTAAATACATTTTTTGGTATTAATAACTGAAAAGACCTGAAGCTTGAAAACACATCGAAATTAAATGTATGTTGTGTTTTTTCATTTTTCTTAGTATAATTTTTTTGGCAAACAAACTTGTCCATTGCTGGAATGGAATAATTGCCTATAGGCAGAGATAAATTATGAACATATTTGGGCTTCAACCTTGTAATAGGATACTGGCTGGCATTGGATTGTGAGAGCCTTAATAAAGCCAATCCAGTTTCGGTTACAGCATCAGCATCAACACGTTTGTTCTACAATCTCGCATGCCCTCTCTCTCTCTCTCTCTCTCTCTCTCTCTCTCTATCTCGTACGTACTTATTGCTATAGCAATAACCTTGAGATACCTGCTTTGCCAAAAGCCAAATGTGGGTCAAGTTGAGTAGTGCAAATGATAGTGCATTTGCTACACCACAGGGAGGAAGACAACAATCATCTTTTTTTCGATTCCATGCTGTTGCATTACGAATTCAATGAAAACAAAACAGAATAACAACAGGAGAATGACAACAGACAATGGGGCTGACGGCTTAGGGCGCGAGTTCAGTGTAGACCTTTTGTAAATATTTATTTTTGCTCCCGCCCACGCGACAACAGTTCTCCGCTGGACGGATGATGGTACTTGTGCTGGGCCTTCGAATGCCATGCCATCGTACCTTAATCTAATCGGAATGCAAACTACCAGCCCCAGTCATAATTTACAATGTTCAATCCACAACGCAAATAAAGCCACAGCCGTTTGTAATACTCGTACGTACAATTTATCGAATCGCGTAACAAACAAATCATGCTGATTGTCTATTGAATGTAAAATGAATTTAATTGTATTGCAGCCGCTTGGTCGCCATAGATTATACCATAGATCAGCTAGCTATTAGGGGAATGCAGATTCCTGTACTTTAAAACTTCCCGAAAAATTGGGGATAAACATGTAGTGGGACAGACAACCAAAAAAAAAAAATCCATATCTTGAGGAAGTCTTCGCTCTATGGATAAATTGCATCTATTTTTAAACTTGTTAAGCGATCGGAATAAACATTTGAAAAGTTTTTGCCAAGACATACATACATATATAATACTAGGCGGCTGTGGAGATTGGTAAATGTTGCAAATAAAAATGTGCAATTTCTAACATACCTCACTCCAAATACGCATCAATAGGAGAATCGTCAACAGGAACAGCCCTTCTAGTCCAAATCCGAACAAAAAAAATGTGATCTTGACAATAAGAATATACCGATTTCAAAAGTAAAGCTAAGTAAAATGAAACTTTTATTTCATTATAACGCTTAAACTTTGCCATTATGTACGAAATACATATGAACGTGGATCGTTTTGAGGTAGTTCTCGACCACTTTTTCGCACATTTCAGGTATCATCTTGGCGATAATTAGACGAATGTTGGTTTTCAAATGCTCCAACGTTTGGAGATTATCCGCGTAAACACGGCCTTTGATGTATCCCTACAAAATAAAGTCTAACGGCGTCAAATAGCATGATCTTGGTGGCCAATTGATGTCGCCAAAACGTTAAATTACGCTTTCTGGAAACTTCTCATGCAATAAAGCAACACTGGTCGTGTTGTGTGGCTCGTGGCACCGTTTCGTTGAAACCACATATCATCCAGTTCATAATCTTCAATTGCAGAACAAAAAAAAATCGATTATCATACGACCAATAGCGCTCTGAATTAAAATTCGGATTATCCGCCACACTTTCATTAACAAAAGCTATATTTTCGGCAGCGCGTACAATGCAATGATGCACAGGCCTGACGCCTGACCACAACTGTAACGCTTCCAGTCTCTTCAAATTTCTTTAAAATCTTGTCAATATCAAACGCAGTTGGTCGATTATGACGACCATTTGAATCGCCAGTTTTAACTATTTTTACACGTTCTTCGGTTGTTAAACGATCCATATTCGTAAATGGCAATGACTTTTACTAAATAAATACCATTTCACATGACAGGTATTTAATAGCTGACCGCCTTGTCAGACCGGTGCTTTTGAACCCACTAAATGGATATAAAGGGTTATCACGTTTTTGTTCAGAAAAATCAATCATCATCAGCCCATACTAGATTTGGGTTAAAAACATTCTCAAAATAAGTATGCCATACGGCGATCAAAACGAACTCAATTTGAGTAAATTTGAGTACTGCTAGTTATATAAACTATATAAATTCCGAATTGTGTTGACAACTTGATTGGATTTAAGCATGTCTGCGACGAAAGTAAAATCTTGAATAGCTTGGGGAACGGTTTGAAATTTTGCAATATCTTGTAACTACAGACAGGTTAAGACAAAACAGGTGAAAATGGACAAAGTCCATACAATATATTATGGGTGGGAAGAGGGCATTTCTGACACGCCTATATATCTAGCTATTATTCAGTATACCACTTATCTGCACCATGGAGCGTAGGGTTACATAAGGGCTAAATCGCTTCATTGGAAAAAAAAACTATATTGATAAACACTACAACTTATTTCAGTGAATATTTCATTGAAAAACGAGCTAAGATCGTATATTATGTCTGACGAGGTGCATTTTGCAGGCAAGTCGTCAATCAAATCGATATAATTTTTAAAATACAGCCCAAGAAACGCTTAACATACATTTTATATGCAAACCACGCCTCAGTGAATACAAATATCGCATAACTCTATTAAACGCCATCTGAATTTTCCTCATATTTTGTTTATTAGTGGCACTATATAACTACAAACAATATAGAATACTAGGCATGATATAAGCATGAACTAATTTCTCCTTAATCGGACTGGGCAACACTAAATCAGTGTTATAAAAACTTCGCAGTGAATAATTTAAACGCCGGACTACATTATCCACATGATAGTTAAAGCTTAGTTTGTTATCTAAAAGTACTTCCAAACAATGTACACTGTGGACCACTTCAATACGTGTGCCACGATAAGAAAAACTCAGGTTTAAATCAGGATTAGAAAAAATCATAGCTTTTGTTTTTGGAATGTTGATTGAAAGTTTATTTTCCGTCATCCATGAGCAGATCAAATTTAACGTATAATTAATATTACTTTGCAGGACTTCAGTAAACTGATATTCTCCCTTAAAGAGCAATTGTATAAGTACATCATCAGCAAATGAATAGGGAATGAATGTCATCAAGGATACTAAACAGATCATTCAAGTACAAAATAAAAAGTACCGACCCTTGAGGAACACCGCTTTGAACAGGTAAAACAGAAGACAACGAATCATTGACAACAACATATTGACTCTTAGCATACACACAGGTATGATGAAATCAATTGACAGGTATTAACGTCGAAATTAAAATTGGTATATAACTTATCCAACAAGACACCATAATCAACACGATCAAATGCCTTTTCTAAATCCAAGGACAATAACACACAAACCTTTTGACCATATACTTCTTTTCTTATGATATCTGTAAGACCAATAAGTAGTCCAGTGGTACTCCAATAATTTCGAAATCCACATTGACAGTCATTCAGCAACGACTCACTTTCAATGAAACGAAATAACTGACACTTTAAAATGTGCTCCAAAATCTTTGATAATATGGAAACTAATAAAATTAGTCTCAAATTTTCGAAATCACTGGAGTCATTTTTCTTTTTAATTGGGATTACCTTAGCCAACTTCCACTCAACTGGAAAAGAAGATGTCATTATGATCGTGTTGAATAAGTGCAAAATATGGCATGAAATTAGTGGAAAAATTATTTTTAAAAATTTGTTTAACATGTTTAACAAATAGCCTCCTCAGCTCAATAGTTTTGAATTCTAATTCTAACATTTAAGCAGACGTACAACCACGTTTAAAGCCATTCGCCCAATTGCGACCAGTAACAATGGCGATGCACATGTTATATAACCGTCATTGAACTCGGCTCGGATTTTTGCGAGTTAAATCTTTTACATGGTGATGTTTGATAAACTCGCTGAAGACACGTGATCAACTCCAAAATTACTCTAAAAAGTGCTTAAGGAGTCCCCAAAATAACAGCTTTGTAATGCAAATGAACGCACTGAAGGTATAGATTCATCAAATTAAGTTATTATATTTTGTTTTACTATTACTTTTTTTTTAATTTTTAATTTGAAAATCGAGTTTTCTTCCCTTTGTCCACTCTATTGAGTTGAAGTTTTTCACATACTATATATCTACAATACTGTGCCTCGTTAAAATAATCTTTAATCATTTATTTGATTTAAAATTTTAACGCTCAAATAAATTCGATTGTATGTTATGAAGCAAAATTGAATACACGTCACATATGAACTTTCATTCAAAGGAATGAACGTCTCATAAATAGTGGAACTTATGAGATGTTGAATTTTCTACATAAGTAAAACCACTATCGAGCTCCCTGCAAGCTTACAAGGTAAATTTTTTATATAAAATACTTTTGTGAATTGATATTTTCTGTTTTTCATCACTATAAATTCAAAAGTTTATGCTTTACTGATATTTATAATAGAATAGCGCCAGTTATGACAGCGGTCTATGTCAAAAATATCGTAATTGGGATATTTTGCACTGCAACAGTGACGTGTCTCAAGTATTTTTCACTAAATATACTTATTTTTCAATTCATTCTTTAACCTGTATTATTTTCGTGCCATATAAACAAAATTTTCTCAATTTCATATTTCTACGATTCCTAAAATTGTTTTCATAAATCAAATTCCGAATATTTTCTTATATATTTTGTCCACCCAGAAAAAAAATTGAAAACAAGTTATTAAAACGGATTAATTCAAATTTTCCAGTAAGGTGCTAAAAGTAACAGCAGTATCAGAGAAAATGTACAAAAATGCCATCCAATCGAAAAAGAACTGGGGCGGAAAACTAAGAAAAATTGTAAATTTATATCAAATTAGAAAAATGTATCTCTTTGCTCCTTTTTATATTTCACTCCCTGTTATTATTTCATTTGATATGACTATTTCTTTGCCTGTTCCAAAGCAAGTTGGTCAAGAAATGTGGGCTAGCTTTACTCGGCAAATTTCTTCAAGTAAGAAGCGGTAAACTAGAAGCCCAAAATTTTCTCATTTCTATCAAAATCTATTATAAATACAAGTTATAACATTTTTTGTATTATAACATTTTTTTTGACCAAAACTAGCAATAGTACATCTGTTAAAAAATAACACTGGAGCACAGTTATAATACTTTTTATGACCACAAACTTCAGGTTTTTTTCTTAACGTTATAATCGACAACAAATAAAAAACGTGGTGTAAGCTTGATGAGTGAGACGCAAGCTTAAGCCGCTTTCGTATACGGAAATATGAAGTATAAGAAGTTTCGTGCATCATGATTTATATACTTACATACTTCTTTTTCAGTAACCTGTAAAACGTCCTATCCTATTTTTGGGATTAGTAATCAGGCCTCTTTTTCGAATGATCTCATTCAAATCGTTTTTTGAAATCAATTTTTATAAACACGTCCAAAACCCTATTGCTTAGTTTGCAAGCGATGAAGCCAAGCTTAGTAGGTCCATATGTATAGGGGCTGTATCAACACATAACGAACAAAAATATATACATTAAAGTAATCAAATTCCAATGAAAAGGGTCCATTGGTATGGGGGCTATATCAACACAAAGAGCAATAAAGTCAATTTTTTACAAAGTTCCTTCCTGAACCAAATTAAGAGATATAATCAAGTTTCAATGAAATTAGTGCTCTTTGGGAACGATCACACTAAGCTAGGACCGTCGTATGCGGGCTATATCAAAACATGGACAGATATCGCTCATTTTCAATAGGAATCGTCCTTGGAACAATAAGGAAAATACAACAATTGTTTGCGGGAACGGGTGAACAGACAGCCAGATGGACAGATAGACGAACACCGCTAAAGCGAATCAAAAAGATGATTGGTATAAAAATAGAATTACCAATTTTTTTAAATTATTCAATTTTTAACTCCCTAGTTGGACCCCTAGCGTCGTTGGTTTCTTCTTCAAACTTCCCCCAAATTATTATTTGTTCAACTTGGGCAATTTCAAAACTTTCTTCTAAATCTATAAATAAATGCAAATTTGACGAATACATATATATTTATAGAATGCCCAAGATATTAAATTTGATCTTAATGTACCCGGTGTAATTAGCAATTGTTTGATTTGAATTTTGCCTACAAAATGCATGTAAATTCTAAGAATACATTTTCATTCGCACATATTTTCTACCACCACTTCCTTATGCATCACTAATCTCAAATGAAATGCGTAAATGGAAAATTTGACACCTGAAGCTAATACAGGGTTGTTTGAAATGAACATTGGATACATTTTTACATTTTAATTTGGAATAAGAAATTTGACTTTTGGTTCATTACAGCTAAAAAGAGTATGTGAACAAAAACACAAACCAATTGGTGTTTTTTGAAACGTATTTCAATGAAATTGTCAATGTACCTCTTGCTGTTTTGTGTCTTTGTCTTTATTCACCACCTACCAAAATTCGATCACACAAAGTTTCAATATCACAAATTACCAGAATATAACTAACGTCTGCTTTCAACATCCCTGTATCACCCTAACAATTAAATTTTCCGCGCATACGGAAAATTCCGTTAAAGGCAAAACGGAATTTTGCGAAAATTTTGTAAAAATGCGGTTCTGCTTGCAGAGTTTGCATGCATTTTGTATGTACAACAAAATCCCGTATGAGCTCCGTCAATGACAGCCCGCGAAAAATTTGTTTTTCCACACATTCGTTTTCACCCTGCTGTACTACATACAATAATTTCTCCACTTAAAAAATTACATTTGCATGCAATCCTTTCTGTTTTTCTATGACAAACCGTTCAGTTCTACAACAATCCGTGACAATGTTCTCCTTTCGATGATCGTTAAATATAATTTGCTTGATGTAGGTTATCTATCTAGCGTTCGTGAATGCCAGTGGGCCACTAGTAGTGCAATGTTAATAGAAATCAAAATGTCATTCGAAATGTCACTCCCTCTGACCAGAGTGGGGCATTCATTGATACGCAAAGCCTGCTTAAACATGTGCAGAGGGAACAAACAAGCACAAGTGTTGAGTGCGAGATTGTGTGCGGTGAGGAATGTGAAATTTCGTTGGGCTGGGTTTGTGTTTCAGCACAAGAGCAACGGAGATGGATGACAACTAACCAACAACAACTGCCATGTATATACGAGTAAGTACATAATTGTTGTACAGGGTGGTGGCACGACAAGGTTTCGGTTTCTCGAAAGCGAATTTGAGAATTCACACACTGAACTACTTTGGCCGAGTACTCTTGTCGCACGTTCCACAAGATGCCAAGAGAACGTGGCAACACAAAACGCACGAACGCAATGTAGGGAAATGTGGCCCACGAATGAAAGCGGGAAAAGGCAAATCAAGAACAGGGAACACAAACAACACAACACACGAGATGTGGTTTTCCCTTCTACAACAACAACAGCAATAGCAGCAGCCGAGGCATGCAACACTCTTAATGTATTCGTGAACATTTTGGCGTGGCGCATTATTTATTCTCCATTGGACTATGGATAAATTGGTTCATTGGTGTATTCTCTTCTCGCAAGCAAAAGTCCGCTGTGCCACTAAACAACAAAAAGAAAAACAAGAACGGCCATCCTATTGTTTCGACTGTTATACGCCGAACCGAGACAGAACCGATTGTGTGGAATTATACAATATATATGTACAACGAACGGAGTGTGCCATTTTCGCCGATACATCAACAACTGCTGCCACCACAGAAAGAAAACGTGAATAAACGCAAACAAACTGAAAAAAAGGCAGCAGTGAGTGAGTGGAGAAAACAGTGTGGGAAATTGACATAATCACATGAAAGAAATGACAACGCATGTATGTATATTTTTTTTATTTCGTGGAGGAGGATGAAAAGATGTGTGAAAGTGGCAAAGAGCAGGCCGTTATTGAGATCACTTTGCGCTAGGCTTGGCTGCCGAAATAACTGATTCCATATGTGAAAAAAATAAAATAAAATGCAATACGGGGAAAGGCCAAAGGATTGATTTGTTGGTCATGTGTGGTAACCAACCAACGGAAGAGCATTTAGGAGACGCTAATGTTATTATAATGCTATCTTATACACACATGGTGATATCGTCAATCGATATAGCTTGACCATACTTCTTGATGATTGTACTGAATATATCTAATTTATCAATATGCAAGACAAATTGGAAAGATATAAAATATATAACATAATAACACATTTTAAACCAAAGCCACATACCACTGTGTCCAAAGGTAAATCCAGTTTCTATTTTTTCCAATAGCCCCATTTATTCTTCAAGTCTATTTCCTCGCCTTTAAAGTATTCCCTGAGGTCATTAAACAGGGTGGCCCAGAATGAACGAAGTGGTGTGAATTCCTTATAAATTTTTTATTATAATTTTTTTTTCTTTTCTTTTTAGTATTTTGTAAAGAAGACTTGGAGAATTTATAATGGAGCAATACACAACTGAACAACGTGCCCAAATCGTTGAAATTTACTTTGTAAATCAACGGTCCATTGTGTTGACTCAGCGTGCATACCGTCGTCAATTTAATGTGCGGGTTGCACCCTCTCAGTCTACAATAAACCGTCTTGTTGCAAATTTTCGAGAACAAGGAGCAGTAAGGAACCTTCCTGGTGCTGGCAGACGACGAACGATGCACACGGATGACAATATTCAAGTGGTACAGGAGAGTATTCAGGAGGATCCACAAACATCAACCAGGAGACGTTCGACACAACTCGGCATCTCAAAAGGGTCGCTGCAGCGAATTTTGCATAGCATAAGAATGTTTCCATACAAAATTCAAATTGTCCAAGAATTGAAACCGACAGATTATTTATTATTATATTGTTTTGAAAATGAACGAGGTGTTGCCATTTCCATCAATGCTGATCGATATCGGGCCATGTTGGAAAATTTTGTAAGGCCAGCCGTGGAAAACCATTCGCAAATATGGTTCCAACAGGATGGAGCCACAGCGCACACTGCGAGGGCGCCAATGGCTCTTTTGCACGACATA
This sequence comes from Philornis downsi, assembly GCA_019455685.1. Classification (NCBI taxonomy): domain Eukaryota; kingdom Metazoa; phylum Arthropoda; class Insecta; order Diptera; family Muscidae; genus Philornis; species Philornis downsi. Next base: position 424,961 of record JAHXMU010000105.1, on the reverse strand, counting down.
TTTGGTGAAAGAATAATTTCGCGTACAAGCAATTTTAATTGGCCTCCGCGTTCCCCGGATTTAACCGCTCCAGACTTTTTCCTTTGGGGTTATTTAAAAGGCAAAGTTTATGTTAATAAGCCCAGGACTATTGACGAATTAAAATCCAATATTCGAGACGAAATTAACAACATAACACCGGAAATTTTGCGAAAGGTCATGGAAAATGTGTTGGAAAGAGCACATTTGTGCGAAGCAGAAAATGGCCACCACTTGCGGGTTATCATTTTTAATAACTAATCTAAAAATATTCCCCATAAATTTACTGTATTTAAAAAAAAAATTAAAAAAATATGTCTTAAATAAAAAGTTATAAGCAATTCACACCACTTCGGTCATTTTGGGCCACCCTGTACGAGTACACATGCTCTAAGAACGCCAAACAATCACTTGACGGGCCTTCAGAACGCACTGCGAATCACATTGGATTTCATTAATCGGCTTTAAGCGTAAAGTCACGCACAGAAGACACAATTAGCACCGTGACTAATACGGTGATTGTGGAGCGATGTTAGTTGATTTTTTTTTTCGGCGAAAAACTCACGGCGATCAAAAGCAGTTGAAAAGTCGCATTATTGTGATGCGAAACCCATAAATCCGTTCATTTTGCGAATAGCGAATAGATGCATAACACTCAAATAGTATTCCAAGTTTACAATTTAGCTCTGCGGAAGAAACTCAAAACGCACAATACCACGATAATCAAAGGAAAATTATGTTGCGATCATTTCGGTCTTGCCACATCTTTGGCACGATGTCATAGAGGGAAATAATGTAGAAATTGCAACTCACCTTAGATATTCCACGTTCGGGTAAACAAAATATCTTCAATGTTTGAACAATGGTAAAACGCATTGAAGATGGAATTTCTACCCCACCCAAAATATTTTTCAAATCTGGCCCTCTGCCTATTTATCTCAAAAAATAAAAAAAACATTTGGATCAAAAGAAGAGGTGATTTCGGAAACTGAATACTATTTCAAGAATCCGTGCTCTCTTGACAAATTCTTCTGTAAAAAGCATCGTAATACCTCTGGATAGTGACTATGACGGTAAAATTAACCGAATTTTGGGAAAAAATCTCTTCTTCCTCAATCGTAGGATTTATTGGCCTATGTGTTATGTATATCGTCCTATTACGGTATTATACCTTTTCCATCATATTTTTTTTTTAATTTTGTCCAAAAATTGTTTCTTATTCCGTTAAGGCAGTATTTATTACAGCAACATAAAAAAAAAATGCGAACAAAACATATAAACAACATATTTATTCCACAAATGAGTCATGGAATATGTGTTTCGATTTTCCTTCGCAGAAAGAATTTCTTACGATTTATCTATCTATAAATTAAAAAGTTTTAATTTTGTAGTCAATGGCACCAGTTACATCATCGTTTCTCAACATTTTTTATATCACAAAGCTATGTAGGCAAATTAATTATTTAAGGTAGCATATAATAATAAACGGTTTAAAAGTTAATTGTGATACACCATATTTTTGTTTTTTTTTTTTTTTTTTTTTTATCCTTTTTTTAGGCACATTCATTTTGATAATGTGGGCGTTGCATCTGTTTTTTGTCAATGTGAATGAGTATGTATAGGTGACTAGTTCGTGTGAAAAATATATAACTGGCAATGACTTCATAGAGTTGTATTTCAACCTTTTTTGAATTTTTCTCCATGTACTTTAGGAAGTATTCCAGAAGGATTTTGAAAACTGTAAAATATGTGCGAGTTTTCCGTTACTTTGCATCAAAAATTTGTTGAGATTAATTAATTGAGATTAACTTCGCAGTGGAATCTATGTATTAACTGCACCAAAATGAAAAAATTATACATTCCCCAATGTAAGAATAAAGAAATTGAGATAGAAAATGAGATTGGACTCACAGTGTACTTGAATTTTAAATATTTTGCTACCTGTTCTAAAATTAGTACATAGTATTTAGGGAAAATCAGACTACTCTCAGATGCAGTGAATTTTGATCAAGTCGCTGTTGTTATCTTAGGCATTCCAATGTAACCGTCTTCAAAATTTGTATTTTATTCATTTTTATATAAATGGTAAGAAAATCCAATGGCTATATTGGCAAATATTGGAAAACCTGAATTTTTCTCGAAAGATACAGTTTGTAAAAAAAGTGTTTTCAACACCGTTTTTTTTTTATTTATGTAAATAAAGATATTTTTAAACATTTTACATAGAAAAAGACAAAATTAATTTCAATGTTCCAGTGATAATTATAAATTAAAAAAATAATTCAGGTTTCATTTTGTAAAATAAATGTTTTCAAAACTATTTTAAAGCGTCTACCCATGGAATGGATCAGTTTTGGTATATCATATTCGCCTGGTATTTTTGACCCATTCTTCTTTAATAAATATTATTAACTGTATGTTTTTTGGAGACCTTTTTCCGACTTTTTTCTTAAGGTGGACCCACAAATTTTCTATTGGGTTTAAATCAGGGCTTTGTGCTGGAGTATCAATTACTTTTCTGCAATTATACAATTTCAGGATTTCCTGGGTCTACAAAATCGAATTTTGGTGCACTGGTGTTCAACTCATTTTTTAAAATATCCAAGTGGACTTCCTTCGTCATTATTTCATCTAAAATTCTTATTTCGCCAACACCTTTGTTTGAAATACAAGCCCACACCATAACAGATAATTTTCCGAACTTCACAGTAGGTATTATATTTTTATTTTCTAAGGCCATCAGAGGTTTCCGCCAAACTTTTTGTGGTCCATTGTGGTAATAAAGCACCACCTTTGTCTCGTCGCAAAAAATAACATCATCCCAGTGCTCCGGAGGAAACGAAATGTGCTCAATGGCAAATTTATATCTTTTTTCAATGTTTACCGCGGAAAGCGAAGGTTTTTTCCTGGCAACTCTTGAAAAGTATTGATAGTCTTGCAGCACGTTTCGAATGGTCTGATGAGAGATACTTACTCCACATTCATTATTAATCTCAAGAGCAATTTCTCTAGTGCTGGAAAGTGGATTTTCATCAATAGTTTTCAAAATTTTACGCTCAATGCGCCGCAAGACTTTTCTTGGTCTGCCTGGTGTTTGTTTCAGCTCAATCCTGCCCTCCTTTTCAGCATGGTTAATAACATTATATACCGTCCTTAAGTTGAGGGAGAACATTTCAGCAATTTCTTTGTGAGATTTTTCTTTGTAATAATTGTAATACACTAGCTGTGTAATATTTTTGTCGAGTCGTTTTCCTGGCATTGTATTTATTTAATTCCGTCATCATTAGTTGTTTGTACGCGATCAATTTAATGAATAAACACTACAAACTGCACTTAGCATACTGAAAACTTCATTTCTTTGTAAGTAATGTGCAAAAAACTAACGGTTCTTCTTTTCTTTGTTTTTTTTTTAACACTTTTTTACACCAATTAAAGCAGATAGATTCGTTTGTAGCGTTGTTGTAAGTGTGCATGTATTTTTATTGCAGTTTCGGCACCTTCTTGTCGACAACAGACAAAAAAACGGTTACATAAAAAAACAAACAAAAAATAATATGCTTTTCTGTTGTTTTTCCTCATTGAAGTTAAAATTCCTAAAAAAATTTTGATTTGAAAAGACTTTTTTTTACAAACTGTATATCCAAGAATGATATATCGTCAAAAGTGGCCAACATGACAAATGTACTGCTATAGATAAGCACATACCAGTTCTGTATAATCCGACTACGGAGCGTGTGCTTTGGATTTAATCGTCAAAAAGCTTCGGAAACCGAAACCGAAGAAACCACGTTAAACTTCGTGCTTAATGACTCGGTCTAACTTTTTTTTCTTTCCAAATCTCTAATTACCACAGTCGGCAGAGAACGTAAAAGAGAATTCTTGGCAAAAACTAACGTCTTTTCTGAAAATTCATTTGAAAAATGTTTTAGTGATTGGATTATTCGGTGACATACTTGTATTATTAACTTTTCAATAAATTTTAATGGATTGTTCGCTTATTTCTCCATAACAAGTTAAACCAGTGGTGACAAATAAATAAATCAGCAATAAAACAGCTCTCTACATCGTAACAAAAATCTAAACAATTCAGAAAATGTTAACTTTATATTGAAATTCAATTTCTAAATTTAAATTGCAGTAAGATTTAAGTTAAGTATGTTGGTTGAAATACTCAGTAAACTTCAAACAACTGACTTTAGAAAACAAACCATTAGAATTCTTCGAATGTAAGTCACTTGTCTTGAAAGATCAATTTCAGTATAACACTTAGTAGCAATATTGTCAGATATATCGAAGCGACTGCAATTCAAATTGTGGTAGGTGGTTGTATCGATATCACATGCGTGATAGCTGGCCACCTGCTCCACCTACAGAAACTTCTAATTATACTGATAAAAATACGAACCCTTGCAGTATTTCACGGTTGAAAACCATTTTCTAATTCTTTTGAGAAAAAATTAAGTAAGACTCACAATCAATCAACCAATGAACACATCGGCAAAACAATAATTCGCATCTGAAGATTTGGAATGTTTTAGATTACGCGCCTATGTGAATATGAGATCTTAGTAGCGAAATTTTGAAATCACGGATTTCCTGCCCTGTGAATACTTGAAAATAATTTGCGCATGTGTTTTTGCAATAAGAAATCACGTATATAAATTATCAAGTGGGGAAAAACTAACGGTCGCATGAATATTCAACGGTTAATTATATTAAGCAATTGTAGGCAGTAGTTTATTATGTGAAATTGTGATTATCTGGTAGAATAACATCAAATTCGGAACCTTGAAAATGGTCAGAATTTTATATCAAACGTAGATGAAAAAATTTTGCCTTAATAAGGCGAGTGGAAGTTATGAAAAAATTGCAACTTTAAAAAGAACAAGATTCCCAAGCTACAAATTTTAGAACTTTAAAAAAATAGCTTTTATGCTATTTGAAAGCTGACGACAATATTCAATGTGGCAATCAAATGTGAACACTTTCCAGATATGGGAAGTGTAAAGATGGTAATGATGAAAGAGATGTTTCAAAATTGTATCCAATAAAATCTGCAATACAAGCATAATATCCTATTTTGGGCATAATAGCATAATATGCTATTCATTGGGAGTACAAATAAGTTTCCTTTATTTTATAAAATATGTAAGCTTTGCTTGAAATTGCCAGATGTCCAAATTGTAAAGTTGGACATCTGACAACACCATAACTGTGAAATATAAACGATTTTGTGTCTGCATCACATATTTTTTGAGCGAAAACGTCGACTTTTTAGCCGGAAAAGTAGTGATTTACTTGTTTTTCATAATAAATGACCAATTAAAAAAAAACGGCAGAGACCTATTTGTACTTCCTATATTTTGAACATCATTAAAATAGGCAATGATGATAAAAGTTTTAGAAATATGTATGTGCTATGTCATTGGCGAAAGCTAACCGACGGTCTAGTACTTTACCAGTGGTGCTTATTTTACCCTATACTAACAATTTTCGTTACGAGGTTGGAGAAAATTTTTCTAATAAAATAACTTGTAATACAAATAAAACATACTAAATAGGTATTTATTTATTATGAGTTTTACTAGTCAACAGCAATCCCATTTCTATACAGTAATGGAAACTTGCCGAAAAAAATTCAGGGACATCAAGAGGTTGTGTTTCAACTTTGACGAATTCTTTTATTTGTTTCTTCACGATTTACATATAAGAAATGAAACGATACTTTAGAACCATTATGATACTTAAGCTGAATATTTTTCTAAAATTATATAACAGAAATACTATATAGGTATGAACATATAACATATATCAGTATCCGGCAGGAACATTATTTCGCCATCATTCTTGTCTTAAGGGCAAGTTTTCTCTTAGGATTTCACTGTAATTCAAGTATAGAATTCGACATTTATATACCTATAAAGTCGTTACTATCGCTTTGCTGGTTATTTTGCACGATAATTATGCATGACCTTTTTCTTTTGCGGCAGTGAACTATATAATTGCTTTCAACACTTTTAAATTCTTCCCAAATTCGTCTTCGCAATTCATCATTTATCAATTCATCATTGCCCATTATAAGGGCAAAAATTAACCTTTTTTTCATGAGTAATGTATCATTATTCTGGCAGAATTTAAATGCGCTAAATGGTTTGCGGTGTACACGATGCTTTTGGAGTTAAAAAAAATAAAATAAAATAAAATAAAAAAATAAATAATAAAATAAAAAAAACGTAAATAAATAAAAATAAAAAAAAGCATAAAAGTATCAACTTCATTGACTCGGGCTAGAGCTATTATTGAATATACCAATACTTTTCAGCAGCTGTAGATGACATCAATTGGTAGATGGTTATGTAAAATCATTTCATATTAACGTCACAAGAAAGTAAATTCAAAATATTTAAATTCAGATTGCATAGAATCAAATTAAAATCCATAATTCTGCCAAATATCTAGGCATAGCAATCAATATAAACTTCAGCAGAAGGATCAGAACGGAAAGAGATTGAAATAAAATATGGAACACTTAAATGGCTAAGTGAGAATAATTCCTCTAAATAACAAACTCACAGTCTGTAACCAAGTGCTAAAACGAAACTGGAAATATGGCTCATACAATGTACAACAAAGATATAACCAAAATGCAATGTTTAAAAGTAGAGGCTTAAGAATCTTGTAAATGCAGGTTTACGTCGGCATTAACAGATGTATACTGTACAAATATACGCAGACATTTGTGTGGAAATGTGCGGCATTTTTAACAGAACCGATTTAACTGGAAGACTCAAACGATGCAATCCACACGACCTAATGTGGCAAGGTGGCTTCTAATGCTGTTATTCGTTTTACTTAATAGTACGTAAACTATTTAGCGTAAACTAATAAGTATTCGTGTAAAGTTAAAAAATAGAAACATATCTTAAGCGCGAAATCACAGCCAGATTAATTTTACTTGCAATAACGTTTAACGTTAAAGAAACTAAAACTACTCACATAAAAAGAATACGTAACATTTGAAAAATGTTATACTTTGCGTACAAGAAATATTTTTGCAGTGGGAATTAATGTCAAACTCTTAAAAACTCCAAATATAATAAAAAAAAAAACTATTATCAATCGGAAAAGAGCTTTGCAAAGCAATTAGATAAATTAAAGGCGGCATTGGTAGAAAAAACGGCCGAGGCTCATCAATCGGGGAGATGTCATCTTCCATCATGACAATGCTCGCCCTCACACTGCCTTGCGGACCCGTCAGAAGCTGTGGGTTTTACCTCACCGGCCGTACTCCCCAGACCACGCCCCGTCCAACTATCACCCGTTTGGCAGTCTGGGCAACTACTTGAAGGATTTGCATTTCCATAACTGTGAGGAAGTGAAAAATCGAATTGAACATTTTTCCAAAAAAACTGCGCGAGTTTTATGAGAGAGGAATTAAAAAGCTCCCAGAGAGGTGGGAAGAAGTTATTAAAAAAAGGGGGAGATTATATAAAAGATTAAAATAATTGGTTATTTGTATATTAATTTGTAAATAAATTTCTTTTAAAAACCGAACGAACTTTCCGAATAACCCGTTACTTGCATATAAAATTATGAAATGTGAAGAGCTGATTGTATCCCCGTAATTAAGATGCTCTGAGATTTTTTTATATATCTGGCAAGGTCATTTTTCCCATGGATATAACTTCCATGCATTCTAGTAGGAATTAAATCATACGCTTCAATTTTGGAACCTGAAGTGTTATTTACGGTCACTAAGGTTTACTATGATATTGCCGGTTCAGCACATTTGATATTTTTTGTAATAACTTTTAGCCTTCGGCACCACTTTCTGAGTATCAAACCCAGATGCTTTTTGATATCATTTAGACGAAAATTGCTATGAAAAATTTGTTCATGTTTTTTAGACACGTTCGACATGTTAGCATTAGCCGTCTACGTTACGAAGGTACGATAGTTAATACTCGCGACTACCGTTCGAATGACCCGGGTTCAACTCTGCATACAGCCATCTATCGACATGTCAGACAAACGCTTCGTAATTGATAAGTCTTGTAAGTGTAAATATGACGTTCAGAATCATCGTTAAAGAATGCGTGTAAGCTCACTGAATGTGAAAAGCTTTTTAATGAATCATTCATGAAATGCAAGGAAATGTTTTTTTTTTTTTTTGCTTTTGGTTTTTTGTGCCTATTATTGTAGTTTCTATGTCGATGGCTCTGGCTCACAGCGGTATCATATTGCGATTTCCATGCCAATTATTCGACTAGTATCATGAGAAAGCTTCATATATGGCAACACCCCAGCCAACTGTAATGCATGTTTTTTTTTGTGGTTAGCGTCGTTTTTGTGCGATTTCGCATACTTGAAGCAATTACCCAATTTTTTTGTTTTACATTCTTGTAGTGATTTGCGAAATTTTCCAACTTATTACTCTTACCTCTCAAAAAGCTCGAAAAGATCAATGAAAAGCATATTAACATCGTTTTGCACAACATGAATATTGGAGAGACACATTGATTATTTACTTACTTCACTTCGATTGTAATCAAAAATTGTGAATGGGGTCGCATTCGATTAGTTTTCAATCATTTATATGAAAATATATCAACGTCTATCAATCAAAAGGAGCCTTTGAATTAATTTGATTAAATGCAACAAACTATTTTATCAATTAATCGACATATTTAAATTTCCAAATTATTAATCAAAATGTGATTTTGACACTCACGGAGCAATACTTTGTCTATCCCAATAGAATGGTGGTCAGCAATTGTTACGTTATTGGCTAGATGCGATCGCTGTTGTTCAAAAAGTAATGCATTACACTGCGGAATACACATTTTGGGGGTGGATGATTCTTCAAAGTTCAGTAAGATTTTGGAAAATGTAGAAAAAGATTGTCCACACTATATTTTCATGTCAAAGTTGCCTTAGTTGTGCTTTTGTAAAATTATTAAAAACAATATGAATATAATAAATATATAAAATGCATACAAAAATATGAATATAAAACGTGACAATTTAACATAGAGATTTCATGTTTTTGACAAACCGTAGTCAAATTTGGGACGAAAATAATAATAATTTGTAGAATGTATTCATTTAAATAATTTTTATTGCTATTTTCAAAAAACGATCGAAAAACTGATTTCTTTAAAATTTGAAATAAATTACTTGAATGGTTTACCAAATTAGCCCCTTTAGCTTGATTTATTACTTCGAGCAACATCTAGCAGAAAAAAATACTTACAAAAAGGGTCAGCTAGACAAAGGACTGCATTTTAATTCAAATTATACATTGATTGATATAATAGTATATTAATTGATATTACACACATTGCATTGTCGTGCATATTGCTATACCAAAATCACGCATATTTCCACGATTTAAATTATTCAATATTACTTTCAGGCCCTTCGTCCGACTGGTAATTGCGTAAATAACACATCATAATATTATCGCATTTATTTACCAACAATTTTGAAGTTGAAAACGCGTTAACTAATTCAAGGCACACATTTACACATTTAATTATGACTCACAAGTTATGTTTCTTTGCTAGAATCGTAACAAATATTTGCCAAACTCATTTAAAGTTTTGCTACTTGTGTACATTGCAGTGAGATGTTAAATTTAAATTCATTCTTTGGCATTCATAAAAACGAAGGTGATAATTAATTTTACGGTATTTTATGTGTTATTTGTTTCATACATATTTTGACAGACATTAGTAGAATTTCAATGTGAAAGTAAATTTCGGAATTCTCAGCAATTGTTGACAAAACATGAACTGGGGCAGATTAATCAGAAAGATTTACAAATAGCTATCCTGCCTGTCAATACAACTTACAGTATTCTAATGATCATACTTTATCATGCAATTTTAAACGAAAATATTTCCGTTTGGCAGCTCTATACTGCCCCGTATAGTAAGTAAAGTAACCAGCTCCGTCTTGGTACAAGATTAAATGGCTGTAGAGATCACTTTGATCACATGATATTCCAGCAGGAAAAGGAAAATCATTGTCGTAGCCATAAAGTAAATATAAAAGTAAATATAAATTTCCCAGTATTCTCTTTAACTCTAATTAAGTCAATCTCTATAACTGATAAAGTGAATTCTTTTCGATGTTAAATTTAACGTCCAATATTCGATAGAAAAAATCATATTACGTTGGCACGAGATGCAGGAAAACACTGGAGAATGCCACTTCAAACTTAACGGAGGAAATTTTTATAAAAAAAACTCATTCCAATATACCGATACAAGTCTCTGGAAACGACATCTTCTCGACATCTGCATTCTATGATCACAGCTATTCTACAATGTCGACACAGCAGTATGCCACTTATGATTGCTTTCTAAAAATGTGGGTGATCTCTTCCAAAAATGTTGGAACAACGAAACGAAATCAAACCCGAAAATATTCTAAAATTATTTCAGTTTCTGACATCCGAATCAAATACATAATACACGTTTCTGATCGATAATATAACTTAACAAAAATACAAATATTTTTAATTTTGGTTTATACAATTTATACTGATTAAGTTTATGAAGCATTTTCTGTTTATATTTTATTTGCAATTTTTATTTCAACAGAATTGTTCAATAACTGAGAAAGTTTCTGAGAACCTGGTCATAAATTTGGAAATAAATTATTTGAAGCATTTCTACCTTTCGCTATTTGGCACCAGGACTTTTTTCTGCAAAGATAAGGCTAATCAGTTTTGATTCAGACTAAGAAAAGAAATTGCATAAAATTACACTTTAATTTCAGGTTCTCGAATCAAAATATCTGTTTCATAAAAAACCAAATCAATATGCCAATATTCATGGTATCCATTTAGACTTGGGTTTTCTGCTGTAGACAACTTTTTGCAAATTGCGATTGCTTTTTATACTCGTATCTGTGTGTTCAGAAGAAGTGTTTCACTTCAACGGTTACATAGGGTGCTTCATTTGCAGATTATTTCTCAAAAATAAAAGTACTATTTTTAACCATTCAGGGCTTCAGTCGGCTTAAAAAAAAATTCTATGATGAAATGTCAAACAACACCGCGCAAAAATATCATGAAAATTTAATAGTTTGAATTGTCATGAAATCCTTATTGGAAAAAGTGTAAGTATATACCAAAAGTATAGAACACTTTAGTTAATATTTAAATCTGGAAGAATCAGAGCTGAAAACCGATTCTGAAGTGAGCTGGGTTTAAACTGAACCATTTTTTGCTTGCGATCGAAGTCATGAACAAAACCGATATCTAGAAAATAATGTCGGACCAAAACCTGCGCGACATTTATCATCCCGATACTATCCGAAACAAAACTGATAAGATGAAATGGGCCTAAAAATGGCGGATATAATACTTGCCATAAATAACCAATTTAACCTAAAATGTGAGAGAGCTCTTATTGAACATAATATCATGACATATAAATAATGGCACTTATTATTTAAAAAGAAATACATTTCTTAGAAATTTCTTATGAAAATCAGAGGATTCTAGTCTTAGACAACACATAGTAGAAGCTTAAAGGCTACACATATGTAGGTCACAGCTATTTTTAAAAAATTTGAGAGCCGTTCTTTTAAAATCAGCTTCGAAGAGCCGACAGCCGCAAAAATAAGTCGTGTGCTCAGGTACTTTCACTAAATTTCCGGCTGGCTATGCTAAGAAAGGTTCATGGTCACACCACCTATCTTCTATTCGGGGCTGAGAAACGTTTGATGCGTGCAAGGCTTCACTCGGCTTAACGCAATTGAACAAAATTCACTAAAGGAAGTATGTACATATAACATACATATAACATGCATACAGTATGATTCGTACATGTGTAGGTGTTATCGAAAGAGGCAGGGTTTACCGATGTTGTTCAGCATTACTAAGCGATAGAAGTTTCTTAATTTCAACTCACAAAAGAAGCCATTCGGTTAGAAGTTATGGAGAAATATTGAATTTAGGTCAATCGTCCAATTGCAGGGAAGTGCTTCTTGAATGGTTGAAATCACACAACCCTTTTTGAATTCTAAGCTAAGGTTGGATGTGCACAATTTGAATGGCTGCGATTCAATGAAGTAATAAATGTGGATGTAAAAATAAAAGAAATTGCACGGATAAAAGGCCGATTCTGTAAAATTTTGCCAAGTATCAGGAAGATTGAAAATTAATTTCGGTCTCCAGTAATAACTTTGGACAAATTTTGATAACGATTATAATAACAACTGATGATTCATTCTCCTTCTCTAATCGTGTCATTACCTGATCCATATATTACAAACCACATTTTATTTCTGCGCTACAAATTAGACTGAACTAAAGAGTGAGTGTCTAAAGATTTTCAGCATAATTTCCGAAATATTCTCCGGAAGTTAACAAGATAACCTTCAATGCACTAACCGTTTAATTAGGTCATTAAATTTTTCGTTTTCCTTTTTCTTTCCTTAACACACCATCCCAGCCCAATTATGAAATAAACTCTAATTCAATTCAAATATAGCTTCAATTAAGTAATTAGAGATCATAATTAAATAATTAAACCCAGAGAAGAGTGAGTTTGCCGAGGTCAAATAAAATTCTCTACCGCTGATTTAATTTTAAGGAAAAATTGCACGCACACACACAGACACACATGCATACAAAAACACACTCAACCTTGACAACGAATCCCAATTGAATGAACCTTGTTGCAACCAGCAGAATTTCAAGCGGGGGATGAATGCGTTTTATTGCTTGTTTTACTATTTGAAATTCCAATATTGGCCTTGATGTGAAAAATCGCTAGAGGTTCAAGAACTTTAGCGTGCACTAAATTTTTGATGATTTTTTCCTGTGTGTTTGTTATTCGTTTATTTATTTGTATCTTCTTGTTGCATCTAGTATTGTACATATACATAACATATATGTATGATTTCCAAACACTGTTCGAGAGTAAGAGTATTTATTGTTCCAATCACATCCACACACACGCTCACATTCGACCATACGAAGTGAACACATCGGGCCATTAGTAGAGCACCAGTATCACATCGAGCACGATTGCAAAGTGAAGGCAGGCAGAGTTGAGAGCTGCGGTTGTTGCTGCTGCTGCTGTTGCTGCTTATGGTGGTGATGTTCATGGTGGTCGATTTGACAGTATTTTTTGCGATGAACTCAGCACAGACCGACTGACACTCACAATTGTTGTATTCTTGTTTTTTTGTTTGGTTTTGTTTAAAGTATTAGGTGGTAGGAAGATGTCCAAAATCAATATTTGGAGCAGCTTGAAGTAAACAAATACCTACATACTGGAATAGAAAACACTTTCCGTGCCGAAAGAGAAGAGGCTGAGAGGCGAGAGCAACTGTGGAGCTGATAAACATCCACCGTTTGCATAAGGCACAGGCAATGACGTTATAAAATTTGGGGTGGAGGTTTTCCATACGAGTTTCTGTGCGATTTGCGCCTTTTGCAAATCATAAATTGATATCGTTACCATCCGTTAGATCATAAGATTGCAAAACTTACGCTTTGATTTATTAGCAGAATGGCCCCGAATGTTTCCTCGATTTTCTATCCGTTTTCTTAACACATACACTCTGACACACTCTTACACGACGTCACTGCCGTTACTTTTGGATACAATTGCGTTACTTTTCTTTCACTTTTTCACCTTTCGCCTTCTTGTGTATGTAATTTAATGAAAACTTCGTTCTTTTTGTATAAATTTAATTTTATACGTTTCGTTTGTGGTCCATTTCTGCGCGCAGTCGATATAGAATGGAATTCCGAAATTGTTGCGATGCGACGAAGCGTTGATGCAAAGATGTTGTCAATATCAATTAATTTGAATTGAATTTTATCTGAACTTCGGTTTAATTGAACAATTTGTGACCCGTTCGCGTAAAATACGTGCGCTCCTCTATTGTGAAAAGTACAAAACTGTGTGTGCCAGTCAGCGGGCCAGCCTTTCGGGCTGTTTCTTCCTCTCCCTTAAAACAAAACTTTTCTCTCTATCACAACGCTGCTCTCTAGCCATAATACCAACAAAACACAAACGTCTTCTTGTATTATTAACAATGCCAAAGTTGCCAGACCGTCCCCTCAGGCCAACAGTACACACGGACGGGGCAGACGGTCAAAACAAGTGTCTTTATTTGCAGGCAAACGAAGAGTATAAGATTTTCGTTGTCACGGTAGGTTAGATATCGGTCACGGCATTCAAGTGGTGTGAGGACGTGCGATGTTGTGCGTGTGTGTGCGTTTTAATAAAAGAATTTTCGTTCTTTGTTTTTGTGAAATGCAACAGGGTGGCAACATACCGTATGACATCACTTTTTGCCACAGCAAAGATACACACTAATAAAAGTATCTCGCGGATGTAAATAGAGAACACACATAGAGAATACCCAAAACAGAGAATAAGCAATGAGCGAGCAAGATAAAACTGTTATACACTTGTATGTGTATTATCTATAACTGGTAAAGAGAGTAGTACACACATTGACAAACGAATTGCGTATCTCAATGTTTACAATATTTTTGTAAGCCAGAAAATATTCACTTCACACACAGTACACAGTTGCGATCAAAAGTAATAGGCAGCGGATAGTGAAGTACACAGGTGTGTACCGATTAAACAACATACAACAATTCATCAACAACAACAGTTAACATAAAACGATTTCCCGAATCCATATACTGTACGTCACTAATTAACGCAGTTATTTGAAATTAACGCATTTTATTCACTAAGAAAAAGTAACCCAATTTCAAAATGAAAATGCGTTTCTACAGGGTGGGCCATAAGGGTATTGGCGGTTTAAATCTTCAATTTCTGGGTAACGCGCGACGCGGGGTGGCGGAGGGATACGTTGTTCGCTGCGCCGCTTCCTGGAAATTTAGTCGCCTTGGAGCCGTACACGAGAGTGCAGCATGCATTTTGTGTCCGAGCGTATTACGAAAACAATAAATCAGTGATTACTGCACGACGTTTGTATCGGCATGAACACGATTTAAGTGAACTTCCAAGCGCCAATGTGATACGAAAATGGATCAGAATGTTCGAAACAACCGGCTCAACAGTACCAATTACGGTTCGTGGTCGCCCAGTTTCTGCAAGATCAGCCGACATTGTGGAGCGTGTTCGTGTTTCAGTTCAGCAAAATCCGCAACAGTCAACACGTTGTTAAAAGTCTTTGGTTGTTAAAAGAACAACTTTACGACGAATTTTGAAACGTGATTTGCATTTGAAGGCTTATAAGATTCCGATAGTCCAAGAATTAAAACCCGATGATGCCAATAACCGACTTAACTTTGTCAAGTTTTCCTGGAAAACTCATTTCGAAAAGGGGGGATATTGAATGGCCCCCACGTAGCCCCGATCTCTCTCCATGCGATTATTTTCTATGGGGCTACCTCAAATCGGTAGTCTACGAGAATAATCCGACCAATTTAGAGCAGTTGAAGAGGAACATTATTCAGGGAAGTAACAAAATACCGAGAACAACTTTTCAACGAGTTTTCCAAAATCTGCGACTTCGGTTCCAAGAGTGTCAAGCAGCTGAGGGAAGCCATTTGGACAACATTATTTTTAAGTCTTAAAAATTCCCATGTTTCTACTTTTTAAAAATACAAATATATTTTTTTTATGTTTCGTAGTTTTTTTTAGTTGAATATTTAAACCGCCAACACCCTTATGGCCCACCCTGTATTATGATTTTAAAATTGTTTCGTTACGAAAGCAGGTTTCAAAGAATGTATAGACCATTTATTTTTTGCTATACTGCTCTACCGATGAGCCGTAATTGCCTGGAGTAAAACTTTTAACTGTTGATAAGCCATCTGAAAAAAACTATCCCTTATTAATGGCTGAGATTAGGCCCCTCCTGTTATAAAGATCTCATTTATCTCACTATTTAGATATGAAAATTACGAATGCGCGAATAATTAAGTTACAAAGAAAAAACCCCATAATTTTCGATGAAGTTTCACACAGCCGTTTGAAGTGTTAGGAAGCTTACATATGTTCGGAAACTCAGCATTCCCGGCACAGCTAGAGCCACACAATGTTTAATGTCCCCGCTATCTTCTATAGCTTGTAAGGCAAATAGAAGTCCGAATTGTTTCGGAAAATATGTTTCCAAAAGACAATACAATTTCACATAAACTACAAAAGAAATCACTACAATAACTTCTGTATGTTAAAATGGCCTGATGCCTGAATCTAAAATTCGTGAAAAAATGTGTTTTTGCAACAATGTTGTTGTTATCGTTCTTTTGCCAATTGCAGAAAAAGGATTTCAGGATTGTAAGACATCTGTGTATTATTCTGAAAGATAACAGAATTTAGGACCCTTCAAAGCGTAAATTGTCTCCTCAGATGTTACAATGGCGACCACAATTTGTTCCAAATATGTATGTGGTATTTTTCAACAAAAAATCAATTTTAACCTTGCGGAAACTCTTTTTTCAATTGTTTAGATGCAAATTTACAACTGCATTTGTTTAAAATAACTGTGCCAAATTTGGCCACCAGTTATCCATAAACGATAGTAATGTGCGAAAAATCCCATTTTTTGAGTTTTTTTTTCGTCAACTGTGGGAGTCTTTCAGGAATATTTAAAAGAATTTAATTATTTTATATTATGTATGATTCGGCTTCAGTACAATACTATTATATATGTTCAACAGAAAATAAAACGCAAAAATAATCGTTATTTTTTAATAAAAAAAAAAATGGGAGTCTAGTTCATATAAAACACATAAAAGCACACGAACGAATCGTCTGCGAACAAAAGCAATGGGAACTGGTTTTTTATCAAGAATTTGAGAGTTTACGTTAAATATCATAGCGTTAAATATCATATCATATCAAGAACAAATATGGTCACTACGTATGTTTTCAAATCAAGAAAACAAGGTTTTTTCTAGTAAACAAATAGAAAGCACTTGCTATCTTTAATCCACTTTTATTCTAGGATGACAATATTCTTAATATCACTTAGCTTTGCCACTGGAAACATATAATCTGCAATGTTTTGCATTTCAGTTGTTCAATCAGTTGATACGAAAACTCTTTTGAGATTCGCATCTCCGGACTGAATGACGACATAAATTGACAACACATTGCGAATTTTAACGACAACAAAACGCAAACAAGTTTTTAATTATTTTTCTATAGGCGGAAGTTTGACATAATAAGAGAGAATTGAGTTCATTTGGCCTGAAACTAAATTATTTATTAATTATTGTGTGAAAACATTAAAATTCGTCCAAATGCATCTATGTGTCGGTTTTTAACAGCTCGGAACGATGTATTGACAAATTTGGTTCACTTAGTTAACACAATGCGACTTCGGAATGATCCGCGTAACTATTATTTCAATTCCATAAATTTGTATGAGGACCACGATCACCACATGATAGGTTTCAGTGATTAATGTAGAATAATAATAATCGGAATGCCTCTTATCTAATGTCATGTTAAGCTTTTTAGTAGGTAAATAATTGCCAAATTAGAAGACATTAAGTATTGATAACATTGGGCTATCGCTGTACTGAATTTCAACATCACATCGTTATACGAGTAAATACAGTCATAAGCAAAAGTGTGGCAATATAAACGCGAAATAAAAAAAAATGAATTTACGAACTCGCATGTTTAATTAATGACCCTTTTTAAATAACTAAATATATTGGCAGCAAAATCAAATACAAAAAAAATAAAGAGTTTGTTGAGAAAAATAATTAAAAGAGCAGATATCCCGTTATGCAGAAATTACAACTAAAAAACAACTAAGACAAAAAGCAGCTGACACAAATTAAATTATCACTTTAATAAGGACATGACAGAGAAGAGTATTATGTCTCAAATAACGCACAATATGTTATGTAACCATGAATATACCTACATATACTACGAGGTGTGATAAAAAATAACGTTATTTTCAGTTTTTTCAAAAAGTATTTATTTATTCATTCATCAATAACTATCTTGCCCCTTCATAGTAATGCTAATCAGATATAATACACTTACTCGTATGCCAGCGTTTTTTCCAATCCTCGAAACACTTCTGAAACGCGCTTTTTGGTATCGCCAGCAGCTCCTGTTTCATATTTGACAGAACTTGACGTGCTTTTTTCGGTCTTGCCTCTTCTAGACGCTTCCATTGGGGTGATTGGGCTTTGGTTTCAATGTCATAGCCATACACCCACTATTCGTCACCAGTTATAACCTTTCTGAGGAAATCTGGATCGTCGTTGACGACGTTCAACAGCTCCTGAGCGATGTCCATCCGACGTTGATTTTTTTCAAAATTTAGCAATTTTGGAACAATCTTCGCTGCCGCACGTTTCAAGCCTAAAACATCCGTAAAAAATGCTTGACATGAGCCGAACGATATGCCAACATCATCAGCAATCTCTCTAATAGTGATTCGACGATTATTCAAAATCATTTTCTTCAATGTTTTCATCTGTTGTTGACGTGCTCGGGCGACCAGGACGAACATCGTCATTGATATCTTCTCGGCCTTCCTTTAACCGGTTATACCACAATTGAACTTGTGTTCTGCTCATAGTAGACTCGCCAAACGCCACAATCAACATTTCAAATGTCCTTGCACAATTAATTGAATTTTTTATACAAAACTTAATACAGTTTCTTTGATTCGTTTTTTCGAATAGTAATAAATCGAGGAGCACACCAAAACATGACTAACTTTTTTATCTGTCAAAAACAAATTGACAATCCAAAATGGCTGATATTGACAACATAAATAACAGACATGTGTACCAACATAACAGAAAAAAATGCGAAAATCGAACATACGTAACTCACGAAATTTGGAAATAACGGTTATTTTTTGATAACACCTCGTATATATAATCTAGAATAAATATCAGTTTCTAGATTTTGGCAGCAAATTTATTGATAACTTATTTTCTGTTGAGGCATTATGTGTGAAATAGTAGCACTATTTGAAAAGCGTCGTTACCGTATTCGTCTAAATACTTTAATTGAAATCGCTACAAATTAAGTCGATACCAATAAAGTATCAAAAATATAGAACATTTTAATTTTTTAAATTCTGAAAAGTCATACTTTATTTGATCGAATACGCGGACTACACGGCCTTTATGTGCAAAAAACAAGGATAATCTTCTAGGGTTAACGAATTAAAAGATATAACATAGACTATGAGCCAGATACATAAGTGGATGAATTAGAATCAGCATATATTCATGCTCTACATATTGACCGCGTCAAAGTGAAATATTTTTTTATCACGCTCCGATGGAAAGTAAAGAAAAACATACCAAAGACGCATTCTATAAGTGCCTCCCGACCGTTGCCTTAGGCATGAGATTGAGCAGAGCGGAAAGCGCACGAAACAAAGTACAAAGAAAACCCATACCTACTCCAGCAAACTCCCTTCTACTATTGCGACTTCTTCATTTTGCGCATTCTATAACATTCGCCGCGAAAACCGTACTTTGGGGTGAAAACCCTTAATTGGATATGAAAAACCAATCCCTTTTACGATGAGGAATGTCGCATAGTGCCTAAGAATAAGTATTATATTACTTATTTCAACGCATGTGTTCGACAAATCCCTATACTAAAATTCTATGTTTACAGGTTACACCAATTTTTCAAAATTGCTATAAAAATTTGATGAATTGAAATTGGTGACTGAAAATGATCCGTGAAGTTTGAGAGAAATAGCCGCTGAACTTTTTGTATCTCACGACCCAATTCGCATCATTTCACACGATTAGTTGAGTATGAAACTCTTAACTGGTGATGAAACATAGAATTGTGAATTTGACATGTAAAGCAGTCAACAAGTTCCGGAATCAAGCTAATGATGACGGGTTTCTTTGATTGTCGCTGTGCTGTGCACTCGAAATTCTTGCCGGCAGGACAGCTGGTAAATAAATAATATTTTCCGAGAATTATGCGGGATTTGAAAGAACAAAACCATCGAATAACAAGGCCATCAAGGCGCTACGTCGTTTAGTATTTTTATATGAGCCATCAAAAGTAAACGATCTCAATGAAATTGTAAACACGGAAAAAATTGGTCACCGTTATGCAAGATGGGTGCAAGATGGGTATGTTACAGTAGAGTGTTTGACGATGTTTCACCGTAATAAAGCCGAATTTTTGCGTCGATTTATAACCATGGATGAGAAGTGGGTCCACCACTTCACACCTGAGACAAACGAGCAGTCAAAGCAGTGAACTGGAATGGGGGAATCGTGTCCAAACAAGGCTAAGGCAAGGTCATGGCGTCTCTTTTTTGGAATGCGCGTGGAATTATTTTTATTGATTATCTTCAGAAAGAAAAATCATCAACGGCGAATTTTATCCTAACTTATTGCAACGTTTAGGTGATTAAATTTGGCGGAAATTAAAGTGTTTTTCACCACGCCAGTTCACACATCCACTATTGCGATGACCAATATAAGTTCGCCAATTAAAGTTCGAATTGCTTCATCACGCACCTTATTCGTCAGATTTAGCCCCCTCGAACTATTTTCTATTTTCAAACTTGAAAATATGGGTCGGTAGTAAAAGATATGCCAACAATAAAGAGGTGGAGTCTGTGGTTGATGGCTAATTTAAGGAGTTTGACAATTTTTACTATTAACAGGGTATAGAAGCTATTGAATACCCCTGGAAAAAGTGTGTCGTGCTAAAAGGAGATTATGTTGGAAAATAAAGAAAATGTTTCCCAACTTGTTTGTGTCTTTTTTGTTAGGCCGGCTAGTTTTGTAACCGCCCTCGTATGAAAGGAGAACTCATGGATTTTGTGCGCCTCAATAACGGGCCATCTCACGAGACTATCATTGTGAACGAATTTCTCGACAAAAACTCAACAAATGTCATCGAATAATCATTTCTTTTCCCTTTCTAAAACTCAAATTACTGAAGTCATTTCCGGGAAATGCGCTTGAAGAATGTTTCGATGACTGTACAATAAATTTGAATGAATTTCAATACTCAGAATTTTGTATTTTGTTGACCAATTCCCGGTATATTTTTTGACTATTGGACTTAGCTTCAGTAGCTGAAGTCGGTCATTTAGATCTTTCCTCGACTCTCCTTCTTTTTATACGTTTCCGTAATGTGAACCGTACTAAATAACGAAAATTTGAGTTCAAATCCAAATTTTAAATTCTGCCGCAATTGTAGGGAGGCACCAACCTAAAAAGAAAATATCAGCAATATTAAACTTTTTTGTATCAACTTTACCAGCGTTAATTTTACATGCAGGAAATTCGTCACATATATACATATATATAACCAATGATAAATGCCTAATTGCGTTTAGAATGATAATTTTCCTGAAAAATTTTAAACTGTATTTTTTGTTTGTTTTTTTTTTTTTATAATATATTAACGTTGGTTTCACAAATGTTGCGATTAGAGAAAGGGATGCAAAAAAATTTCAATTATTTAAAATGATTTAACAGCGTGATGCTTCGCCGTGTTTAAGATGCTTCTGCTTCTGTTTACAGATCATGTTTTCCATATGCTCAGCTGAATTAATATTAATTTTACTTCAGGTATTCATTTTATGATTTCAGCAAATGCCATCATTTGCAATTTATACTGATTGTAGGACAATTGAACATTCTTTTTGAACGAAATTCCAAAATGCCGGTACGTGCGAACGCTTATACAATTTTTGTCTATGTTAGCACCTCTTTGATGACATTTTGAGCAACTTCAATACGATTAATTGGTCTGGCATATGAGATTGTGCAAAATTAACATGAAAGCAATTTTGCGGCAGTTAAAGAGAAAATTAACGAACTCACATCAAACAGGCAGCTAATAATTGACTTAATAAAAAAGTTAGTTAGCTTCAAACGAGGCCCCAAATACGTAAAACAAACACAGTATCTCCATAATCATCAATAATTAAGTTCGCTTAAATTCTCGCTTTTTTTTAAATAAAAATGCAACTTTATCATGCTGAATAATCACTTTTTCGTGCCTCTCCGCGTATTGTTGGGGTTTCTCGCGCAGTCAATACCGATCCCCAGTAATAGTTTCACTTGGTTTCAACAGCTCGTAATAAATAACATCGACCTGGCCTCACCAAATACAGAGCATAACCTTCGCAGCGTGAATATTCGGCCGAGGCGACAATATAGAAGCATGACCGAGTAGCCCCTATGACTCTCTTTTCTTTGGATTTCTGTAATCGATCCATTTTTCATCACCCGTTACAATACGATGAAAAGAACTCTTCCTTTTGTATCACTGAAGCAGTTGTTCACAGGCGAAAAAAAGACGCTCAACCACCCTTGGCTTCAACTCATAAGGAATGCAAGTTCCTTGCTTTTGAATCATTCCCAACGCATGTAATCGCTTGGAAATTACTTGGCGGATGGATAACTCCTAATACTGAAACGGATCCCCATCAAGCAATGCCGTCAATTCAGTTTTTCGTCTTCCGTCACGCGAACGGTCGTCGACATGAAAATCACTGTCTTTAAAGCGACGGAAGCAATCTCGATTCGTTGTTTCACTTAAAGCAGAACCTCCATAAACGTTTTGAAGAATTTGATGAGCTTCAGCATCCGTTTTCTTCGATTGAAAGAAGAAAATCAATACTTTCGGCATATGACGATTATTTTGCACAAAATCATCATGTTCACACAACCAAAGAACATGACGTCAAAAGAAAATCACTATTGTGTCGAGGCGGCGTGTTTACCTTATGTATAACTAAGCTTGGCTCATGACGTTTAGGCGAGCACTTACAGCTGGCGCCACCTATTGGTGAAACCTTTATAAACTGTATTTGATTCTCTACGCAAAGATTCTCCACGTTAAGCAGTTGAAAATCTTTTTGTTTTCTTTAAATTTTAAACCTTTGTATTTTCTTTTAACTTCACTAATATAATTTGGTTTTTAATGTATTTTCATGTAAAGTAGAACCTAATTTTAGGTGAAAAATATGAATGACAAAAATTAAAAACAAAAAAATAAAAATCTTTGTTCAATTATAACCTCGAAATGGCACATTGCCTAGGCCAACCACGTGCATTATATCTATCTAAACTATAACGCACGATTAATATTTACCATTGTATTCGGGTGAAATTCTACGGCGTGTTCAGCCAATGGGATTAAATGGTAAAACTCAATTCATTTGTGCGAATAATGTTCCGTAGGGTATTTATAATCCATTATGACACAATATAGTACAAGGCCCACCCAACGGTGCACCTGCCCACTTATTTTTTTTCTCCTCCAATAAAGGCTTTACTAACATGCAAAATGAAGTCGGGTATATTTCTCACAATTCTCGCGTTGTTACCCAGAATATTGCGAGACGTAGGAAGGCCAGCATTTTCTGAAAGTTATTGAATGAACTGTAGAATTATGATAATAATAATAATAATATTTTTATTATTAAAACAATGGGTTTTTGGCAGTCAATAAGTATGGTCCTTAGATCAATTTTTCTTAAAAATTAACTTTACTTAGAAGTATCTACAAGATATTAGGGGTCAAAGTAAAAATTACATATAAAAAACATGTATTCTCACTAATTATTCCCACATATTTTGATACTAAGCATAAATATGGACCTAAGCGAAATATAACCGCACCTATCGTAATAATATACGCCAAGCCAAAAGCCTATATTAAAAATTTGATAATTGGTAAATTTCATACACGAGTCAGTAAGTTCTTAGAAAATTCGTAGACAAGTAACATTATTCAGTTGTTATTTGCCAAATTTAAAGTGATGCATTTTTTTGTTTTGGACAATTGAAGCGAACCGTCTTTACACCGAACATCTATGTATATATGAAAGATTTAACACTGAAAACGCTCACAAGTGACTTGTATAATACTCAAACTACATCTGAACTTACATTTGTAACATTAGATGAATAAATGTAAACGTACAAACACTTATGGAAAAGAGTGATGCTGAGTGTTTCCACTTAATCCTTCTGAATTTCTGCTTCAGCTGCAAAGAAGGCGAGAATCGGGAAGACGATAATAGCATTTTTTTTTGTATCGGTTGTCTTCTGCCGAAGAAAGAAGAAGACAATGCATTGGTTCTGCACATGGCCGGAGCCAACAAATTTCTTTCCTAAGTTTACAATCCTTACTGAAAATTTATTTTTGAAAATAAGAAAACTCCTGTTATGCTACCCTGTATAAAAGTCGGAGGTAAAGAGTTATCCGTTTTTCGTTAAATAAAACACACATAAAGCTATTATTTCGATTAAACATTTATTTCATTATAATGCTTGGACCTTGATATTATGTACGAAATACAAAGGCATTTAAATGGCCGCCTCTGGATTGGTTGCAGCAGTGAATCCTCCAGCGTCACTTTCGAAAAAGAAAATAGCCCAATGACACCTCCAGACCATATCACGCACCAAACAGTCACTTTTTCCGGGTGCAGTAGCTTCTCCACAATTACTTCTAGGTTCTCCGAGCCCCAACGTGACAATTTTGTTTGTTGACGTAACCACCGAGTGACAAATGAGCTTCATCGCTGAAGAAAATTTTGTTCGATTGAAAGCCTATGTTTGAATCACCATTTTTGTAGCAAGTTTTAACTATTTTTACGCATTCTTCGGATGTTAAACGATTCATATTCGTAAATGGCAATCCTTTCACTAAATAAATAACACTTTAGATGATAGGTATGTAACAGCTGATAGCGTTGCCAGACCGGCGGTTTTGAAACAGCTAAATGGATAACCGTATATGATTGGTTATAAAAGATGTTATACATACATTGAAAAACAATTGCCGGGCCAAAAATACATTCGAAATTGAATCAATCATTTTGGCAACAGAGACACTCAAATATATGATATATACCTATACATATATATATATATATATATATATATATATATATATCTGAAAAGTACCACAGCAAACATTACGTTTTATGCCTAACATGATGCTTCCGACATGAATACAATTTGACACGAATCGGGTTATTGAACCCAGAACCGTTCCTTTGCGCACTTAACTTGATAATATAAACTATCTTCAAGTTTATTTGCTCCAGATTTTCATTCTCAACTCTTGCAAAAAAACTCGTACGTCACTTTGATTATTTAGATAGAGCTCTTGTAGGCGTCCTCTTTGACAAAAGGAGGAGGGCCCAGTCACATGACCTATTTCCAAGTACAATGGCGTATTTATGAAAATGTTATTACACGCTAAAATTCATATGTCATGCCCAAGTTTAACTGTATGCAAGCGTGAATGCACTACTGTATAAATGCTTGAGCAGGGTATGTTGGTATTTAAAAACATACACTTTAAATGCACATCATCCCCCTTAAGGTTGTTGTCGTGGAAAAAAAAGTATCTTGAAAGGCGTCTCGCCGCTTTTATTCTAATCTTCATCCAGTCTTTGGCAACAATAAAGAAGGCATGGTTTCGTTCCTTTTTTCGTCTAGTTCTCTTAGACAAGTGAAAATGAAGTGCCACCCATTTCCAGCGTCATAAGGAAAACGCGTTTGAAATCTATTGCAATCACATAGAGGCGAGCAAAGTATTGACACAGTTCTTGTTGTTATTCGAAAATTTATGGTTATTGTTTATTTATAGTGTGTTTGTTGTATATAAATGTGTTTTTAATATAATGAATGAATGAATGAATAAATAAGTGTGTGGGTATAACTATTTTCTACTGCGTGGTAGTGTCTACGTCATCAGTTGCTTGATTGCCGCTATTCCTTGCTCTTCAACTCACTGACTCATTCCTTTTCTGGTTGATGTTGTTTTACTTAATGAAATCGTTGTTGTTGCGGGTGTTTGTGGCAAACATAAACGGGGGTACTATTCAATTGTCCGCAATACATTGCATCGCATTGTAACTTTTTTATTAATACAAGTTTTAATTAGGTAGTATAGAGAAAGAGAGATACAGTAGGCCGCCTATCAAATTAAACAACCCAGCAACGGACGAGGCGTACTGACCACAACTATAGTCACTCAAAGTATAACAGATTAGTCGGGGCACAATTAAGGGGCATACAGACACGTCAACGGTTTGACAAACATTGAGAGTGTGTGAGTGAAAAACGTCACATGTATACATCTGTGTCATGTTTGAAGCAATATCAAAAAGTTTTGATATTTCTTCAAACGAGGCGTCAACGTTGATGTGCCTGTATCGCATTTGACTGTTTGATCAAACATGGCTCATTTTTAAAGTGGACAGCAACATGCGAACATCGGCATTTCAGCACGGTAAAATGGAAGATAAAAATTTCATTTTAGAATTTATTGAAGTGTACTGTTCTCTACCGGCATTGTGGAACGTGAAAAGTAAGGAGTACAGCAACAGAAATATGAAAAATGAACACAAAACAAAAAATAAGAAGTAGCCGAACTTCTCAATACATAGGTTTTAATTGTAGCTTTCCTATGTAGCAATTTCGTTTTAGTACTAAATCAAGCATACATATGATCTTCTAAATATTAATATTATTGTTTTAAGGCAAAGCCATATTCAAAAAATAGATATCTGTACCAAAGAATGAATTCCTGCTACACTAATAAAAAAAAAAAAAAAAAAGTACCCGATAAGAATCTGCACGTGTTTACACTTCAACGTAACTATAAAAATGAATGTTTGAAGTTTTATGTTTGACATGTCTGTATGCAACGCAAAATGTATTTTACCAATACATATGCCGTGTTTGTCCAACCGTTTGATGTGTCTAGATGCCCCTTTAAAACCGACTGTGACACAATATGCGACCACTCATTCTCAAATATTATACAAAAACGCATTCTGCACTAAAATGTGTTTGTAATGTTAAAAATGTTTTTGAAAACACCTCCCATACTTCACATAACCAAAGGCAATCCATAACCCATATAAAAATGTAGCTATTTATTACAAAAATTAATTCGAATATTGTTTGAATGAAAGCCTAATTGCATTTAGCAATAAACGGTGCAAAGTTTTAAATAATGTTTATAATTAATACATGACATTTAAAAAGAATTTTATAAAGCATTAAGTGCTAATGGTGAAAGTTAACTCAAATAAGAGTAACTTTTTATGACCTCATACTTGAGAAAATGTTACCACTTTTAGAGAATATTGCCCTTTAAATTCTAAATTCCACTATGTAATTAATTTTTATTCCATCCATAAAAACCTTCATTTAAAATTGTGGGATTCCGTGAAGATTCTAATATTTTTTCAGATTTTAAATAAAATGCTTTCGCAATAAAGTTGATTCAAGGTAAATATGTAATACATTTCACAGATTAATCAATAGCTTTGTCAAAATTAAAATAAAAAACGAAAATACAACGACCAATACAATTTTTATAAATCAATATTTGCCGACAACTAGTCCTCTTCCCTATGATATAATTGATAATTTAAATAGAATAAAAATTTATGAGAAGAGTAAATTTTGTATTTGAAACAATTTGTATTAAATGCAAAAAGAATAATAAAGGAAATGTTCTGAAAATTACACTGCGAAACAATTTCGCTTATTGCGAAAGAAAATACTAGTTTTTTGGATCGCCCGCGTTAGAAGGTCAAATAATAACTAAAAAAAAATTACGTTCTTTTGAAAGGATTGCCAATTGTTCGCAATATATACGAGTATACATATAGGAATTTTAGAAGGGTCTGTAATTTTGTTTGTTTACATGGTTCAATTTTGTTACTTCATCCCAAGTGTGTTTTGCGATTTTCACAAAATTCTGTATTAAAAATGGAATTTCGTGGTGAGGCTTACGGTGAGTGAACTTTATTAAGAACTCGTACATATGAGTGGTACAATGCAAAGCAGTTGAGAAGTGATGGAAAATTTGTCTCGTTCTGATGGACCATCAACGTATTAGACTATAAATAAACTCAAGGAAATGGTGACTGAGAATCGTCATTTAACTTTACGAACGATAGCCGCTAAACTTTCTGGGTCTCACGAATATATCCGTACCATTTTATACGATTGTTTAGTTACGAAGCATATTGCCGGCCGCGCGACTAAATTCGAAACAGTTGAATTCTTTTCAAAAACTCAATCGCGTAAACGTCGCTGAATACACGATACAACGAGTCAGTTCCTACCCCATGTTCATAAAACAAGTTATAACTGGTGATGAGACAGACATGGATTCACGGATTTCACGTTGATGCCGAAGTCAATCAAAGGTCAAGGTAATATTGACTGTTTCCCTTGATTATAGCGCTTTTGTGCACTCAGTTGGTAAATAAAGAATATTATCTGGGCGTTATGCGGCGTTTGAGAAAGCTAATTCGTTGAAAAAGGTCAGATTTGTGGAAAGCAAAATCTTGGATTTTGCACAATGATAACACACCATCTTACAATGTCATAGTTAACGAATTTCTGAAAAAAACTCAACAAATATCATCGAACATGCATCGTATTCACCTTACACGCCTTCGCCTGACTTTTCTCTGAAATTACCTCTTCAAGGTACCTGTTTTCAGTAGATAGGAGACATAAGAGTGAATTCTCGTCCAGAACTTAAATCTTTTCCGGAAAAAGCGTTTGAAAAATGAATTTCGAAGGGACTTACTTAGAGGACGAATAAATAATAAATATTTTATGTTATATCGACCAATTACCTAAACTTTTTTGGCAGAATGTAGGAATTGAAAAGCTGTGAATATTGAGCACCAACTTTTGTTTGTTGTTGAACTGGAAGTGTGGAAGAAAATAGGCATTTTTTCTTTTTAGAAAATCATTAAATAAGCACTGTGCTTTTCTAAAATTGGCCGCGACAAGTAAAATATATGTATGTTTGGTGTTGTTTCCGACTATATTTCGTATCAAACGGCAATACATTCTTTTCACTAGTATGGCAAACAATTTTCAATTTTGGATTAAAAGCAAATAATTTGGACAGTTTTATTGTTATGACGGACATAAACAATTTCCTTTTTGTGCAAAACTTTAATCCAAGTTAGAAAATTTTCTAATCGTCTGAGTCAATAGAAACAAAACACAGTACCGGGTTTTCAAAAGAGGTTTTATTCGAAATTTCACAAGCAGCCAGTTTTTCGCCCATAATAATAAATAGGTGGCATAAGGTAAAATGTTCTAAATTTGAAAATCGAAATGCCTTATAAGAAGCGCGTTTGTCTTCAACAAACAGTGCATTGACAGACATGCCGACACTCATCATTCCCATTAAGTGCAAATCATTATCGCATCGATGGTGATGATGATGGTGATGATGATGGTGATGATGATGATGGTGATGACGATAATTCGTTGAGGACATGCAATTTGAGGCCCAATGATGATAACACAACAACAAATTGTACACCTCTTGCAGGTTTTTTCTTCCTTCCATTTGATAAAATGGTAACCTGCCTATTCGAAGTCAACACATTCCTCATTCGTCGATGCAATCACTTAGTCACGAAATTGTTATTTTCTTCACGAAAATTAACTTGAACTTGTTTTGATCATTCATTCAAGACGTTTATTCTAAATTAAGAATTTCCTTCTCTTACTTGCTTATTGTTAGATTCGTCTCTTATTACTTTTGTGTTTCATTTGCACCAACAAATATTGATTGTTTTGTTGGAATTTCCAATCAATTAATCAGCTTATTGTATTGTATTGATTTCTTACTAGCGTTCGTTTCGTCATTCTCGATATACCGAGAGAAACTAAATGATTCGCGTAGGCCGAGCATGTGTTAGGGAATCGAGGAACAAACCTAAAGATAGATTAGATAGATAGACCGTTCAGAACACTTAACTGCGCTGCCAGTAACGACTAGCGGAGATACTTTTGTTTTGGCTATGGTTGGCCGGGCGGTCGTCTAACTGGTGGCAAATAAATGGCAAACGCCGAAACTGAACTGAAATAATATGCGAACGCGAACAAAATGGGCAAACAGTCGGACGGACGAGGAGACAGACATAGAGCAGCGAAAACAATAAGCTGGAAAAATATGACAACAGCAAGCGATGACATCACTGGTGTTGAACAAAACAATAATCGACTTAACTTGTTCAGTAAGGAGCGGAGCGAATACCCGCCGCATATTCGTTCGTTTGTTGGTATATAGGTAAAACAAATAGCAGAATATATATTCCACTTAGCGCAAACTTTTAGAAATTCCCTTACCTATAGCTATCCAAATGATTACGTACATAGATAAGCATACACATAGCTGCTAACACACATATCAACAGTGAATTCATATGGTTTTCATGTGTTAAAGTATGACAAAAAGTTAGAAACTAAAACTAAAATATCCATACCTCATAATTATGTACCTGAACAGTGATGAGCAGAAATATAGCAAACTTTAATTTTGGCAATTCATTGCCTTCAAATATTCACTCCTAAACGTGAAGATTTTGCCATTGTAAAAACGCAATAATTGATTGATTCAAATTAGTTATTCAATTAATTATCATAAACTTTAAGCCCTCCAATAATTCTCCACCTACCTCAAGCCCTCCGAATAATTTATAACTTGTAAAACTTTCTAAAATAAACCAGATTGCTGTCGATTTATCGCTAATTTTCATGCATTGCCTTGATGAAAGACAGTTTCGCTGTTCGCTTTATTCAGATGATTCAATAAGGTTACATACAAATCGCAATAGATAGTTTACATCGTCGCACAGTGGCAAATATGAGGTGTAGTAAAAATAAATCCATTGGTTTTGTTGTCATAATGGAAGCGTCTTTCTTATACTCATTGGCAAAAAAACTGCGACTGCCGATTTTCAGAAGCTTCCCTTGGAGGGAATTTTTCACCAGGCGTCGTCGTGATGAAAAATGATTCCTCTCCTATCGGCTAAAGCTGGCCTTCTCGGGAGCGACTGCTACCTTTAGAATGTCCATTATCGGCAATATAGGTATAAGTGCAAATTAAGTGTTCAGCCGTAGAGGAATAACTCGTAGTTGATGATTCCCACTAAACACACAGGAAAACATCCCTGACCGTCAATCTACAGCCACGACCATTTGTACTTGAGATTGTCATAAGTGACCCAATTCTCATCACCAGTCAACATCAGCTTCAGAAATGGGTAAATTTTGTTGCGATTCAGCAGCGATTCGTGGATGGAAATTCGGTCCATAACGTATTTTGTGTTAACATACATCGAGCTTCTTTTTTTATCCAGTTTTATTTAAGTGGTTCCAAAAGGTTTTTTGGGCAATACTTGGCTGCTGGGCAATCGGGATAGCGCTTACAAGACGAACGGACTTGTCGATATCCATTATTCTATCGGCATTTTGACAATTGGCCTTGCAGTAAGTGGTGCATATTTGACATCAAAATTACCAAATCGGAATTGATGAAATCAAGTTTTAGGGTGATTGGCTGTTGCAGTATGAGGACCTTCTACTACCTACATAACTACTTCTCACATTTTCAGTCGCCTTGCTTGTGTTTTTACCTTTATCGTGTATTTTCTCTTTGCTGGTATCCACCATATTTGCGCGTGCTCAACCAATACTGATTCAAGCAATTGAATATTCACAATCGCTTTCTGTGTTTGACTTCTGAGTTCTGCAACAATTTCCGACAGCCTAAGATCATATAGCAATTCTATAAATTATCTTTTAGAGGTTTATAAAGTCAATAAGATTTGTTGCATTGTGGATGTAATTGGATTTGTGTAATTCCTTTTCATCTTCCGTTCAGAGGTGGAATGCTCGTTTGTGGAAAGCATGTTATCCTGGAAAGCATTTCTTTTTTCAGATTGCTAAAAATGTTGCATCTTTTGACCTCTAATAAATCAGTGTGTTAGTGGATTGCATTGGAAAATTGGAAATTAAATGTGCTTAAATGGTGTATAAAAGTTGTAAAAATAGTCGCCCTCGTTCACTGTTTGAAATGAACTGAAAGTACTCTGCTTCTGTGTTGACTTATTTTTTTAGAACAACGTATCCTTTTGTTTTATCATGGACATTTTTAACAATATTTGTAATATATTGCATATAGCCTGGCAACATTTTTTCAGAAATATATCACCATAAGTAGTAATTATACAGGTCATTAGCTTTTGTGCCGTCCTTGGTTTTCGAGAAAATGATATTTCGGACCCATTGTAAGCCAACAAAATTTCGAAACTTAACTTTAAATGTTATATTTTTGTATCAATAGTCAATAAATAACTTTATCAAGGGGTTATTTTGGAGGAATCTTGTAAACGCAATTTTATTAAAATTTACAATTTATGAAATATAATCCAATTCCAAAAATTGTAGAGCGTTACAAAATGTTCAAACTAGAGCCAATTTCGGCAGTCACTAAAACTTAATCTTGAAATTGGTTTGAGACCCATTTTTCAATTTTAAATAATTTCCTTCCTGATATCTTCATAAATATTATAAATATCATAAATATAAATAAAAATTTTGATAGAGTAGTTTCGCGCGTGAATATAACCCTTCGGCGGTAATTCAATTCCGATTTAATAATTGAACTTCATATTAAACGAAAACCAGTACATAGTTTAATAATGTCGCATATAAATTATTGTATCGAAATATATGCAGGTACAGTTAAAAGCAATATAACGAAAATCCAGTTATCCTTCAATCGTGCTATACGTTATCTGTTCTGTCTTCGTCGAATTGTGCACGTGTCTCCGTTTGTGATACAATTTCTATGTTGTTCTTTTCGTAATTTAGTTATTCGTTCATTGCTTTTATTTTTTAATTTTATCAAAAATCAATCACCGCTGTTTCTTGAAGAATTATTTAAATTCACTCGATCAATTCGCACTAATCAATTGATTATTCATAACACGAAATATTATATGAGCAGATCTTTTCAAGTAAGAGTAGCCATGCATCGAGCACTGTAAAAAATCTATGTAACAGATCGCGTTTAAAGTCCGCTTCAGTATAGATGACAGTTGTATCATTTTAGCGACAAAAAAAATTAAGGCAAATGATCAATTCACGATACTTTTCTGACAGAGTGTTTACGGTTTTGACCACAAAAAATGTTTTTTTTTGTAAAAGTAAACTATAAATCGAAACTTGCCAATGTCCGATTGTAGAATGCTGTATTTTTTTCCAGAGCTGTATACATATTTGCAAATATATGTGGCAAATGATTTGTTTGGAGTAGCAATAAAGCAGAACTGAAAAGACAACAAAATGAAGGAAGGAGACGATAATAACAACAGCGCCAACAAATTATTAACAAGCCGTCGTCGTTGATAATATCGTTTTATTACATGTGATGTCAGTCAGCATCACTAGAACAAAATAGAACTACAACAAAACAAACAACTTTACACAACAAAACAAAACGACAAAAGTATTGAATCTGCTCCACATATAAAGTGCCTACCAGGTTCAATGACTGATGACTGCAGTTACAAAAAAGCTTCGTATACGCTTCGTATCGATACACATGGATAGGACAGTTATAATCTATATTTTACAACGTGTCTCTTTTTCACATGTATGTACGTTTGTAAACTACATATGCATATGCATATACATACGTCCACATTATTTGTAAACACAAAGACACAATAAAAAAGACAATAATTATTACAAAGTAAAATCGTATTTTCTTTTTGTCAAAATTTCGTATCACAATATTTTTGCTTATGTACTCGGAAAACAAAAAAAAAACAATGACCTGGAAGTGTGATGAGCAGCTCAGGCAAATACATGTACATACATACATACTGTACATTTGTATGTACGTACCACATGAATATTTACCTAGAACAAGAACACAAAGTAAATGTTGGACCATTTGTATCAACACATCCGTGTGTTTAACAACAAATATGACAGCCGAAATATTCAGAGACCGGACACAATTTCAAGGTTTTAAGTAACTACAGTTGTATAATTAAATTTTAAATATAGACATGAATTCTAATATTATAGCAAAATTTAAGTAATAATCAAAGTTCATTCACATAAAAAAAAAAACAAAAATGCTGTTGGAATTTATGAAACATTTCACGAAATAGTCCCAATTATAAATGATGGCAATTTCACCGAGATAATTTCAGATAATTAAAACAAAAGAAAAATTATGCGAGTCATTTTATATTTTGTTTTAATTATTCGGCCTTGGAGCAATAAAATTCAACCTACCCGCGAACATGTCGAATTAAATGATAGATAATGACCATTACGAACAGATAGCTGTGATTGATTAACAACTGCTGTTGGCCTGATTCACGTGATGTGAACTTAAACGAAATCCATCATTATTGAAACACATTGATTTACTACATAATAGACTTGCACAATATATTTTATGATTAATGCCTTTTGAAGATGTATAGAGTGCACAACATTTTACAAAATCATTTGCATTTGTCTGGCCGCGAGACTAAAGGGCACCAAAATTTGGATTGATCAAGAGGGATCTGAGGTCCAACAAAAATTTTAAAAAGTGAATCGGAAAAAATATTTTTTGTACTGCGTAGTTATCGATGCTACATATTTATCGATAAAATAGAGAAAATAAATCTATGAAAAAGAAATTGAAAGAAGTAGATAGACAAAACCTATCTGTTTAAAATGCCAAGAGATGTTTCAACAATTCCAGGCTTAAATTGGTTTGAATGCCGAAATTTGTCAATCAGTATTCAATATTTTTCAAGCACGTTGTCACTGCATCTCAAGTGAATTCAAAACATGTTTCACACTGTACGGATTATTCTTCTAAGTTCACTGAACAATGTCTACAAAGGCAACAAAAATATTTTTAGCGATTCCAGGATTTAACAAAACTTGTCCAGAAAGCACGTTTTTATGACTATTTTACTAATGCCGTAAATTAAGAAAAATAAATAGGTGCAATTTAAGAGCTCTCAAAGAATTACTTATACTAAATCAAATTTCGGCAAATAATTTGTAAAATATGCGCATTAAATGATGCAGGTTTTATTTTGTAGATGATGACCACAGAAATTTATTTAAGCGAAAAAGAAAGACGAAACCAGTGTAGCCACCGATTTTGTGATTTCAATGCAACTTTTATACACCATGATTTTGTATCAGTTAAAAAAAAAAATCTTAAAAATTGTACTTAATTTCATTTAGTTGGATTTGTGGGATTCCTCTCTATCTCTGTAGGGGTATTCAAAGCCGCTTGAAATACGAAAGGCTTCGTTTATAAGCATATTTCATTTAAACATTGATTTCGAAATTTCAAAATATTCATGTCATTATATCTTGAAAACTTGACGTGATATCACCATGCCAGTGATACTTATAAAATCAACACAGACTTAATTATAATCAATGCAATTATAACCACTCCAAAAGCATTAATGGCAGATATAGTCTCTAAAAACGTGATATCATTTGCTTATTTGCAACATGATGTCTCAAAAACTATAGCCAAATTACAAAAGCTGTTATTCAAAATGCAACCGTAAGTACGGAAAACTCTTGTATCATATCGTATTTTCAACCATCAATACAGCCATCTACCTTTTATATCGTAAGGTTGCTGCATTCACTCCTTAACAGTTGCTGCGTCCACTTTTCATTGGAAAATATTTTGTAAAACAATTTCAAATTGGAGTCATCCTCTTCCCTTTGGTATACTTATGAAATACTTGGCATTTATTTTATCAAATTGTAATCCCATTACATTATATTTCATAAAATTCATATATTTCATACTTAAGACCTAATTAAAAGAACCAATTTTAATTTTATTTTCTCGACTCCATTGGACACATAAAATATTTAATAAAATATATTTTATATTGTGATTCGTACTTACTCTTCTTGAACCTCTATACCACTATCGTCCATATTTGCTTTGTAGTCTCCATCAGTTCCAAATCCAAAAGTTGGTTCCACATGTTCTGACAATGGCGTTGGTGTTTCAAATACCAATGTCTCGACCATGGAGCCTTTGGAGGAACCAAATGATACCCTAAAAATAAAATAAACAAAACTTTGTTTTTACAAAAAATTTATAATGATATAATAATATTTAAGATGTATGAAATGGTCAGATCCCGCCAGCATTTTAATATACATATAATTTACACACTCAAGGGAGTCATTATCATAACCGCAAACAAGTCGAAATAAATTTCGAAGAAGACAAATTCGAACAAAATTAATGAAAAGAAAAAACATCAGCGCAAGCAGTAGCCTATAAAAGTCTTAGCGATCGCACTCTGCAACTCGGCCTCGTGTATTGTAATTAGTTCTCAGATACTTCCAACTTTCTTAGAAGTAAAATACGGCACTAAATATGGTGATCGACCCTGCACGATAGTTTGCACATGCGACAATCGTGCATCCATCTGCAAAGATTCTTTCTTTTAACGAAATTCACCTAGATATGAAGAAAACCCTATCGAGTAGTCTAGTAATCAACAAGTCTACCAAAAGTTTTTTTTAATTTATATTCAGAATCGTCAATATGAAATAGTTCCCATTTAGTGTGATTAAAAGGCGAATAGGCTCATCGAATAGGAGAACCACTCCCATAGCCCATCCACGTGATGCAGGGTAATTTATTTTAACATTATTATTATTAACATTATAACAAATAATGAATATGTGGCAAGAGAATAATACAATATGTTGTGCTTTTTATATTGAATAAAAGGCGGTTATGTAAATTAATAGTACAACTAACATTTATTTCATAGGTGAGCGTGTGAGCTCGCTGAATTGCTAAAACTAACTAGAAAAGTAAAAGAATTCAAAATGAAGCATGCAGCGTCGCATGTCATGGTGATGTCAGATTGGCATGCTAATAAATTGCATTAAGGGGTTGCCCCCTAACATCTCCCTCGTTAAGATAACTGCGGTGATCTCGACATTGGTTCCACTGGTTGTCTGCGGTTGGTTATGTGTCGCGGACACCAATGTGGTGGAGCAGTTGACGTTGCGTAGACTTCATCTTGAGATGTCGGAATAATTTGAAATTCTTCGAGTAATAGATCCAAAGGTAGTTTGGATGATGTTGAGGCGTTGTTGGTTTCTGAATACCTTGGGCGGAGTTGATTTGTATGAGCTCTTACGAGAATTTTCCTATTGCCAACGTCGATTAATGTGTTATATATAAAATTACCGATTTTTTTGATTATTTCTCCGGTCACCCAGTGTCTTTTGTCCCCCTTAAAATTCATTGCATAGACCTGGTCACCGTGGTTAAATATTCTTTTCCGAGTACCATGTTTGGTGTTGTATTGTTCCTCCATTTGATGGTTAACGTTACGCTCGATTTTTAGAGGTTTTATAATTGCGTCGAAAATTGTCCTCATTTTTCGACCTATGAACGATTCCGCTGGAGTTTTCCCTTCTGGTGCATTTGGATTAGGTGTTGATCTGTATACTTCTAGGAATGTTTGAAGTGATGCAGTAGGCGTGTCTTCCCCTTCACTTTTCTTCAGAGCACGTTTAAGTGTGTCTACGAACCTTTCAGCTTGTCCATTGGAGCTGGGGTGAAACCATACTTTTTTAGTATGTTCTATTGCTCGTTCCAAACACCAATTTGAAATTGTTCTGAACAAAATTGCGTACCATTATCCGAAACGATTTGTTCGGGATTACCGAATTGTGAGCAGTATTCGTTCATAAATTTAATAGTCGCAAATGATGTTATTGATGATGTTTCGTAAATAGCTGGATATTTAGAAAATGAGTCGATAATAACCAGATAGTATTTACCCTTCACAGGTCCCGCGTAGTCAATATGTATCCTCTCAAGAGATCGTGTTGTTATTGGCTACGAGCAAAGGTTAGTTTTGACAGGATTCTTTGCCGCTTGTTGACAGTTTTGACATTTATGGACGTAGTCTTCAATTTGTTTGTCAATACAATGATAAATGACCTCGGTGAAGTTGTTTGAGAATCTTTTGACGATATGGTTCTGGTATTACGATTCTATTGTTGAACATTAAGCAACCTTCAGGTGTAGACAATGAGTCCCTTCGGCTGAAGTATTGTAGAATAGAAGAATCTACTCTTTTGTTGCTTTCAGGCCAACCGATGTTCATGTATTGAATCACGTTTTGTAAAATTTCGTCGTTTTTGGTAGCTTTGACTATCATTTTAAAAGATGCTGGTAGTATTGATACTGATTCCTCCAGATCTTTGCGAATGGCTTCTTCGAATGGTACCGAAGCAACGATGTGGGTGGTTTTTCGTGATCACTGATGAGTCTGGATAATACGTCTGCATGTCCGAAATCCTTAGTATTTGTGTATTTAATTTCGAAGTCATGAGCTAATAATATTAAAGCCCATCGTTGTAAACGGTTGGTGGTGTATACCGGAATTCCCTTTTTTGAGCCAAATATTGTTAGAAGTGGTTTATGATCCGTATGCAACGTGGATTTGCGTCCAAAAAGCATTTTATGAAAGCGTTGTACGGCGAAAATGAGTGCTAAGCCTTCTTTTTCAATTTGACTGTAATTGCGTTCAGCAATCGTAAGTGATCTTGATATGTGATGTACTGCTTTCACACTATTGTCGTTAAATGTGTGATAAATGACAGCACCTATACCATGTGAAGATGCATCTGCAGCAACGTGTATTGGTAAATCCGGGTTGTAGTGTATAAGTAGAAGATTTGATGTTAAAATTTGTTTAAAATTTTCCAATCAATTCTGGCATTCTGAAGTCCATTTGAATTTACTTCCTTTCTTCAATAGATCAGCAAGAGGCTTCCTGAGATTTCGCATGTTTTTGACGAATTTCCCGTAGTGATTGATAGATCCCAAAAGAGAATGTACTTCAGAAATGTTCTGTGGTGTTTTTAAATTTTGAATGGCGGTAATTTTCGTTGGATCAGGTCGAATGCCATTCTTATTTACTATTTGCCCGAGATATTTGATTTCCTTTTTGAAAAATTTACATTTTTCGAATTTCAGCCGGAAACCGAAATCTTATATCTTCTGTAATAGCAGATAGAGATTAGTTTTGTGTTCTGATATAGACTTTCTTGCGAGCATAATATCGTCTATGTAGGCTTTGGCTCCATCTATGTCTGAGCATAGTTGGTCCATGATCCTTTGAAAAGCTCCCGGTGCGGATTTAATGCCAGGTGTCAGTCTATTGAACCTGTATAATCCTTTGTGTGTGTTTATGGTGAGCAATTCTTTACTGTCATCATCGACTTCGACTTGTAGGTAAGCGTCCGATAAGTCTAAGTGACTAAAAATGATGCAGTTGTGGCAGTTTGAGAGAATTTCTTCCGGTGTGGGTAGTGGATATTGGTTTGGTTCCACTATCGAATTTAGTCCAGTGGAGTAATCTGCGCAAATACGAATTTTTCCATTGGTGCAGCATATTTCGATGTATCCACAGAAGAAATTATGTTTGCGTCTTCAAGTCTTTGAAGTTCAAGTTCAATTTCATTTCTTGCCGCATAAGGAACTGGGCGTTTAGGAATGAAAATTTCCTTTGCGTTTGGCAGAAGTTGGATGTGTATCTTTGCTTTGGTACAAAGACCCAGATGATTATTGTCGAATACTGTTCGATAAGTTTCTTTAAGATTTGATATGTCGTTATCGAACTTGATTTGATGACACCAAGTTGATATAGGTTTGTTCCAGA
Organism: Philornis downsi; assembly: GCA_019455685.1. NCBI lineage: Eukaryota > Metazoa > Arthropoda > Insecta > Diptera > Muscidae > Philornis > Philornis downsi. The sequence goes on along the minus strand of JAHXMU010000105.1, from coordinate 385,388 downwards.
GTTCAAATGCTTGAATCCAGTCTATACCCATTATGTTTAGTTTGTCAATATCAGTGATATAACAGTTTAATGATTTTGTAACGTTGTTCATGGTAACTTCGCTTTCAAACTTAGCCCGGAGATTGATTTTGTTTGCATTGGCGTCACTAGCGCTGTCTTTAGTTTTGTGAGCAGCGGGTTTACCAATGTTTTCCCATGTTGAGACCGAAATAATTGATATATCCGATGCAGTATTTGTAGTATTTGTAGTCGAACGGATTTGTTGTTGATTGTTACAGTTGTGTACTTACGAAGTTCCTGAAATTGCAGTTTCTTTATTGTAAAACGGCGCTTGTGCGAAAGTTCTGTTTTGTTTTGCTCGCATATTTCAACTTGTTTTTGTTGTCACTGTGTGATCGCTTTGTTGTTTTACCCATATAGGAACTGCAGCAGTAGTTGTCCTTGTGTCCGGTTTGATGGCATTTGATGCACTTGTGTTTGACGTATGGGCAGAATTTTACGTAGTGTAATTCTCCACAGAGCCAGCATGGTGTTTTTGGAAGTTTGTGACTCTTATTGCTATTTCCTGATTTGTTGACGGAATAGACTGATTTAGATTGATGCTCAATCATCGTGTTATCTGATTTCAGATCTAATATGCGCTGTGTTTCGTCCACTAGTTTGTCTAGATTGGCAGTGTCACTTGATTCATCTAGTGTTTTCAATAGACGTATTCGAATGTCTGTGTCCTTGCTCGATTTGAGACCTAGTACGAAAATTAGACATTTGAACTGATCAATTTTCAAATCTTTCATTTTGAATAGTTCGCATTGGAGATTGACTCGACTTGCGTATTCTTTGAAATCTTCGCTGTCTGTTTTTGAAAGTTGAAGACATTTATAGCGCTGTGAAACTTGTGTTTCAACTTTTCCGAAAAGTTTATTGAGTTTTTCGACAGTATCTTTGAGCATCATATCCGCAGGTTTTATTGGCAGCACGTAATTTGAATATCTTTCATGAACTTGGTTGGACATTTTTCGCCAGAGGAGAGCAACTTTATCGTGATCGTCCAGTGTGCTCGCTTCTTTCTTGAAAACATGATTAGACCACTTTCAGGTTCATAAACGAAATCTGTCATTGAATGTGCCAAGGATTCCATGAGTGCAGCTTTTGATGTGCTCGGTGTTTGTGGAATACCTGTGGGAGTTGATCCCTGTGCCTGCAGAAGCTGTACCATTTGCTGCAGTGGCAGTGTTTGTTGGTGCATAGCGTTTTGAAGAACTTTGTCGTCGGACATAGTTTTTTGAGGCATTTTGCAATAAAAATAGGATAATTTTTATTTCACCGTCCTCGTCGCCACAGTTGTTGTGCTTTTTATATTGAATAAAAGGGGGTTATGTAAATTAATGGTACAACTAACATTTATTTCATAGGTGAGCGTGTGAGCTCGTTGACTTGCTAGAACTAACTAGAAAAGTAAAAGCATTCAAAATGAAGCATGCAGCGTCGCATGTCATGGTGATGTCAGATTGGCATGCTAATAAATTGCATTAAGGGGTTGCCCCCTAACACAATATATTTAAAGAATGCAATTCTCTTTCCGTGAAAATATGCGAAACATTTTCAATTTCATGGCAACACGGGAAAGCACGTAAAAACTAAAATATAGGATTATCCATATTTCGGTTTCAAAAGTAAAGTTAAATAAAACACACTTAAAAGTTATGATTTCGATGAAACTTTTGTTTCATTATAATGCTTAGATCTTGCCGTTATATGGTTGCAGCAGTGGAATCTTTTGAAATTCTTCCATCATCATTTTCGAAAAAATACGGTCCAATGACTCCTCCAGACCATAATGCGCACCGAACAGTCACTTTTTCGCAATACAAAGACTTTTCTACAACCACTTCTGGGTTCTCCAATTCCCATATGCGACAATTTTGCTTGTTGGCTCAACCACCGAGTGGGAGATGGGCTTCATGGCTGAAGAAAATTTTGTTCGATTGGAAGCCTACGTTTGAATAATTAATTTTGTAGTAAGTTTTAATTATCTTTTCGCGTTCTTCGGTTATTAAACAATCCATATTTGTAAATGGCAATCCGTTCGCTAAATAAATAACACTTCAGATTACAGGTATTTAACAGCTAACAGGCTTGCCAGCCATTTATTTGAGCCGAAATCATCATATGGTCGTTGTTTATCGCAATGAGGTTAAAACCAGTTTCATGTAGTTACCAAACAAGCGAATTCAAAAGCCTAATGATAAAGAAATTAAATCCGAGATGGATAATGTTCATAACACAATCACTCCAGTATTTGCGCAAAGTTGTTAAACCAAAAGATATAAGACGCGACCAAGTTGATGCCGATTTTGCTCAATTGAATATGAAAAAGTCGTCGATACTTCGTTTGTCTCTGTTTACTAACAGCTTGCCTTCGTGACGATTTCAAAACAATATTGAAAATATTTCAATGCATATAAGGTAAAGTCTGCATCGATCCAGACTAAAGTCCACTACTGCGCACAAAGTTGTTCGATTCGTTCGTTTTTAAAAAACTTATTTTCGATAACCCCAAAATCGCAACGATTAGACACGTAATGAAAGCGCAATAACAATTCCAAATCCTGCAAACGAAAATGAACCCACTCTGAAAAAATTATAATGTTATAGAATAATATGGAAAACAGATGGACCGAGCATTCCACCATATGCACAATTTTGTTAATTTTGTAATGTTCTTTTAAAAAATATTACACATTTTCAAACGATTTAAACCTAACGAAATTCTGCTATTCACACATTATATTTGAAATAGAATTTAAAAGTGCGATACAATTAACAGTGTAAACGTCTGCAAATATCCATATGAAACGTTTTTACATTAATTTTCCGAACACTACATCATTTCCTTCAACTGACGAACAATTTCTGTTAATTCCAATTATTGTTAATAGAAATACATTTTTCTGAAAGAATAATCCCGCCGACGAAATTTTTCTTAAAGGAAATTTCTTTTCATACGGTTTTTAAGATGTTAATTTTGCTAAAAAATAATCTTGTATATTTTGTTTACAACATATTTTTTTATAAATAAGTTTTAAAGAATGAAAAACCTTATTAAATGAAAGACGTTATTAAATAAAAGAAAATAAACGCAATCAAATGTTCTAGACAAAAAGTTCCATAAAACAAATAAAGTCGGCAACAAAACTTATAAAGAAACATAAATTAAAAAAAACAAACTTTTTTTGGGGAATAGATTAGTCCCATCAAATGATACTTGTGTTTAGAACCTTACTGGAACTTTTGAACCAGACTTTGCCAAGAATTGCATTTAGTCATGATGTGCATGCGGCTTGAATAATGGTGTACGTGATGTCCCCATTTCATGGCTGCTATGGAATGCGAGGTGAAACGATTCAATAAAGCGAAGTCTAACTTCGTAACTAATTTAGAAATTTCATATCGCAATAAAAATGTTTTTCCTGCAGCCACAGTTCTTTTGAATATTTTAGTTGATTATTGGAACCCATTGTAGCCAGCGGCTGTCATATAATAATATCCATTTAGTATTCAATGGGCGGTGTTTTCTTTGTCTGTTCCAAAAACGGCCATTCATTACAATTTTTATCCACAAATACTAAAGTTTTCAATATAGGGTTTACTTGTTGTCATTCTTTTAATATCCGTTCATTCAATTGCTTTCGCGAGCAAAAAAACTAATGAAACGAAATAGTAACCAGCACACATCCCACAGCTGGCTATTTCAATTCCTGGATGCGGCAGCGGAGCAAATTGGTCATACATGTTTAAAAACAATTTCGACTTCTCCAGCTAAAAATAGCTCGTTCTGCTAATTTCCTCCAAAATACATACCGCCAGATTGCTCAACGGCTAAGGGAAAAGAAAAATCGCTGCCAACAACGTAAACACCAATAGACATTTAAACCGCCGCGACACCTATTGGAAGACAACTGCCGCAAGCGACTTATCACAACACACTTAATCCCGGACATAACTCTTGATGTTTACGATGGAACAAATAGTCAAAAATGTCGCAGTAGCATATTGGAAACGATCGTCAGTGAACAATTTCTGCATGCTATGTATGCCAGCTTCATTATCTGCCAAAATAGCGTTACAATAAAAATACATACTTTGGTCTGTAAGTATTAAACGTTTCTGTTGTATCTTTATTTCAACTCTTTGTTTGTTCTGTATATAAAGTTATTAAGTGAATAAATATCTTTCCGGACGCGCAATCGATAGACAACTACATCATTCCGGAAGGAAGAACTGACACGGTCAATTATTACTGACATTAATGTTTGCGCATATAAAATCTCATTTAACTTCCCCAATTGAAAAACTGTATGAACGGCCTTTCCTCCACATTTTCGGAATTTTGTATAATGCTTTTTAATGAAATTAGGTTTACGAAATAATTAATACCAATACTAATAAAGCCAACGATAAGTATTAATGCGATACATAGTATAGAGCATTACACAATTTAGGTTTAAGTTCACAATAGTCGATGTACACGAAATACAGTTTAACCGAATTATTTTCCCTTGCTATAATATAAAGTTTAATTATATTTATAAAATTATATAAAATTAATGACAAACTTATGATTTTTGAAAATGAAAAAAAAAATCAAATCGATGTCTATAACTTTAAACTGATTTGTCAGCCAAAACAAAAGTCTTATTATTATTATTAGTATGGCAAGAATTTCCAAGCAAATAATGACATCGGCTTTTGCATATTTGCACATATTTATCAAATTTAATATTTATTGCATATTCGCGGTTAACGTGCATATTTATTTATATTTTCAAAACTTATTACTATATATAATTTCGGGCTTAATAACATTGTCAACACCTAAAAACGAGCCAAATTTTAATACGACACCTTATTTACCCAACTGTTACAACGCTTTTCGCCGTTACGATTTCTGAAATAAAATGCACTTCCCTTTAAACAAAAGGAAAATAACATTTTCCTATATTGTATAATATAAACAATCATATATAAAACTTCAAAGGGTCCATTTAAAAAAGTACCAAAAAATGTTTAAACTACTCCACACACCGAAAAAAAAACAATATTGTAATAATCGGTTGTGTTGCAAACAAAATTTTAGGATACCATGACATATCATATAATCTACTTTCATGGAACGGTGAAAAACACAATCAAATTTTTCTAAAATTACAATCGTCCTAAAACATATTGGCGGGTATATAATGATGAAAAATATTTTCGGCTAACAAGATTTATTCTGTTTCGTGGTTTTTGTTGGGTGTAACCGATCTGCAACCGACTAGTAATTTGTTATGAAATGTGTTAATAAATTCTGCTCTCACTAAATATTAACTTTTCTCTTTATTTTGTATAAACATTTTTTAATGGCATATTTCAATTGTTTTGAGAGCATATTTTAACTTTTTTATTGCATATTATATGAGTATATTTCCACATTCTTAGGGCATACTGATTCTCGCCTATTTATTTACTTTTGTATTTCATATCAGTTTAGGCGACAAACAGTCTGTAATATTTAAACTTATCGACTATTCGTTTTGTTCCGCCGTTCCTACTAGGAAAAAAAATCTACAGCTAATGGGATATTAACGACTATTTAATAAGTACAACCTTTTCATTGTTTCATCTTTATTATGACGTAAAGACTATTGGAAATTATGACCCATACTCCCTTACTATGATGATCTACAATGATGAAAGATTTCAACATAAAGTTAAACTACAATTACTACTTAAATCGCAGCCACTGTGCTTTTGCGTTGTTGCAAAATGCCAGAAGGGACCTGTAAATCACAAGATTCTTATCGACAAATCGGCAAAATTTAAAATTTACTAAACTTGATTATTACAGCTTACTTATATCTTATTGGTTTGTATATGGAGTACCTTGAAGGGAGCGGCAATATAAGTCACTTTCAATCGCAAAACTAAGTCTAATAAAAGCCAAAATTAAACGAAATAAGAATATGTGAGTTAAATTAGGTAATTTGTGTAGGAGTTACAAGAAAAGCATTATAGCTACTGCCGACTACGACTATTCACAAGGGAAAATTCATTTTCGAAAAATCTGTTAATTTATGTGGAAATCAATCGTTTGAATATTACAATACAATTGCTTTAATAATAGCGAGCTAAGAATATATGTATATGAATTAAATGAAACAACGCATTTGGCCAAAAGATACTTCGTATCTTAGAGGCTTCCTTCTGGGTGTTAAATTTTTGCATTATTAAATGAATGAAACTTCGTGTGGAGGTATTGAAAATGATCCAGAGACCTCAGAATGCAACCAAATAACAGTTTGAAAATACTTTGCTTCCATGCATCTTTACCGGCAAAGTGTCCAGAGTATTTGCTTATGCAGAATCTAATTGAAAAAAACTACGAAAATGTAGGTAAAAAAAATTACTATATTAACGACATTTCTGTTCTTTTCACAGGACAATGTGAACATACATAAGACACTTTAACCCTAATTTCTTGTCAATAAATAATTAATTCAAAATATATATAATACAGGGTGTCCGTAGGGAAGGTATACTACTTTGTTTATAATTTTTGATTAAATGAAAGACAATCTATCGTATATTGATAAATGTTTTATTTAATGTCGGCAATTATGTATGGAATACAATATCAGATAAATGTCCGCCCCTGTTAGCCTCACAACTGCGAGTCCTTTTGAGCACATTTTTCATTACAATCTCACACATTTCACGCGGTATTTTATTAATTTCATCAGGAATATTTTGTTTGAGTTGCTCAAGAGTTTCTGGTTTGTTTGCATAAACAGATATTTCCACAAAAAGAAATTCGAAGCAGTCAAATCAGGCGACCGTGGAGGCCAATCAACATTTCTTTAAATAACTTGTTGTGGAAAGAGGTCTCACAGTAATTCCATTGTAATCCTGGCTGTATGCGATGTGGCACCGTCTTGTTGATACCACATGTTAGTCAAGCCCAAAGCATGCAGTTGTGGCGTTAAAAAGTTTTCAATCATATCACGATATCGCTCCCCTTTACAGTTACCGTTACGCCGTTTTCAGTTTCAAAGAAGTAAGATCCAATGATTCCTCCTGACCAAATTGCACACCAGACTGTCACTTTTAATGGATGCAAAGGTGACTGATGAATAATTTAAAGGTTTCCCATTGCCCAGAACCGACTATTCTGTTTATTCACATATCCATTCAAATGAAAATGTGCATCGTCAGTTATTATGATTTTTTCATGAAAATCGGGGTTGTTATGGGCGAACTGTAATATCCTATTGGCATATGTACGGCGGCGTAAATGGTGATGTGGAAGAAGCTCTTGCGTCAATTGAATCTTAGATGGAAACAAATGCAAATCCTTGTGCAAAATTGTGGCCAAAGTTGTTCTTTGAAGACAAAGCTCCTGAGCACGGCGTCGAATTGAGGTTGATGGATTGTTTTGAACACTTTCTTGAGCGTTGCGGTCCATGGTTGACCCCCTATCAGCTACAACCTCTTTCTTCAAAATCATTCATCACACGATAAATAGAGCGTCTTTTTGGCACGTTGTTTCTCTCAAAAATTTCACGTAACTTTCTGATCGTCGCAGTAATCGATGATTGATTTTGATAAAATGTTTTTACGATTAAAACACGTTGGTTTATCGAATATTTTTCCATAATAAATTTGCCACGTCTCTACTTCATGACTGCCAAATATGAACTGTCAAGACTAATGTTTACCAAAATGGCTGCTAAACAAAGTAGTATATCTCCCCGACGGGCACCCTGTAAATACAATAACGATTGAACATTCAATCCAAGTGCTGTCTTGAAAAAGGAAATCAAATGACATTTCATATTTCAAAACATTTCCAATATTGCTGCGTTGCGTGAGGTTTTGGAATGAAAACTCGATGATGGTTGAAACGAAAACTAATGTTGCCTTGCTTGCTTGCACCAGGCAATTTCAACTTTTCTAAAAAAGCAAAGAAGAAGTAAACCAAAAATACGGCGACAATGTATATTTTTAGCATGCATCTTTTGTGTTTGTGCATGCATAAAGTTATTTGAACTTTAATGAGATATTTATCCGACCGACAACAAGAGCAACATTATAACAGCAACAATTGTAGCAACCAACACCGCACATAATCTGCAGTAATATGTTATTGTGTAAGTAGGTAAAAATACAAAAAAGAAATGAAGAAATGAGACGATAGAGAAAGACACAATTATGTAGAATATACACAAAGTGTCGCTCGATTGCAATCAAATGGTCTAAGTCTCAATTGTTGAAACAAAACAAACTGCTTTGCATCTCATTAATGAGCCATGGGACGGCTTTTCACATTCAGTGATATTACACGCATTACAACGGGACCTACAGTTTAAAGACGATTGCGAACATCACAGTATGAGAAGTATTTACAAGAATTGTCGATTTTTCGACTACTCAAATTGATATTGATCAGATAAATCGGGGTGACTGCCGCTCTGGGTATGCGGGCTTAAACCTGCGATAGTAAGGCATCGATCTACGCGGGAACGCAGTGTTACGGTAATCAATTCTGGGGCAGTGCCAGCCGCAACAGCGTAGATAACATTCAAAGAGTACAATCAAAGTTGTAACAGGATGTTACCTGTGCTCCCTGAGAAACTTTGGCATACGTAAGAACTTGAATATACCCTATGTGAAAGAGGAGATAGAAAAGATTAAAGCGAAACTTAGAGGCAGGATAAAACATCGCACAAATGTTCAATTTAAAAAGCTTGGTAAACTATCGGAGAATAAATTTTGCAGTTCCATAAAAAACACACTCGGATTAATTATTTGAAATCGAATGAGACCACAATATCTGTAAGTAATACCAATCCAGCTTGTCACACATTCTACATTGGACACTTCTTTATGAAAGCTACATTATATTCCTAAATATTGTGCTAGCGTGGTCTAGGTGTCTGGATCCTTTCCTCACCACTCCCGTAATTTGCTCTACTAGGAGTAACACATAAGTCAAAACCACCACGGAAGCTAATATTTCACCTACCATGTGTTCATGAGGTCAGCTTCTTTTCGTGCTACTGATGCCTTTGCAATGTGTTCGGGCCTTGACCTCATCACACAAGTTGCCCTTTTTAAGAAAATAAATATGTGAGACTGCGCAATTGGGCCTGGTGACTCTTCGCTCATGGTCTCTTTTCTCACGTAGTTTAAAAGAGACATGTGCGTGGTCCACATCCCTTTAATTAATATCGCTGTGAGATCATATGTGCGAATATTACGCACAACGTTTCAAATTGCAAACGACGACTACAACATACGAACTACTAACCCAGAAAATGCAAACAATAGCAGACAAAAATCGGTCTGTTTGTGTTTACAATACCCTAAAGAGACTCGCAATACAGTCCGTTTTTATTCGATAAATCATGTGGACTAAAAGCCTAATATTTGCTAAATTGTATTGAATTTAGAAAAATTGAATCTAAGAATAAATTAATTAGATTAGGCAATATACATGGGTGTTACGTGGCTTTCTGTTTGATTTTTTACAAATTGTACCAACGATTACAATTCAATACAACTTAGTTCAACGAACTCATGACATGTGCCAAAATTGGCCGAATTCAGTATAAACACTTGACAATACGTAGTATACGAGTATATAAGCTAAATCGATCATTTATTTGGGAGGGTTTAGATGACGCACGGTTTCCAATTCCTTAAATTCTACTATAGGTCAATTTGTATGAGAGGTACAAGAAGAAGTGCCCATTTCAAATCCTGTCCATGATTTTGCAGAATATTATGTTGTGCTAGGTTAGGTAAGGTTAGGTCAGCGTAGCGGTGTGAATAGACAGAATCGCTTAGACTATATAGTCCATTGTGATAACACGGAAACTAGAGATATGGAGGTCCTTAGTTTCCCCCGTTGAACCATCCTGATTGCCTCAAGAAGCCCTTAGGTCGGATAATATCTATATCGTCAAGATCTCCTGGTTGTTGATCCTTGCCGGTCCGCCATGGCGGGGCAATTGCAAAGTAGGTGTTCTATGGATTCCTCCTCTTCTTCATTCCTACAGCTCCTGCAAAAATCACTAGTCGCTACTTTCGGTCTCAGTGCATGTCTTCCAATCAGACAGTATCCTTTCATGACAGATACAAGTAATGAAACGACGAGTCTTGATAGCGACAGCAGTTTTTGTGAACGCTTCAGATCTAGGCGAGGCCACAACTGTCTGGATTGATTACCCCCTGGGACAGGCGCCCACCTACCACTTGTTGCTAAATATACTCTATCTCGCAGTAGGAGCTTGCAAGTGGCTAGAAGTATGCCCACGGACTCCAAGTCAGCTATAGTCTGTAAGGTTTTCCCAAGTCTTGCCAGCTCGTCTGCTCTACAGTTCCCTAGTAGGCCCCTGTGGCACCTACATAAGGTAAATGTTGAAATGCTGAGCCATCTCGTTCAGAGAACTGCGGCATTTTAGGGCTGAAGTTGAGTATGTTGTGCTAAGTTTTAAAAAGTTTCATAGTGTTTCATAGTGACCAACCCGACAGAAGGACATGTTTTAATCGACTTAGAAACTCATTAAACACGTCCAGTCAAAAGAAACTTGGAACTTTAAATGTTTCCTCGTGGTTGTACATATTTGCAAATCAAACGATATATACACTCATTCCTTCGGGTGAAGATATAAAAGTGGATGAAAGTCTATAACATTCCAAATATACAGGGTGGGCCATAAGGGTGTTGGCGGTTTAAATATTTAATTAAAAAAAAAAACTACGAAACATAAAAAAAATATATTTGTATTTTTAAAAAGTAGAAGCATGGGAATTTTTAAGACTTAAAAATAATGTTGTCCAAATGGCTTCCCTCGGCTGCTTGACACTTTTGGAACCGAAGTCGCAAATTTTGGAAAACTCGCTGAAAAGTTGTTCTCGGTATTTTGTTACTTTCCTGAATAATGTTCCTCTTCAACTGCTCTAAATTGGTCGGATTATTCTAGTAGACTACCGATTTGAGGTAGCCCCATAGAAAATAATCGCATGAAGGGAGATCGGGGCTACGTGGGGGCCATTCAATATCCCCCCTTTTCGAAATGAGATTTCCAGAAAAAACATTTTTCAGCAGCTCTATGGATACCCTAGCCGTAAGACATGTGGCCCCATCCTGCTGAAACCACATCCTCGAGGTATTGCCTTGAAGTTCTTGCAAAGCTGGCACCAAAAAGTCTGCTAGCATGTTGCAATAATTGTTCGCTCTAACGTCATCGCATGCCCTCTTTCGTCCTCAAAAAAGTATGGCCCAATAATACCGGTTGACGTTATCCCAGCCCACACGACAAGCTTAGGGCTGTGAAGTGGACGTTCATGCAAGCGTCGGGGATTAGTCTCGGACCAGAACCGACAATTTTGCTTGTTCACATGGCCATTAAGGTGAAAATTTGCCTCATCACTAAAAATCACGTTGTTGAAATTGTTGAAATTGACAAAGTTAAGTCTTCTCTTACGTGTTGACAGTTGCGGATTTCGCTGAACTGAAACACGAACACGCTCCACAATGTCGGCTGATCTTGCAGAATCTGGGCGACCACGAACCGTAATTGGTACTGTTGAGCCGGTTGTTTCGAACATTCTGATCCATTTTCGTATCACATTGGCGCTTGGAACTTCACTTAAATCGTGTAAACCGTGTTCATACCGATACAAACGTCGTGCAGTAATCACTAATTTATTGTTTTCGTAATACGCTCGGACACAAAATGCATGCTGCACTCCCGTGTACGGCTCCATGGCGACTAAATTTCCAGGAAGCGGCGCAGCGAACAACATATCCCCCCACCACAACGCGCCACGCGTTACCGAGAAATTGAAGAATTAAATCGCCAACACTCATATGGTCCACCCTGTATAACCAAGTACCTGTGTTTTGAAAAATGTTTAACCATGTTGTACAAAGTAAAAGAAAGAGCATCAATATTTATATCTGATCTAACGTTCATAGTGTGGGAAGAGCGCCATAACAATATGTTTCGGCTTAACACATATCTTTAAGGTTCCTTAACTACTCAGCATTGAAACATGTTATCGAAAGATGTTAGAACATTTCACTATCTAACGCGTCACTCACAACTGCACCACCAACATACGAGTCCTTTGAAATTCTACAGTAACATCTTTAATAATTTTGAACAAAATTTCGGCGACACAACATCTTTCCCTGCGCAATCTTTGAAATGGGTTTTTAAAGACATCAAAATGAAGCGAGTATTTCATATATTTCTATGCATCCTTGTAAAAAATATTCTTATGATGACCAACCATTTGTCTTATGATGACCAACCGTGGCGTTAATCCATGTTATTAATTACGAAAGCAATACGTTCCTTTATTTTATTTATACTCGTATATACAATAATATATGCTAAGGTAATATGATATTATCCAAAAACGAATGTAACTGTCTGATGCATTTTGAGTAGTGCAGTAAATCATTAAAACAAATATGAACCAAAACTATCTTGATTCAGAAAGTTCTTATCTTACACCAATACAATATTCCAGCAAAATGGAATATAACTCGCACGTTGAAATGAGATACTCCATGTTCACATTAGACAATAAAGAAATGCTTAAAATTTGTGATACTACCAATTATATTGTCCGTTAAAATTTACTACACCTTTGTGTACATATTTTCCACTTAAATACATGAGCTCATTCAGAAAGAGGATGTCCAGTAGTTGACATCCTAGTTGAATAAAATAAAGAACATGAAGAGCCAAATAACAGGTTATCTATTTAGTGGATTTAAAACAGCCAGTCTGTCAGCGTTATCTATTTAGTGAAAGGTTTGCCATTGACGAAAACGGAAACAAACGAAGAACGCGTAAAAATAGTTAAAACTTACCACAAAAGTGGTAATTCAACCGTGGACACTTATCGTGCATTACGGAGTGATTATGGTCGTCATAATCGACCAACTGTGTAAGGTATTGTCAAGAGCTTAAAGGAATTTGAAGAGACTGGAAGTTACAGATGTGGTTACAGTCCTGTGCATCATCGCATTGGTGTAATAAAAGTATGGCTGATAATGCGAATTTGCAGATCTATGGCTTTCCCAGCAATTGGGCCTATCTTACGGCCCAATATGGCGTATTTTGCATTTGGATACATCCATACAGAGTCCAATTCACGAAACAATTAAAGCCGGCTGACTATTCACAACGTCGTAAATATGCCGATTGGGTGCTATAGCAACAGCCTTTCAATGTAGATTTTTCGAACATTTTCTTCAGCGATGAAGTTCATTTATCATTCGGCTGTTATGTCCACAAGCAAAATTCTCGCATATGGGGCTTGGAGAAATCCAGAAGTGATTATAGAAAAGCCATTGCATCCGAAGAAGTGACTGTTTGGTTCGCATTATGGTCTGGAGGTGCAATTGGACCGTCTTTTTTCGAAAATGACGCTGGAGGAACCGTTACCGTTACATCAATATAAATATAATAACCGACTTTTTTTGTCCTGCAATTGAAAATTATGAACTGGACGATATATAGTATCAACAAGACGGTGTCACGAGCCATACAAAAAGAAAGTGTAATTCCACATTTTGGCTACATCATCACACAATTTGACGTTGTTGGACTTTTTTTGTGGGGCTACGTGAAAGACCGTGTTTACGCGGGTGGTCCTCAAACGTTGATGCATTTGAAAACCAACATTCGTCAAGTTATCGCCGAGATACCGCCCGAAATGTGCGAAAATGTCGAAAAATATCTCGAAAGGATCCACTGCTGAAACCAATCCAGATGCGATTGTTCAAATTAGACAATCCAAGATGATAAATCCCAAATTAGGTCGTTTTTTTTTTATAAGCACATATACGAGTATATTACCAACATTTTGAAGCAAATAGTTTTATGCAAACTCTAACCATCAGACAACGACAGTCTGAATCAAAACGACAAGAGGTGATATTTAAAAAACCAGGACATACTCCTTTGATTCCATAGATTTGTTGACTCGCAACTTTAGATCCGTTTAAAAAAACCAGAAAATATTCATTTGATTTCACAGCTTTATTGTCCCGCAATTTTAGATCCGTTGAGTCATTAGGTGACTTCAGTTCCGAAATCATGCATTCGTCATACTGCTATTATGTACGACCACAAATTATTCTAATTTAAGATGTTATGTTTGTCTTTTTGTTGTTATTTTCTCGTCGTGTGTTGCTTCATTTTTCGACACATTTGGAAAAAAGAAGAGAAAATGTGATAAAAACTGCGGTATTTAAACAAACGGAATGTAAATACAATTTGCAGGTTGTAATTTCAACAAATATTTAAAAAAAAATTGCGTATATAAACGAACAGCTTAAGGTCGGTGCAATAACATTTGTACCTAAAACAAGTGCGGAGAATAATGGTTAATTATATGAAATTGCAGAAGTGCACGATATAAAATGCCTCAGAACCGTAATTAATTATCTATAATTGTAATAATTACGAGCCGATTGAACTGCTATTAAACGTTCCATGTTGAAAAAATTAATCTCCATATTGGGGAATACAAAGAAATCCTGTTCAAGTGGAACACAAAATAAGAACAAAAATAAATGTGGTGTATGTTAAGGGTGCCTATATTCTGGAGAACTTTAGCTCCGTAGGTTTTATCTTGTTGGTTTTTAATTTCAATGCACAAACACCACAGTTGTGCAATAAATTGAAATAAAACAAAACAAAAATGTAATCAGACGAACTACCCATACCAATCCTTTATATTTAAAATGTTTAGGCTTTCGAAGACACATAAAACTTTCTCTATCAGGACAATCTTCCTCAGTTATGGCCCCTATCCGTGCTTTTTCACCATTTTCTAATGCGGTGATTTATTTCAAATAAACAAAATGTGCATGTAGAATTCAGAAAACATTTTTATTTAATAAACCAACGAGTTGTGAGGGGTTATGGAGCTGAACTTTGCAATCGAATTAAAGGTGTATATGTTTATTCTTTAAGTCAATAATAATATTAAAGTAATGGTAAAATCCTAAATCTTTTTAAATAAATATGCTAATACATAATCGATATTAAAGTTAGAACTATTTGGTTAATTCATTAACAACAGAAAGAAATACATATGTATAAAATTATTTTGCAAAAAAATACTATAGTTATTCATTGAGCAGATTAGGGTGCTTCTTGTAACTTTTCCCTGAGTAGTGCAGAAAACCCGATCCCAATAAAAAGTGAGCAAAATAAAAAAAGTGACAAGAATTATGATTTTGTGCAACTGAATGCATAAAATGAGTGAACTTTGTGTAAATTTTTTAATTACATTTTCGAATAAAATAAACCAATTCAGCAATAGACATTTCAGTAACCGAAATTATGAACAAATTAGATGGCACGCACTGTATGATTCAAAACCCTACATGAAAAAAAAACCCTCATTTACATAGTTAGGCACTTATTTCGGAAGGATGAAATATTACGTCTAATACTATTGCTCAAACTGACAACTCCAGGACGTTCTTCAAATGCTTTGAGAATCTAAAGGCCGACAACCACAAGCATATTTTAGAAATGTTGTAAAAAAGAGTTGGCTACCGTATTCCAATTGACGCGAAAATAATGTTAACATTAACATGCCGTAAACGGCATGATCTATTATTCCAAATAGTTATTTCAGTTAGTTCTTTCAAATCGGTTCATATCCACATGTTATATAATATCATATCATTGCATTTTATGTCTGCTAGATACACCTCTATAGACTTAAAGGTCAACATACAGCATAATGAAATATATGGTCATATTTTACGGAATTTAAAAAATGTAACACCGATCCAAACAATTTCGCATACGTTATATGTATAGATGATATACAGATAAACGCAACGACTTTAGAAATAGTTAGTAGTTGAAACCCCAATAGGCATGAAATGAAAGAAGTAATCATGTCTGTGTACATGAAGAAGTTTATTTTGTCTTGATTCCCTCTTTATTTCCCTTAATTTCCAACAATATCAATGTGGAGATCGTTTGATCTGTAGGATTTATGTGACTCTAAAATAACGCAATAATATGACAGACTTATGGTTCTAAGCAATATTTTACAATGCCAGTGTCTTGTTGCATTCTGTCTTCTTCTTAATTGACCGCACTGAAAGCTGCATACATTAACTGCATTTTAGAGAAATTTATCCGAGTGATGTATTTTAATGTCCCTTCTTCGCAGACTATGAGTATTTGAGGGAGGCCCAAATACTTTTACGCCAAACTTTCTCCAGGAAAACGACAAAATCGTGTGGGGCGAAATTAAATAAGGATATATCTACTCGTTCAAATGCATCAATGAAAATTGAAACAAATATTGAATGTAACGACCACTTATTGAATTTCATAATGAGACATTAAATATTACTCTTCCACACAACACAA
The DNA here is from genome assembly GCA_019455685.1 of Philornis downsi. NCBI lineage: Eukaryota > Metazoa > Arthropoda > Insecta > Diptera > Muscidae > Philornis > Philornis downsi. The sequence continues at coordinate 368,919 of JAHXMU010000105.1, read as the reverse complement.
TACTTTGATTAACGCTGCAATAAATATTTATGAATATGACTCTGTAACATCCAATTTAATCAATACCCCCAAAGTACTCACCGCAGTATTGTTTAAGCGCGGTCTGTACCGAATTTACAGTACTGTGTCAGTACATCATTTTTCTACATCTGTCAATTTTTCACGTAGTTACTGACTTAAAAAAGATCTGGTTTTATTCAACAGGGTTCTTTAAATGACCAGATTCTGGGACTGCACGATAATTCCATTTAAAAAGATACATAATGCCAAGGGGCAAACTGCTCTACGTGAATAATATTGCTTTCTAAAAAGACAGTGCAAGAAAAATTTACAAACTTAAAAAATATGTCTTTGACAGCATCTATATCCAAATGAAGTGACTTGGGTCACATTCGTATTTATGCATATGGCTATATCAGTGTACAATCACACACAAACCTACGTATGTGTGTGTGTTAACGGCATAAAAAATACATTACACTTCAGGCGACATGCAAACATACATACTATCGTTCACACATACCCTATGTGCACTAACAGAATTGAATTCATACAACCAAGTAAAATGAATCCACAGTGCATTTGAATGTAATTAAGTTAAGGAGAAATAATCGCACACGCAGCAGAAACAGAAGAAGATGGAGGAACAACGATACAAAAGAAACAGTAGAAACATAAAGGTACGTAGTAAATATCTGGACAAGTGCCAACGAGTTTAACGGAGCACCATCTAAATGCACAGCCGCACCTCCTCCTCCTTATGCTTTCCAAACCCACCACGATACGTTTAGACAATCAACCGCATACAAACATCAGTCGAAAACCCAAAATCATCTGACCATCTATTTGTTTCCCATCACATCTTGATAGATATGAGAAAGAAACCCAGAGAGGGTGCATACACATGTATCTATATAAGTTCAACAATAACAGTACGAACGCAATTTGTTTAAACAAACATGTGGAATAGTGCAAGAAAAAAAGTTGTAGTCGGTCCAAACCGACCTAATAATTCGCACATTCTAATTTAAATAACCTGCTCAGTCATCTATACAGCCCTTCGTCGTGTTCCAAGTTACAGACCGGTGAATTAGCGGGCTAGCCGCGACTCCTCGTGCGCTTTTTCACTTGTAGTTTAGTAGCTTCGAAGTCAACATTATTCACGATACACGAAATGATTGAAGTTGTCATCAATACCTTGCGACCTCATAATCGACTATGTTAGATGCAGTTACGACCAACATTTGGAACAAATAAACTAAATGTATATAGTTTTTTTTAGCATAAATCGATTATTGCAGATTTTGTAAAACAAGTACTGGCAGAAAGTCATTTTATAACCTTTGACAAACCTCTCCAAATGAGCTGCTCACCAGCATTTAATTATAGCGATTTCATTTTTAATACCGTTTTGACAACAAGTTATTTTTAAAAATGTGTTGGCCATTTTTGCACACATACTGTAATCCAATATTTACATCGAATAGTAATTACACAATTCAATACTTTTTTTTTAAAACAAATGAAATCTTGATTCAAATGGTTTTATATATCTATACCGACCTTTAACACTACAATACACCGGCATAATATGCTCGCATGACAACAATATCTTCGTCGCGTCCAACTTGACATTTATTTTTCACACACTTCAATAAAATATTGCTTTATATAAGGTGTAGTAAAAATAAGTCCGTTAATTTTGCGTGGCTTTGAAGGTTTTATTTAGCATAGTTAGAATGCCCCGATACACAGTTTTATATCTTGTTGCCATTTTGAAGAAAATTCCATTATGTTTGTCTCATAGAAAGCCTCCTCTTCTCCCTATTGGCAAAAAACCATGACATTCGATTTTCACAAGCTTATCTTAAGGCGAATTTAAGGCGGACTATAATGTGTATACATAAAAGCCTCCAAACCAAGCTCTCGGAGATTCTGGCGAATCATTATCGGTGACCTGGCGTTTCCCTCTCCTATTGACCAACGCTGGTTGCTTCTGGGCGATCGCATTTTTCAGACGGCTCTCCGAGATTCGACCACGACGTTTTCGATTGACTTGGTCGTAAGTGACTCACTTTTCATCACCAGTCACCACCCGCTTCAGAAATGGGTCGAGTTTGTTGCGATTCTACAGTAATTCACAGATGAAATTTCGGATCATAAGCTATTTTTTGCGTTAATTCGTGTCGCGCCTATACGTCAAGCTTCTTACTACAACCAGCTTTATTCAATTGGTTCAAAAACGGGTTTTTATGCAATGTTTAGCTGCTGGGCGATAGCGCCCAATCTACTCTGTGCAAAATTGTGCAAAGATTAAAAGTCCTGCGGAGATTATTGGGTCGCCCGACATATGTTCAGTCTGATGATCCGCACAGACACTTCAGTCAGCTCCTATGACAATTGTGGACTCGCCTACTCCGTTTTCGGACCTCGGCACCTATGGGGCTGACGACTCAAGTAACGATTAGACCTAAAAGAAGAGAGCTGTTCAATGTTGTAGCAATATGCAAATGTTTGCATATTATATTGCAAACAATGGAAATGGAAATAAGTTAATGGATAGCAATTTGGAGTAAAAGTTCTTGAATTGAAGACGTTCATTTAAGTCCTTATGAAAGGAGTACCTACAGCTACCTCGTTGTGGATTAAATAATCGATTTGATAATATAAGTACCAACAAAGAATTGAAGCAAAATCGTCGACAACGCAATTTAAATTTACATCAAAATTTAAAAAGTTAGAAGAAATTGTTCGTACAATATAGTTTAGCAATTCGTTACAGATAATTTAACCCAGCTCGTTGGTACAATTATTCAAACATAATAATCTATTAAAACTGTTTCCTAAAACTGAGTTGCTTAATAAAGGTAGGATTTTATTAACGTCTCAATAAACAATGGAGTGAGCTTACAATGAATTACGGGGCCGTAGTTCTTCTAGTCTAAAAGTGTTCACCGTACTCTTTTCCTTTACAATGGGTAAAGGCCGTTGTATGAAAAGATCTTATGCTCATTGTGTTTTAACAAGTATTAAGATCAACAAATGGTGAATCCATATATGCGCTGTGCTGTTGCTTGTATTAAACAATACCCAGAACTATCGGACTCAGAAGTACCGGTATTGATTGAGAAGTATTCACACTGCAAATTATATAAATTTTTCCAAGTTTCATCATCCAAGCAGTGAGTCCTCCTCGATCATCCTTTCACTAAACGATATTAAAGAATTTGCAGTAATGATGATCATTTTGGACACAAATAAACATCTGCTCAAACAAAATAATTTAAACATATTGGTGGGTGAGGCGAAACCGACCTTAAATTTGTATATAATTTAGCGAGATACATATTTTTATATATATTTTGGCCAAATTGTAAATTACGTGGCTTTTCTTATAATCCCCATGTGTGTGTCCTAAAAGCGACCCATTCATGATTGTGCCTTCCTACGACATACGTAACTGAATAGATAAAATGTTTCCAACGCACACTATTATAGTAGCGATAATTAATCATATCGGAGTTTGACAATCATTAGAATTTGTATTTTCTAATGTTATTTTCCCATCGATGTTACGCACACTGTGGCGAATGTACTTTGATCTTATGTAGGGTCCGGTTATAATTAGTAACGACTAAGAAGACAAATATTTTGTGTTGCTTGCATTATTGCAAGCTATTGTAATACGTGAGATTCGCTTCAATGCTTATTATTGCTGTGACATTTAATGCGGCGAAGAAAAGACCCTTCAAAAACGAACAATCATTGCATTCTTCAACGCCAGAGACAAGGCAAGGCACAATCTCATGAAAGAGAAAGTATTGGTGGTTACGTTCGATGTTAATAAAAAGCCGCCACGCTAATTCGTTCGATATAGACCGGAACGAATGGACAAGTCAAATATTGGATTACCATATACAAACGAGTCGATAAGACGGATTCGGCGATATATGTGAACGTCATCAAATTGCGAACGTCACAATCAAGGCGTACTAATAAAAAGTATTGGCATTAATACTGCAACCACAACAGAACCATGTTTCGAGCGGTAGCAAAGCTGTCAAACTAATGCACTTGCTGTCATCAAATATTTAACAGCGCCAATCGCAAAGATTAGGTTTTAAGACTGTTGTTGATGCCCTCACGCTGTCCTGAGGCTTTTAAATGCAGTAATTTACATATCAAACTAGGCTTTATTTAATTCGTCGTTTTGTAGACAATTTGACAATTAAAAATTGAAATGAATGACAAGGCCAAGGTGCCCGGTACGAAGTACACAACTTTAAGAAATACTATACCACTGTCGCAATGTAGGCCATTCATTGGTGTGGTGCACATTTGAGGTGTATTCCTTCATGTACTGGGAGAAGGCAGTAAAGGTCAGTAGTTGTATTATGTCAAATGCACACTGATCGTATTGTAACTTCCAAATACTGAAAGCACATACACCCACATTTACAAAAAATTACTGGCCGTACCTACCTTTTCAGTCCAATTGTTTTATTAGAACCCAACTTGCTAAGTTTAGGCTTCTTTGTTGTAATCGTTTGGCGGGGAATCTGGGACTCATCTTGTTGTTTTTGGTGGTGCTGCTGCTGCTGGGCTATCTGGTGATCATCAGCTTCGTTTGCGGCATTATTCATTGTCTCGGCGACGGCGTTGATAGCATCTTCGCTCAGCGTTTCATCACCGCAATCAACGTTCACATTAACATTGGCAACGTCATCTCGCCCGCCACCATCACCACTGTCGCCCAGAAAACTAGAACTTCTGTTGGTGTTGCTGATAGGATTGCTGGCCGCATTGTTGTTCAAACTTAATGGGTTGTTGTTGTTGCTACCATTGCTGTTCTGACGCTTCACCCACACCGTGGAAGGTGTGCTATTGGCGTCGTTCAGTAAATGGGTGCGTTCGTCACAGAACTCATGACCAGATGCGACATTTGCCAGCAGGGCATCCACCTCGGAGTGGTCTTCCCCGGCCATGTACTGAGTGTTTAGCCTAAGACTTAAATTATTACGCGGCGGAGAAGGCACTTGTCCAGTGGCAACGGTGACGATCTCATTATCCGCACTTCCGCTCGTTGGCCGCCCATTCGCAGCCGTTGATTCCTGAACTGGTACAACGTATGACAGCATTAAATATGTTTATCCGTCGTCGTTGTCACCGCACTCGTTGTCGTTCAACTGCAATCGGTGGCGACGCTGCTGCCTCTGCCGCCGACGTCGTCGTTTCCTTGTTTTGTTTGTTTGCTTCTTCGTATCCTATTTGACTGATCCAGTTGTTATCTCTTTCAATTGTTTTCGTTTTCTATTTTTCCGAAATTTTACAGACTTTTTGCATGGATGTCATTGAACGGAAGATGGCTCATTTCCGGATTGACGATAGATTCTAGCTCGAATTCAGTTCCTTTATTTACTTCAATAAAAATTCAGTCACAGCACCAAAAAGTAGTGCCTTTTCTCAGTCTTACGTTTACTTTTGATTTTCCCCTTTTTTTCTTTTCTCCCCTATTTATTTATTTATTTATTTGTTGTCTTTAACTTCCCCTTCTCACTATTTCCAGTTGTGCAATTTTACAAACTATTTTTTACACAGAAATTTAGCGCATTCCACCACTTTATTTACGCGACATCCACAACAGTTTTTGTTTCAAAGCAGTGCGCCTTTTATGTTTCTTTCCCTGCTCGCTGCCTTTTTGCTTATGGGTTTTTGGTTTGGTTTGGATTTTGGTTTGTGTATAATAAAATGCCCTTCTTTCCCCAATTCAGTTCAGGCGCAAATGAATTTAGTTTCGATTTTCTTTATTTGTTGCAGTTGTTTTCAGTGGGGTACGCGAGAAGGCAATATTCGGTTCGAATTGCGTTTTGTGTATTACAAATGCTCACTTGAATTTCACACAAACATGCAAATTTGTTTGCGGCGTCGTTAAATAAACACAAAAACCTGTAAAACGTATTCTCGTCTTCTACACACAACAAAAAAATCGTTTCAATTCTTCCAATTTGTTCAATAATGTGTTGCCAACCAGAGCAGCTTTCAGTGTTGGTAGGTGGAAGTATTCTGATTAGCCGGTTGGGGTTGCTGATGTTCACTTTGTCGTTTGATGCGAATCCAAGTTTAATTTGACAAACAGCACCAAAATGATAATAACATTGACCAGCTTACGCTCAATTGGGAATTTCAAAGTTTGTGCAAATGGCGTGTTTATGACGCCAACCATATTTTCTGGAGATGAAAGCTTTGGTCACGTCCCTTCAATAGTATTTCGTTTGCGAACTCTATTTTTGTGACTAGGAGGAAACTATTTTTTTTTATTTCCAACGATAATTATAACGCATAAAAATGTAAAAAAGGTTATTATTTCAGTGAAGTCTGCAAAATATCTTCCGTTTGATTTTCAGAAAGTATTTTTTTTTTTACATCTTACGACCGATTGATCGATCGATTTGATTATTTTACAATAATACAACATATCTTTTACACCACTAATTAATTTAATATCAATTATGGATTGTATATTTCCCCGCAAACTGCATCACTTATTACGATGTTTCATTTTGCAACTCTCGTTCTAACACTCTTTTAACTCCTTTTTAATCAAAGTATTAAATTATTTTATATTATTATATAAAATATATATTATATTTTTATTGTACAGAAAATTAAATTTTATTTTATATAGCTAATTGGTTTTGAAGATAATACACCGTAAATTACCTCCAAGTTCCTTTACGAATATGCAACCCCTGATCAGAAAATTATTCATTGCGACCTAAAATCAGGATCACCTCAATTATTTTTTTAATGGACTACTCCAATTTAGTCACATTCCTTGGTTTCATTTTCTACACCTCTTGCTTGACATAAATCAACAAAAAGTCTGGTGCAGTAATGTCAGGTGACGTAACCGGCCTCGCCATATGTGCAGTTGCTCCATCTTAAAATAGACACGACTTCGGCACAGTTCTGGGTAAAAAAAACTCCTTCGACGTCTTTAAATAACGGTCCCCACTGACAGTTACAGTTGCACCATTTTCTTCGAAGAAGTATGGCCCCACAATGCATCTCAATGAAACTGCGTACCACATAGTGACTCATTCTGCAGTTCCGTTTCAAGGCTTTAACTTGCTTGTAATTTGGGGTTTGCACAGAAACAAGTTTGTCATCATAAATTCCCTTTTGACGGAAATGAAGAAAGCATGACACTGCACTATCCAAATTCAAGCATTCATTTTAATAAATCTAAATACTAACCTGCCAAATAAAAAAATAAGCCGATTACTCACACAGAAAAAAAGTTATTACGTTTTGTGTTTGTAGCATGATTCATGCGCCGCCCTGTTTATGAACTTAATGTAACAAAATTTTTTCGTCATAATATGTTCAATAATATATTTAAAACAATTGTGAGCTATATTACAATTTCATTACTGAAAATATTAAAAAATGGCATCTGATATCAGTTGCTTATACCAGATGTTTATAAATCAGTGTTGGGTTAGCAAATTCCACGACTTTTTCTAATCTACGTATTATTTTTTTCACGAACAGGATATTCAACATTAAAAATCATGCGAATTGTTAAATTTTTTTGTTAGTTTCCAGCACTGAATCGAAAGAACACAGAGGTTTACGTCATAATATCTTGGATAATATATTCGTAAAATGGTATCTTTTTGTACTACCATTTCATTACTGATATAATGACTATATAATTTTAATTACTGAAATACTGGAGTTTCAGGAATATTTATGCTACAGGAAGTTTATATTTATTTTCATTTTTCATGTTCATAGGTTTATGAATTAAAGAATTCCAAACGTTGCAAGTGTGTAAGTGAATATAGATTCACATAACTTTCCGAAAAAGTATTTTCCGTGCAAAATAGGTGCAAAGCATACTAAAATTTCCTGTTTGTCTCGGCATTCAACAGGCGAAACTGAAATCTTTAAAGAAATCTTTCATTTTATCCATCTGATAGTGTTTACGTCGCAATGAATTTTTTTTAGGGCTAACAGTTGCAAAAAAGCAATAACTGTCGATAACAACCAAAATTGTAGTGTGGCATTTACAAAAATGTTCGAAAAAATTATGTGGTTAACTAACAATAAAGATGTATGGGAGGCAAATCTAGCGAACCAGATAGCTGGCATGAACTAGAGGGCTTTTTGGTTCAATAGAAACATATTTGAATTCAGCAAATACTTTAATAACAATAACAGTACAATAATATTTCATATCGTAATTTAGGTGCCAAAAATGTGTCCGGTTTTCTTGTATTGGTTTCCAACACCGATATTCGAGCAGCTTATGCTTTAGGTCATAATAAGATCTATATTACATTTGTAAAATTGTGTCTTTTATTATTTCTATTCCATTTCACAAGTTTACAGATTATAGAACATATTATGACGCAAAAATGCAAGTTATTCCGATTTCAGTGTTGAAAACCAACAAAAAATGGTTAGCTTGGAAGAAACATAGTGTTTTGTGGAAAAGTTCGGCTTCAAATTCCACAACCAATATTTTAAATGAAGTTTCACCATGAAAAGTCAGCATAGTATCAACCTTCAGTTATATGTACATAATAACCAGTGGTCTTTTTGTATCTTACGGTTGGAAAGTAGCCGGGAGCACTATAATATCGGGAAGGACAGTGTCTCTAAAACACAGATGCAATAAACTTGGAAGTTGAAAAGAACACACTGTCCATAAAGTCGAAATGGCGGCTGCTGTCAAAATTAAAAGTTAAAGTAGTGGGCAAAGCAACGAGAAAAACCCATCAACAAAAAAATGTATACAATATATAGTGAAAAGTGAATAATACTCTTGATCTCTTATCAGCTGTTAAATAGAATGAAACCGCATGACGGACGAATTTACAATTGACGATATACCCATAGCATCAATTCAGTCACAAAGCGATCTGAAGGGGGACTTATCACGGTGTCCGAATCGTTTCATTTTTGTGGCTGATTATTGAACTGACTATTATTTCAACAACAACTTAAAACATTTCCACTACCATTTCCATTTTTCGCGTGTATATACAATTCGATACTATTACAAACTAACATACAAATTACCAGTATCAGTAATAATAATAATTATCAGTAATAATTATCAGTAAGTATTGCCAGCAATAAAGAGGATTCATTAATGAAATAATATGGTAACTCTGCACCGAAACATTTTCGTAGTCACGTAGTCGGAGAAATCCGTAATTTATTTCTAATAAATTAAACTAACTATTACAGTTGCTGGTAAATACTTTATTATTAGCTGCTTTCAAACTTTCTATTGGTGGAATTATAAATATGCTTTGTTGTCATTTTGAAATTGTCATGAAGACAACAAATGTCAAATAATTTGTATTTGTGTAAAGAAGTGACTTGAAAGGCACTTTCCACATGGAGAGTGGTTGTGAAAGACATTTTCTTATGAAGACGTGTCTTTTAGCAATCATGTGAAATATACACTTTGCTTTTATAGAAAAGTGTGAAATTAAAACAATCTTCCAAGAATAGTTTTTGATACGAATGTGTCGTCCAAGACATTTTCGATTTCAGGAAGTTTCTTGAAAGTCATGTCTGTTTGCAAAGAAATAACTCCAACAGACTTGCTGAAATTTTTTTTCCATACTTTACTACATGAAAAGTAGCTTGCGTGTCTCTTTTGTATGAAATGTGACACTTTTTTGTATAAAAAATATCTATGCCTTACAACGAGAATTTCTTATATTGAAAGTGTCCTTCATAACACTTCATTATTTTTTTTTCACCTTTCAATACACATTGCTATATGAAAGTGACTTCCAAGATAAATCGCTATATAAAGGAAATATGTTTTTTAAGGAGTTCTTGATTGAAACGTACATATATAATAATGCCTTGAAAGAAATTTTAATTCAATTCAATTCAATTCCGTACAGTGTTCTACGTGTTTTCAATGTATCGTATAAATCTTTTTGAAAACACTTTTCTTATAAGCGCCTCGGATATATTCCTTCATGGAAATTTTCTTCAAGACACTTGTTTTTAAAAAATAAAGTTTCTTCTAAGGCACTTTTCTATATGCCCCTGAAGAAAAAAGTAAAATTTCATTTATTGTAATAACTGTAATTTAATGTGTAATATATTAATATATGATACAATTTCCAAACAATTGTTCTGTATTTTTTAACAATTCTAATCATAATACATGAAGGCGATCTCAAAACTAGCTTAACAAACTTACCTAACAATGAAGACGCGAAAAAGTCGGGATACATTTTCTTTATTTTTCAACATAATCGTCTTTTAGCTCGATACACTTTTTCCAGCGATATTCAATAGCTTCTATGCCCTGTTTACAGTAAGAACAATGCAGCTCTTTTAAATAATCATCAACCGCAAACTCCACCTCTTCCTTGTTGGCAAATCTTTTACCATTTTTCCAAGTTTGGAAATAGAAAATAGCCCGAGAGAGCTAAATCTGGCGAATAAGACGCGTGATAAAGCAATTCGAACTTTAATACATTCAATTAGTGGATGTGTTAACATGAGCATTGTTTTGATGAAACAACACTTTTTCGACAAAAGCGGCTTTTTCCATAATTTCATCACCTATATGAAACCGTCTTCGCCATCTTTGGACATAATTCTCCCAATCCAGTGCACTGCTTTGACTGTTCCTTTGTCTCAGATGTGAAGTGGTGGACCCATGTCCCATCCATAGCTATAAATCGACACAAAAATTCGGCTTTATTGCGGTGAAATATCGCCAAACATTCTGTTAAAACATCTTCACGCTGCGGTTTTTGGTCTATTGAAAGAAATCATGGCTCCCATCTTGCGCACAGCTTTCTCATCTTCAAATTTTCGATCATTATACGATGTATAGCACTTTTTGAAATGTCTATCATTTTAGCTAGCTTACGCAATTTCAGCCGACGATCATCCAATACCATTTTGTGGATTTTCTTAACCGTGTCTGGCGTGGACACCTCAATGGTCGACCACTGCGGTGTTCGTCTTGGCAGTTCGTACGGTCTTGTTTAAACTTTACTACCCAATATTTTACAATCGTAAACGAAGGCCTCCTCCGGAGTACAAACTCGCTCGGCTTTAATATTGGTAACATTGAGAATTTTCTAATGGAAATACTGAATTACATAACGATGACCAATTTTTTTTTCATGTTTACAAACTCACTGAGATCATTCACTGTAGATGGCTCAAATAAAAATAATAAACAATGTCGCCTTATAAAACATATGTTTTATATAAGATTGCTACTTTTCACTAAAATATATATTACAACTATCTATACGTCAAGCCGGCTAGTTTTGGGACCGCCCTCGTAAAATATTAACGCATAACCAAAAAACGAATGAATTGGTTGTTGTTACTTTAGTTAAATTAAGTATATTAGTAAATATTAACTAATTCGCATCAACTTTGCGTTAGTTAGAGATATATCACCAACGTTGAAATTTTAGTTCATATAGTTTTTTCGCTGAGTGGATTTATAAAAAAAAACGATCATGAAATTTTAATCTGAATTTCTCTACCAATTAATACTGTGCTTTTTTCAAGAGAAAATTGTCTTAAGTGGCAAAGCCAACTTTTGTTCTGTAGGTTTTCATATTCGGTAATATATCTGCAAACTTGTGAAATGAAATAATAATAAAAAAGACAACATTTTACAGTTTTGTATACATATTGTCGAACATTTTTATTTTCATAAAAACATAGGTTGTTCCGATTTCAGTGTCGGAAGCCAGACCCAAAAAAGCTGAAAAATAATGTCTACGTGAAAAGAATATAGCAATTTGCAGCTTTAAGCTAGGTGCTATGTTCTTTTCACGGGGAAAGAAAAAAATTATTCTTGAATATACATTCTTGTATTGGTTTCAAAACTAAAATCGGAACAGCATGTCTTTACGTCAAAATGTGTTCATTTCACAAGCTTACAAAAATATTAAAGGACTTATGGCGTAAAAATATAATCTGTTACGATTTTAGTGTTGGAAACTAACAAAAAAAAAACACAATATAAGAAATTTTTCTCGTGAAAAAAAAAACAGTTTTGTCTGGTAAAAAATTTAGGTTTAAACATCACGACCATTTTTTTATGTGGAGTTTCACCACGAAAAGTCAGCAAGTTTCTTTATATTGAAAAAAATCTTTATAACAACATCCATTGCCAAAGGACTTATATTTATAAACGGGATTCGTTCACGGCGTGTTATTGTAAATAAAACAATCGAGAAGGAATTGGGGAGCAGTGTTGCCATAAAAAATAAATGCGCACGAATGTTTATTATTTTATTTTCTAAAACGGAAATGATTTTTGTGTATTGTCGATGATATTGGAAGAATATATCAATATAAATTTAAATTTTTTCCGCACACGTAATCAGACCAAGCAAAAAAGCTATTAAAATTGTGTAAAATTTTGCTTTGCTAATGTTGAATGTTCAGATTTTGTATCTATTCGCCGGAACCATTATGGAGGAGAAATTTTCTAGCAACTTTTTTATAAACATAATCGCTTTGGACGCAATAATTTGTCAAAGACATTTTTCATAACTTATTGCTTCACAACAGTCATCATTTATTGCATGAAATAGGTTGCCAATGTTTACATATTTATTTTTTGCGACAATTTAGAAAAAAATGTGTTTTAGTAAAAGACAATTATGCCAAATATCGGTATCATTTGTTTCATATAAATGCAAATGACCGTATTTATAAATATTTATTGGAGTTTTAATAATTGTTGGAGATTTTATTCATAGTCAATATCTCTCATGTGATTACTTTTAGTGTTGAAATTCATTCAACATTTATATTTTAAATTAATTTAAAATTCATGCCCATTTATTATTTATTTTATTGTGCTAACTCAAACTATCGCTATAACAACAGCAACAACATGCAGTAAACCGCTTAGCATATTTCACCCAGTCTGTTCTTGTTGTTGTTATTGATCAGTCCACCGGCATTTCATTTGTCATATGTTTTGCCGCGACAAGTGTCTGTACGAAATAATGTTCCCCTCTTGCTTCGTCTATGTATACATTGAACTCTGTTCTAAAACAGAATCTATGTGCGACGAGAACTTTTGTTGTTGTTGCCTGCTAATTGCGACTCTTTGGCAATTTTCTTTTGACCTTTTGCTTATGAAACAATGAGCGTGGCTCGTCAGTTAGTTAGTTGAAGTTGATCGACACAGTTCTTATCTGCCTTGCTGCATACTATTTATTTTATAGTCAATAAAATAATACAGTGGTCTGTAAAAAAACTAAAAATATAAACATTGTTTTTCTTTCTTCTGGCTCAAGTAGCTTAAGTGTTCTATTCTAAGTGTCCATTGTGGCTCATCTAGCCACAAATCTCTCATTGTGAAAAACTATTCTTCAAAATATTTTATTTGTAAAGTAAGCATATCTATAAAAAAAAAACTCATTTTAAATGCCTATCTGATTATATTGAGTATAGTTTAATCCATTCTTTGAGATGATTTTGTACGAATATATTGTTTGCTATCTATGACACACAATATTACATTTAAGCGATGGAGGATACTTTTGTTAAGGCCGGTTTCATGAAAGTCTTCTCAGTAGTTAACCTCATGCTAATTTTGAAATCCTCTTGCATTCTTCTTTTTCCCCCTTTCATGTGATATGATCGCTTTTTGCATGTGATCTCTGATATTTCATTAATCGTTTTCTGGAATGAAATCGCGAGATTCCGGACTTCTAGGCTTCTTCTTTTATGGTCAATTGCCTCATGAAATTGAGAAGTTAAGTTGCATAGCGTCATAAAAAATTAACTATATTCGCATTTTAGATTTTTTTTTTATAATTTATAAATTCTACTTTATTATCGATATTGTAATACAAAGCCAAATTAGGCCAATATAAAATATTACATATTCACTTACTTATACAATTGCAGATCAATTACAAATAATCTTATTCTGAATATTAATCCCGCGAAGCCATACGGCTTGTCTGTAAGTGATAACACAAAAATTTAAAGTCAGTCCAGCTGACCTTTTTTTTTATCATTTTTTGCTTGTAATTCAGTTAGAAATAAAATTTACATGCAATTTATTTCAATTGCCTTTAAGATTCAATACTTATTTATACATATTTATAGCAATTATTGCAGATTTTAAAAATTTTCTTTTAGTAATTTCTTTCTGCTCATCTTATTGCTAACATTTAATAAGTTGATTGGTAACTCATTCATGGCTGTTGGCAGTGTCACTGCTAACGTATTTTTACCGTAGTCGTTTCGGAAGATAGGAATTTTGTACCTCCCTTGTGCTCTTCTGGTATTCTGTGGATGGTCGATGCATTCAAGGAAGTTGGTGTTGTTGAAGAATTCGTTAATTATTGTTGTATTGTATATGTTTTTTATACTGAGCATTCTCAGGCTTTTGTAGAGGCTATTATTACGCGTAGTTTGTTGTATATTGTTGGTATTAAATTGATTGCTGCTATTGATTTCATTTGGTGAGCTGCTGTGAGTACGTATCGTGTCACTTATATTCATATTAAAGTTTGCCCTCATCTTGAGTGTATGTTGATGGTTTTTGTGCAGTAATTTTAGCAGACTAATCTGTGTTTGTTGCAGCAAACGGCAAGACGTTGCTCTTCCCCAGGCAGTTATGCCGTGTCTTAAATATGACTCGGCTAATGAGAAATAAGCTTGTCTGCATACTTTATATGGAGAACAATTGTTTAGGTGATATAGGGCATATGCCGTTTTTCGTAGTTTCTTTTGCAACTACTCGGTATGTGTTTTCCATTTAAGGTGTTCATCTAAGTAAGTTCCAAGATATTTGTAGGTTTTTACATACTCGATGTGAGTAGTGCATGTTCCAATGTTATGAGCATATGAGTTATGCAGGCAACTCAAGTTATGGATTGTAATTTTGATATCCGTCTGTGGCATGTGTCGGGGTCTAAAGTGCATAAGTTTAGTTTTAGAGGCATTTATAACTAAACCGCTATCATGACACCATTTTGCTATGACACTCATTTCATTCTGCATTGTTTGAATCGCATTGCTAATACATTTATGTGACACAATGATTGCAGTGTCGTCAGCATAAGCAAATGCAGTGCTATTTTTCAGACAATTTATCATGTCATTGGCATATATGATGTATAAAATTGGGTCAAGTTTTGAACCCTGCGGGACTCCATATAAATAAGGTATGCTGTGGCTAACTTTATCTTCGATCTTCACTCTGAAAGTTCAACAGTGCAAGTAATTCCTGCACCATGCAATACAGGACCCTCTAATCCCAGTTCTTTCCAATGTTTCTATAAGCTTATCATGTGGAAACGTATCGAATGCTTTATTAAAGTCTATAAACAGACCTAAGCAATGCATGTTCTTACTTAAACTTTGGTTTACATTGTTAGAGAAAAGTCCTAGAAGTTGGTTTATATTCTTGCCTTTTTGAAATCCGAATTGATTTTCATTTATAGTAGCATATTTTATCATAAAGTTGGTTAGTCGTCTCACGACTATTTCCTCCAAAACTTTTTCTACCACTGACAGAATAGAAATTGGTCGATAATTGTTATTATCACTTTTATCACCACTCTTAAATATTGGTCGGACTATCCAGTTTTCAGTATAGCTGGTATGATGGCTTCACTAAGACTTTTATTTATAAGAGCTGTGACAATTGGTGTTAAGCATTTCGCATTGTATTTTAGATCCACTGCTCTAATACTATCAGCCCCGTCACTTTTCCTTGCATTAAGGTTTTTTAATATATTGAGTATTTCTTGTTCATTCGCGTGTTCTAGGTATATTGTATTTTGTACACTTATGTGTGGTTTTATTACCGTCTGTATGTCGCATATATGCATTATATTTTGTATATTTTCTTAAAAAGATATTGCAAATTTTTTTGTTATATTTATTACTGGGTCGTTGGGAAATTTTTTTTAATAGTTTCGTCTATACTACCTTTCCTCTTTCCCGTAATTTCATTTATTAACTGCCAAGTTTCCCTTATGTTGTTTCTGTGTATTATAAATTGTTTAAAATTATATTCATTTTTGGCGTAAATTAGTTTTTTATTTAATTTATTATTAAACTTATAAATATTCTCGTTCGCTTTATTTTTTTTATTTTTTGACCGTTTATCTCGTATTTTACAACAGTCGACTAAATAGTCACTTAGCACGGTAACGGATTTCTCTTCTTTCTCTGAATTTGTTCTGCTGATTTTTCGTATATATCATGGAAAACTTTGCAGATGGTATCAAAAAGTTCATTAACGTCCTTAGCTTGAGTAATAATTGTATTCCAATCTATATGGTTGATCATCAGTTTCACTTTTGTATTATTAATTCGTAGTTTTTCCGTACCCTGACAATTATAGTTACATTCATTCTTTGTTTTGTTTTAATTTCCAAAACAACCAACAAGAGTGTAGTGGTCAGATATTGTTGTTTTAACTACAGCAGCTACTGTGCGCGGTCTCTCTCTGTTACACCTCACGAACATGTGGTCGATGCAGCTGCTTGTGTTATTGTTGGTGTCTTCTCTTGTCGCAGCAGTTATCATGCATTGCAAACCATATGATGAGAGCATATTAAGGTATCGTGTTGTTGTTGATATATTGATCTTGTTGATATCTATGTTCATTATCGCCGATTATTATCAATTCTCGTTTCTTGTTGATGGTGCTGATTTCCTGTTCCAGTTCGTGTATGAATGTAGTGATATTTTGGCTAGGCGGTCGATATATTGGTATGACAGTAATTATGTTATTATTATTTGGTTTAACTTCTATTTTAAGTGTTTCGAAAGAGTTCTTAATAACGTAACTGCAATCGAAGTTTAAGTTTTTGTTTACATATACTGCAATTCCCCCTCCCCTGCCTTGCCTGTTCTCAAAACTTGCATTGTATCCATTTATACCGTACAGTTCATTTTCATCATCTGTTATGTTGGTTTGTATTAATATTATTAGGTGTATTTTATTTGACTTTTTTTTGTCACCTCTTGGACTTTGGATTCTAGGGCCAGAAACACATTGGCCAAAATCCATAGAATTACAAAATTGTCAACCATTGTGAAATGGTTTTTGTTCTATGGATTTCTACCAAAATTAAATTTCCACCCTTTTGAAAGTGTTGACGTGTTGTCCACACTTGTGCCTTTCATTATTTAATTTATACAAATACAATACAAATTTTCTTATATCACTGTTTTGGTTTGTTATTCCTCCAATGTTTTGGTTTGTTATCTTGACGTTTTACGTCAAAATTTTCTTCGGGGTTATTGTAAATTTTTAATCTAAAGAACAAGTGTTGCCGTGTAATTTAATTACTGTCTATTGCCACTCGAAATATATTAGCCTTGCCACTTTAATGTTCATCAAACTTAATTATTGTCTGGCAGTGCTGAAATGAGAGGATAATTCGAGGTTTTTATTTCTCTCTCTTCTTTTGGTGGTTTTCCTCTCTTTTTTTCAATTTGGTTTGTTGAAAGTGGTTTGTTATCTTCCCGTGCGTGTAAACTTGGATTGTTCTTGTTGTTTGCAGTCGAAGATGGTGCAAACGATTTTTTACCGCATGCTGGCAACACTGTAAAACAGTCAATACTGACACTACAATTTCACAATTATTAATTTGGCAGAAGCCCACATTCATTCTAATGGCCTGTTTCTCTATCTCGAACGACAGCTTTCGTTCGCATTCTAAGCGAATGAAAACTGATTTGCGTTTCTCTAACTCCACTTCTACGCGAACGAAAACGTAAGCATTTTCATACAAAATTGCGTTTCTCTATCTCGAGCGAGCTGTCAACTCTGCGAACGCAAATATCAAAATCACTCACTTGTTATTTTGTTGTCGAGTGAAGACAAATAAAACAATAACATTTGCAAAAATAAAAATATAAACGATGGAAAGTAAATGGTAAGTATAAAATAATATAATTAATAATAATCTGCTAATATTTTGCTCTTCCAGTTTGAAAAAATCAACAATGCAGCAGCTGCAGAATATGGTGGGGCACATGGAGGAGAATCCTGAGTTTGCCAGGGGAACGCCGGTATTCAGAGGCAACAAATTTTCGGCCGAAGACGAATGGCATAAACTATGCAAACGGCTGAACTCCTTAAGACCACCAACACGTACCGTTGCAGAATGGAAGGAGGTTGGTTTGTATTTGGTTGCGAGGAAATGAAAAATTGACGTGCATAGACTTTTTATGAAGAAAAGTCAATATCCATAGACTTTTCATGAAGAAAAGTAGATGTCCATAGACTTTTCATGATGAAAAGTTGGTGTCCATCGAGTTTTCATGAAGAAAAGTTAATGGACATTGGCTTTTCATGAAGAAAATCAACTTTTCTTCATGAAAACTCGATGGACATCTTTCATCATCTTTTTCCATTCGTCTGTAATAATTTTTAATATGTAACTAATACTCATTTTCTTTTCAGACGTGGGCGGACTTGAAGTCTCGGACTAAGAAGAAGATAGCGGATAATAAGAAAAGTCACCGAAAACCCGGTGGCGGCCTCTATCGGTTTAACAATCTGACAGAGTTGGAGCAAGTGATAGACCGAACATTGTTTCTGTCTTCGGCCGCAGCACCTAGTGGCAGGGTGTTTGGGGTCGAAGGCAGCAACTACTCGACTCAACCGATTGATGATTGCTTCCAGTCCTTAGAAACTCCGAAAAGGACAAAAAAAGGCAGGCAACAAGAAAAAAGTGACCAAGACCCACAACCACACGAACAGCTGTCGCAGAGCCCCCCGAAAAGTTCTCAAAAGAGAAAAAATCCATCGTATTCCGAAAACGAGCAGCCTTTGTGTTCGTCGGCCAAAAAGCGGAAGAACCGCATCGAAGACCAATTGACACTCATACGACGTTTCGTAATCTGCAGCAAGGCAGATAAGAACTGTGTCGATCGACTTCAACTAACTAACTGACGAGCCACGCCAAAGAGTCGCAATTAGCAGACAACAACAACAAAAGTTCTTGTCGCACATAGATTCTGTTTTAGAACAGTATTTGTCAATGTATACATAGACAAAGCAAGAGGGGAACATTATTTCGTACAAGCACTTGTCGCGACAAAACATATGACAAATGAAATGCCGGTGGACTGATCAATAACAACAACAAGAACAGACTGGTTGAAATATGCTAAGCGGTTTACTGCATGTTGTTGCTGTTGTTATAGCGATAGTTCGAGTTAGAGCAAAGTATAGTTGTGACAAACATTAAAGCACAATAAAATAGATAATAAATGGTCATGAATTTTAAATTAATTTAAAACAGGAAACATGTCCTGAATAAAATCTCCAACAATTATTAAAACTCCAATAAATATTTATAAACACGGACATTTGCATTTACATGAAACGAATGAAACCGATAATTGGCATAATTGTTTTGGGTGAATATTTTAAAAAGATTATATATATATATCTTTATATATATAATTCTACTGTACGGGCGTTGTCAGTGAACTCCTCCTAAACGGCTGGACCGCTTTGCATAAATTTTTGTATATGCGTCTGGGTGGTGACCGGGATGGTTTAGATTTACAATTCGGTCCAATTGGACAAAGGGGCGTGACACCTCCCATACAAGCAAAAAATTAAAAATCTATTATTTCTGCTCCTGCTTACGGTATTTGAACAAAATTTGGTGCGTAGGTTTGGTGTACATAACTTAAGTGCTACTGCAAATATGGGCGGGATTGGACAATGGGGAGTGGTAACTCCTATACAAACCACAAATTAAAAAGCAATTATTTCTACGTATATATATATATATACGTATATATATATATATATATATACTAGTGGACCCGGCAAACTTCGTTTTGCCTTCAGAGTTGTTGTTTCGGCACAATTCGTAGTTCAAGAAAGAAAATAAAAAAATAAATTCGAATTCATTTAAATCAGTGATCAATTGTTTTTATTGTAATGCTTTGTGGTAAACAACATTTGTTGTTTTTCCATTTTCGGTGTAAATTTACAAAAGCGATGGTTTGCCAACGCGCGAACAGGCTACATACAACTGTCCATGTGAGAAAACTGGAGACTCTAAATTCACTCCACAAATTCCTAAGTATTGGCCTTGCGCCTTATTAATGGTAACCGCAAACGTAAGGCGAACAGGAAACTGAAGCCGTTTAAATTCAAACGGTAGATCAGAGGGAATCATTGGGATGCGTGGAATGAATACATCTTCGCCGTTGAATCTTCCAGTTAAAATAGTAGCTTCAATTACATAAGCCATCAACCTTTTAATAGCAAGTCTAGTACCATTGCACAAACGGGGTTGATTGATATTGCGAAGCATTATAATAGTTGCTCCAACTTTCAATTGAAGATTATGCGGAGGCAATCCTGGTAAGTCCAACGAATTCAAAAATTCTGTTGGATAATTCACAACATCTTCTTCATTGGTAACAGTATCGACAGACTTGTACGACACCAATTCGCCAGGAATCTTTGATTGTATAGCCATGTTTAATTCACTAACATCTTTGCGGCTAAAATTGCTCTGTCACTCAACCATGCATGGCATGTATATTGTTGTGCTATGTTAGTGAAAATGCTTTCAATCAATTCCTCTTTTGACTGTACGAAACGGCAAAAATCATTTGGCAATGTTATCGATCCAGTGTCATCAACAGGAATTGCACCATTCCCAATTTTCAGCAACTGGTTAGAGAACTTCTCAGCAGATGGATCATTCTGCAACTGAACACGAACGTTGGTAGGAAGTTTCAATGTTTTAACAAATTTCCATAAATATGAAGACTTTGAGCAAGCGTTAATTTGATCGGCTGCTGTTGATCTAGGAATGACTGGTAATGTTTGCCTAAAATCGCCTGACAATAAAATCAACGCACCACCAAACAACTCTGAATTACCTCGGAGATCTTTCATTGTTCTTTCCAAAGCTTCGACAGATTTCTTATTCGCCATAGTGCATTCATCCCAAATAATGATACCGCAACTTTTCAATAATTTTGCCGTTGCAGATGTTTTTGAAACGTTGCATGTCGGTGTTTCATTAACTTGGTAATTCAATGGCAATTTTAAAGCAGAATGTGCGGTCCGGCCACCATCTAATAAAGTGGCTGCAATGCCAGAAGACGCTAATGCCAATGCAATTTTATTCTGGGAACGTATCGTTGCCAACAACAATGAAATTAAATAAGTTTTTCCGGTGCCTCCTGGTGCATCCAGGAAATAAAATCCACCGGCTTCACTATTGACAGCTTGCATAATAGTATC
>JAHXMU010000105.1:249212-342624 GCA_019455685.1 Philornis downsi | reverse complement strand
GATACTATTATGCAAGCTGTCAATAGTGAAGCCGGTGGATTTTATTTTCTGGATGCACCAGGAGGCACCGGAAAAACTTATTTAATTTCATTGTTGTTGGCAACGATACGTTCCCAGAATCAAATTGCATTGGCATTGGCGTCTTCTGGCATTGCAGCCACTTTGTTAGATGGTGGCCGGACCGCACATTCTGCTTTAAAATTGCCATTGAATTACCAAGTTAATGAAACACCGACATGCAACGTTTCAAAAACATCTGCAACGGCAAAATTATTGAAAAGTTGCGGTATCATTATTTGGGATGAATGCACTATGGCGAATAAGAAATCTGTCGAAGCTTTGGAAAGAACAATGAAAGATCTCCGAGGTAATTCAGAGTTGTTTGGTGGTGCGTTGATTTTATTGTCAGGTGATTTTAGGCAAACATTACCAGTCATTCCTAGATCAACAGCAGCCGATCAAATTAACGCTTGCTTAAAGTCTTCATATTTATGGAAATTTGTTAAAACATTGGAACTTACTACCAACGTTCGTGTTCGGTTGCAGAATGATCCATCTGCTGAGAAGTTCTCTAACCAGTTGCTGAAAATTGGGAATGGTGCAATTCCTGTTGATGACACTGGATAGATAACATTGCCAAATGATTTTTGCCGTTTCGTACAGTCAAAAGAGGAATTGATTGAAAGCGTTTTCACTAACATTGCACAACAATATACATGCCATGCATGCTTGAGTGACAGAGCAATTTTAGCCGCAAAGAACAAAGATGTTAGTGAATTAAACATGGCTATACAATCAAAGATTCTTGGCGAATTGGTGTCGTACAAGTCTGTCGATACTGTTACCAATGAAGAACACGTTGGGCTTACCAGGATTGCTTCCGCATAATCTTCAATTGAAAGTTGGAGCAACTATTATAATGCTTCGCAATATCAATCAACCCCGTTTGTATAATGGTACAAGACTTTCTATTAAAAGGTTGATGGCTTATGTAATTGAAGCTACTATTTTAACTGGAAAATTCAACGGCGCAGATGTATTCATTCCACGCATCCCAATGATTCCCTCTGATCTACCATTTGAATTTAAACGACTTCAGTTTCCTGTTCGCCTTGCGTTTGCGGTTACCATTAATAAGGCGCAAGGCCAATCCTTAGGAATTTGTGGAGTGAATTTAGAGTCTCCAGTTTTCTCACATGGACAGTTGTATGTAGCCTGTTCGCGCGTTGGCAAACCATCGCTTTTGTATATTTACACCGAAAACGGAAAAACAACAAATGTTGTTTACCACAAAGCATTACAATAAAAATAATTTATCACTGAATTAAATGAATTCGAATTTATATTTTTATTTTCTTTCTTGAACTACGAATTGTGCCGAAACAACAACTTTGAAGGCAAAACGAAGTTTGCCGGGTCCACTAGTATATGTATATATATACATATATATATATATATTTCTGATCATTTCCAAAAAGGGTTAACTACAACGAAATGGTATAAATCTGTGTTCCAGGTGCTGTAATCGCACATTGCTGACAACCGCATACGTAATTTACAGTCTTCATTGATTCCAGGCCAATACACTAATCTTCTGGCTAAGGTCTTCATTAATCAATTCTGTCCTCGAATAAAAAACAACCTGGTATTGTTCATAAATCATTCCTTTGTTCAAAATATAGTGCTAGGTCTGGGTGAAATCATTTATTACTTATAGTACCGTTGCATTTTAAACCATGTTGAATATAACTGAAAGATTTTCGATGTGATCGTTCAATGCTGATTTACAATCTTTCTCCATTATTGCATAAGCAGTTACAACATCTTCATCTGGTTGTAGATTTGTATTGACTAACCTTGACAAGACTTCAACGCATTCAAATTCATCTGTGCCTGGAAAAGGCACATCGAGGCTAAAAAGACGCAGATGAACTTGAGAATTAGGCAACATCACTGGCTGCTTAATAAGCACTCTAGACTTAGGCTAAGCTGTAAGGTGTTGATCTACACGGGAATAATTAAACCCATATGGTGTTACGGTGCTCGACTCTGGGGCAGAGCCAGCCGCAGCAACATGGATAAAATCCAAAGGGTACAATCAAAGATGTTACGAGACATTACGGGAACACCCTGGTACATGAGAAACTGTAATATACATAGGAACTTAAATATACCATATGTGAAAGAGGAGATAGAAAAGATCAAAGCAAAACATATGACCAGAATGGAACATCACCGTAATGTTCTAGCTAGAAAACTTGCTTACCCTTCTGTAAATTCCAGACTCCGGAGAAGTGATTTTGCAGTCCCATAAAAGGGAAAAAGAACATGACCCCTGCCGAAAGTGTATTGTCGTCTATATCCCAACACCGCAATGTTTCGACATAATCCACCTGAGACAACATGTCCGGGCCCTGGCCTTCTCACTCACGTAATCTGCACTGCAAAGAGCAACACATAGGTCAAAATCCTCACGGGAACTGTTGATTCACATAAGTGTGCGGTTATGGCCTCATAATTCACATTACTCGCTTTGCGGCCAGGTCAATTCACTTTTCGTGCTATTGAACTACCTAACACGTGTTCGAGTGTTAGCACCATCACTCACATAGTCCATATTACGAAGAGTAATACATGAGTCTGCGTGCGGCGTTACGCCTGGATACTCTCCGCTCATTTATTCCGGGCCTTGGCCTCTTTTCTCACGTAGTTTAAATCTATGATGAGGGACATGTGCGTAACTCAAACCCCCCGGGTTAACAAAACTGTGAGATTATTTGTACGAACATTGCGCTAAACTATACCATTACAGCTGCTAACTCAGAAGCTGACGTGAGCTTTTGTATGTATACCAAACTAATCCTTGCCGAACTCAGAGGACCGTATAAACAAAAAAGCATACAGTTGAAAAAAAAAAACAAAGCAGAAAAGATACATACTCGTCGGCAATTAGACCTAAGATTCAACTTCTTATTGTTAGGCTCACTACGTGAGCGATTCAATAAAATAAACAGACAGAAAAACAAAACAAAACAATAATTCATCTGTATTAACGTGCTGAATCTTGAAATCGCTCGTCATCAGCGTTAACGCCCAATATTGTAGTCGATTCGCTGCATACGATTTACTTCCAAAAATTATCAATACCACAAACCACGGTCAGTACACAAAATAAAATTTCGTTCATATATGTACCGATTAAATTTCTTGATTCCAAATATTAAACCACTATTTTTCTTTTTCATGCAAAGCATGAGCTATAATCTTTTCCAAATTGTCCGTGTGTTACAGTGGAGGAAGCAAGTTCAAAATAGCCTTTATTGTGTGTTTTTTAGACATAGTATTTTCAAGGTATTTGACTTACTTGGCGAAAAACTTGCATTTTTTAAATTTAATATGAAAATTGAATTCGTGTAGCCGTTAAAGCACTTTATTGAATTTTTTTTATATTTTCCTCCACTGTAGAATCCTTAAATAATTTATCATTTATGTACGCTGCTGCATCTTTGATTTCTACAACCATAGTGTTCACTATTTGTTGAAATGTGCCGGTAACGCTTTTGACACTGGGCGACAGACGATTGAATTTTAGTCTTTATGGGTATGGTTGGTGATTCGTCTACTGCTTCTGTTTGTAAATAGGCATCCGACTAATCGGCATTATGACAAGGCAGCTGTTCGACAACTTTGCATAAAGATCTTCTGGTTTGTGCAGGGGGTATTCATGTGGTTCCAAACTTTTGTTGAGTTCTGTTGAATAATCACTACAAATCCGAACTTTTCCGTTCGGTTTCTTCACAGAAATAATTGATGGCGCTTATTCGGAAAACTCTACTACCAAATTACTTTATTGGCGTATGCCTGAGGCCTTTTTGCTCGAAAAATTGATTCGGCTTCATTCTTGAGATGTAACTGAATTTTTACCATAGAACACTTTGCCTGTGTGTCTTGAAAAATGTCATCTTCAACCTTGGCCAATATTTGGTTGCTTGATTTTACAGTATACAGTGTTCAGCGTAGAGGACCAATTTCTACTACGCAAAGACTATAAATTTGTACACAAACTTTAAGCAGGCTTTGGCAATCAAACTCGGCTTAAGTTTAATTTTGTTGTTGGACGCACTTGTGACATAGCGGTTTTTGAATTGTTCCCCAGGTTCACCGAGTTTTTCACATTCACATTCATGTATTTTCGTCTTGAAACGTGTGTTGTTTGTGGAGGAATTTTTATTTGATGATTTACAGTTTCTTTCCTTGCGACCAACAAAACTGCACCGTTTTCATTTGTGATTGACAAAATTGCAACATTTTGAGTAATTCATTAATCCACAGCTCCAGCATAGAGCTTTTGGAACCTTCTTATTCTCAATGGATTTTGACTTTGAAATATTTATTACTGTTGGTGTTGTATTATCTTCCACCAAGCAGTGTCACGTTTCAAATTCAATAACCTTTTAGAGGTTTAAGATCTTCTGTAAAAATAATGCCTTTATGCGAATCTGAGCATCTGAGTGAGATTGCAAAGCACGCAAATAAATAAAACACTTAAAATGATTTGAGTTCACTATATCTTCTTGCGAAGCTTTGATCGTCCGAAGACACATATCGAAAAGTAAACAAGGATTCTTAAATTCTTAAATCAAACATTCCCTTCAGAATTTTTACGGTATCAACAAACGAAATGTCTCTTGAATTCTTGGATAATATATATATTCTCATCAGGAGTCTTACTCGTGCTGCAATATTTAAATCCTTACCATCAACCAGGAAAATATCCTCATCACGTCCAGGCATCAAATCTAACTAAGTTTTTCGGTGAAAATAAAATTTAGCAATGCTGTTTTCTAATTTTTTAGTAATTGTTCTTGATTTCTATCTGGTAATTGGCTTTGCACGTCCAATAATTGCAAACGTCCTTGTCGCCACAAAATATGTCATATTTTAGAAAATTGTAAAACAAATTGATCAATTTATTCCATTGGAATATCTACACAAGAATGAAATGTATTACACTGACAACAGTTTTTAAATATTGTAAAAACAAAGGTAACTTAATAAAAATAGTTGACGAATCCAAAAATACCTTTCTAGGTAAAATATTCATTTTTTGTTTTAATAAAAAGAATTAGAAAGGATTAGGAGAGAAACAAAGAAACTCATTTTGTGCTTTGTAAGAATATGAAACTATTTGAATGCAATTGCTTATTGCATTCATCTCTCGAATGTTATACACCATAAAATGTTTTTTTAGTTACTGCACTCGTGGATTTTTTTAAATAAAAGTTGTCTCGCTTTTATATTTCTTACATAGAGGCAAACTTTCCATTTTTCTTTATTCGTTGCATTCTTCCAAGATAATAAATTATTCTTCAAAACCACACTTTGTGCAATTTAAGCAAAATAATTGGATAGTAAAATTCAATTGTAACCACTTTTTGATAGCGTCTTGGCCTGTGTAGGATCCAGCGAAACGATTTATCCATTTTACACCTTTTATTTATGAGTATTAGCAAGTTTGCGATGGATTTGAAAGCGTGAGGTCTTATTTCAAGGTAACTTTGAACATATTTTGAAATTGATTGTTTTTAATTGCAAACAAAATGTACAAAATGGCAATCACTTTTTTGAAAATTTTGACAACTTTGTAAAAAGTGCGAAATATGATAAAGAATGCAAGAATGAAAAATCTCCCGAAAGAATCAATACCTCCCTTTTTGCTCTAAAAATCTCTAAAAAAGGGGTGTAAATCTCGGATTCGTAACACTGACATACATATGAATTTTGTTTCCGTTTCAAACACCAAAAACGAAAATACAGACAATTTTGATTTTGATTCAAACACCCGAAACGAAACCAGAAACAATTGTGATTCTTATTCAGTTTGTGAAACGTTTTGCTTGTATTTCATATGAAATTTTTTAGTTAAAAACAAACAACATTTTTGAGAGTCTGGTTCCGCAAATTCAGAAATTTGATTTGTATGCATCAAAATCTAAGGATGAACACCGATGTTAACCCGAAATAAGCAAATTACACCAAAAGTAGAGTTTATTACGAAAATAACGTGCTTACAGATTAGTCTGACAGATGCAACACGTTGATAAAATTAGGAAGTGTTTAGTGTAAAAATTTAGAGAAAACTATACACAAATAGATTTAAAGAAACAATTCACTCATCACCAGTACCACTACTCTCAGATGTTTTCGAATTTCTATAAAATGCAACTCTATCCATTTTAGTACGTGAGAAACGTAACACTGTCTCATAACAGAAGGATTTAATTCATCATACCGACTAATTGGAAGTCTCAGGCTGGGAGTGTTTTTTGAACAGCAGAAACAATAGCACGAGTTCGGTTGGGCAGCGTCTCCATACAGAATTTTAACTTACTCCATAACTTAAAACAGTAAGTAAATACGTTATATGCAGTGGAAAGACACGCAGAACGTTGGGTAATTTATGTCGATTGACAAATGTTTTCCTTTGTTTTGTTTTAATATTCGTAAAATGATTTGGTGATGTGTAAAATGTTTTGTGGGCTTAAATAAATTCGTTCCTGTTTTTTTTTCTTGTGGTCGAATGAATCATCTGTGAAAATTGGGCATGTTGCACAGCAATACAGATATTTGTGGAATTTCAAAATTCATGATAAATGTACTTAAATGGAAAAAAGAAATTTAAATTGATCGCCCGTGCAGTAGTATGTCGTCATATAATTTTCAAATAGTCGATGCGCCGAGCTCCATTTGCTATTTTCACCTTATAAGGTGCTGTAACCAATAAATACATCGTTGAGCATCTATAAGTGAAGTCAATGGGGCTTTCGTTGGCTCTGTACATAAACACACGCGTAGTACGTACAGATTAATGACAAGAATTGCTTAAAAACAGTACATATTGAAGTTATGACTCATTTATTCAACATTATTTGTAACACAACATCGTTCTTATTTGCGAGTGTATGTGTGTTTGTTTGCTTTGACACAATTTGCTGATAATTTAATTTGATTTTTTTAATTTGTTTTTTTTTTTTTTTTTTGTTTTTGCTGTTTTTTGGAAAACTCAGTGTGTTGCTTTTCCTGACGAGTTATAAAACTATTGCTGTCTGTTGCACTCTTGACACTTCAGAGTAATCAATCTATTTTGGATGTATGAACAACGATACTTCTACACTACATAAACGACGCCAAATACTCTTTGACAGAGGAGCATTCGGTTTCATTTATTGCGCCAGCACCGAACTTGCATTTCCGTTGGCCAATTCTTAAAACTTCTACGGTGCCGATGCACGTGACGTTGGTGTCTGCAAAAAACTTACAATCGGAATAAAATCCTTTGACTCTAGTAGGCAACACATAGGTATCGTTATTAAATTTTAGTATAAACTGTAAAAATAATTCATTAATTTATAAAGGTTTAATTAGTTCGCTGAGCAATATGCAAGACATAACGCTGCTCATATTAATCTCGTGACATAAATCTTCCTTTCCGCTGAATTTATGTATTGCTGTGGCACAATAAATGTTTGGATTAAAACAAATTAACGATCGGTTTCTGCGCACCAAAAAAATGTTGTGGCCTGTAAAATGAACCCCGACAAAATAAAATGTTATAATCATCGGTAGATGTTTTTTTCAATAATTTTTGCTCGGATGCATATTTTCGAAAGGTGATCCAACGACCTAAACGACTTTTTTTTTTAAAAAAGAGCAGTACACAGCTTTACATCTCACCATCTAACTTGAATAATGGATCAATCCGTTGTCTGATAAGTGGTCTTCACAAAAAAAGTCATACTTAATAAAAAAATATGTCAACTACACTTGTCTTTATAGAAAAAAACCCATGTTATTTTTTTAATCTATTTTTTGTTAAATCTCAAAAGTAACGGCCACAATAGCGTAAGTGTAAGGGAACCTGGAGATTAGAACTCGGGAAAGATTTGGTTGACCAACCGAGAACGAGGAGGGTGACACCAAGATGGGTATTCCAGATTTCAATGCTTAATAAGAAGCGATTCATTTACAGATACTTTTTCAAAAGTAGATAGACAGAAAATTAATTTTAATAGACAAAAGTGAATCGTTCTTCATATTTATTTATTTTTTAAATTATTTCCTCATTTTTATTTTGGAAGACGTTAATTGCCCAATCATACCCGGCTTATGCATGTAAACCTTGAACCACGAAAGGGGCCAATTGACCGAATTACTCTCCTAATATAGCTATATTTTCTCCGATTGTGTTATATGCCACAACGTCATGTAAGAACCATATACTAGGATCACGATCTTCATTCGAGCTATTATTTTGTTATATTCGTTAGCCTTGCAGTGGGGAAAGCTCTTTCTTAGCATTTTTATAGTTTAATTCACGTATTCTTGTTCAGTGGCTTAGTACTGTATCCAAATAGTAAGACCAGTTTTCAATTTAAATCATTCATCTTAGTTTCAAAAATATTTTTTCCTTAATCAGTAACGCTTTGATGCTCAAAAACTCGCCGATCGGCTATTGATGACCTTGCTCTTGATGTTGCCATTTTAAAAAGATCAGTCACTTTTAAAAGTTATTTTAAGCATCAATACCAATACGAATAATACTAAAAACAATAATTTTTTTTTTTTTTTGTGAAAACCCGAACGTTTTCTACAAACATTCAGCAGCAGCCAGATCCTCCTGATTCAACAGAGTGCGACTTCTAAACTCAAAGGTTTTTTTTGGAAAAATAAAAAAACTGGTCCTACTTTTTGGTCTTACAGCTGCATTCCTACAGTAGTAGTTCTAAGCAATACAACAAAAGATTCAAAGCTTAAAGTTGCATCAAGCAGTAAACCAAGATATATTGCACATTCAACAAATTCAGGATTATACATTTTTGCCTTCTCTTAATTCATATTCCTTAAGAAGAGTTACAAAAATCATGTGAAATGAAGAAGTACAAAAAAAAAAACAAACATATATGTATGTATATAATATCGGGGATTCCTATATCAAATGGTTTCTTTATTTTAATTTCAATTTTTTGTAACATATTCCGAAAATAAGTATCTAACATTTTTAATTTGGTTCAGTAGCGGAGTTAAACATCTTTCGGCTAAGTAGATTCGGTTACTGTATAGGTATATATGAAGTATTCCATATACACATACAAAACTCGACGATGAGCGTGTAAATAATGCACAATACGATTGAAGGCCAGTTGAATTTTCCTTAAAATACATTTATTCATTCCTGCACAGCAGATAATGTACCACATAATTTAACCATGCACTGATTTCACTTTTACTTATCAGACTTGCGGGCGCAATAACTTTAACTTTATTAAATGCAAAGGTTATCATCGCCATTCAGACACACATATCATTCTACCATATAAATACGGATACATAAGTTAAGGCACACATACCGAAAGTCAGCTGCTGTATAAGAGTGGCGCAACAAAGGTGCTTAGGAAATTTTAGTGAAATTCGTCTTAATCATCTTCGAAAAAAATTTACTTCTTTAATTTTGAAGCAATTTTAAACATTGTTTTTACATCATTTTTTAGGTCTTAATCAATTTGAGCACTTCAATTGATTGTTTTTTCAAACATACACGGCATATTATTTACTCTTAATAATTAGTCTTTATTTTTTGATAGACGCCGCGGAATTGCCAACAGTATTTGAAAAACACTTCAATTTTAAACGGTCAATCCTAATTTCTGCCCTATTACGTAAAGAAAGTATAAAGTTGGCTTTGTTTGTTTGCAGTTTCAATTTAGTGCTAGCAACGTAACTTGATTCTAGATATATGCGTAATATGGGGACTTAAAGTGCTAAATCAGATGTCTGTGATCTGTTGTAGGCTTTGAGAAGGAAACCAATAAGGCGCTTTATAAAACTGTGACCTCTTTACCAACACAGCTTTTGGTGCCAGATGCGAATGTTCTAAATTGTATAGATATAATGTTAAAATCTGGGATTTTAAATGAGGCCTTCTTCATTTCTTCAGATATGTCAAAATAAGCACCAAATTAAACAACGGTGATTTTGGGACTTATTAGAAGCAAGCATAAAGCACTTAGTTCACACCGGAAGTCACCGTTTGCTCCCTTTTTAATTTTTCATGCAGCAAATCTCGAAAATTAGAACTAACCCAAATAAGCCAACCGCTGGTTATTCAGCTACCCAACTCAACTGTCAGGTTTTCAATATCAGTCGTATGATCGTTTGCAAACCTTCCCAAAATAATTCATAAAAGTATTCATGTAGTTTGATTTTAAGTAACGTTGATGAGATGTAACATGAGATGAAATGTAGTAAAACTATCAATAGCGCCGTGCTTTTACACCTAATAGTTTGAACTACAAAGTGGTTTAGAAATGATCTAACTATGGGATAGTAGAATGTTTATTTGCTGAAGTCGAGGGCCGACGAAAGGTTAATCGGAATGGTATATCTACCCTACTATAACGTTGAATCAGATAAGACAAGCTTCCAATGGACCGAATAAGAATTTGTAGTCCTACTGATTTGATGTACGCCAAGTAATCTAATTGATTGATTGATTATTTTTTATTGTCCAAATTGCGTCAAATTGTCCGATCAATTGACTTGTCCAGGAAAATCTACATATATTTTTTGATATATCAATATATGTTTATTTATATAAAAATAATATTTTAGCGCAAACAAATGTTTCATGACTTTTATGCCTACGGCTTGGTGTGCGAAAAGATGCAATGGATCATACTGCAGACTTGTTAAAAGTATACATTAGGCAACAGTTCTGAACCAATCACTAGTACTCCACCATTTCCATATTCTATATTATAGAACTAATTTGAAGGCGTTATTTCAAGCCAATACATATTTTCCCCAATCTGAGCTGGATCTTTCTCAACATTAATAATTTTGTATTTAATAACAAAATTTGTAATCAAAATTGTTCGTTGATTTCAGCTCAACTATAAACATGTCTTCTCGCAAAACTGCCGGCCGTCGTGCCACTACCAAGAAACGTGCCCAGCGTGCCACATCAAATGTCTTTGCTATGTTTGATCAAGCCCAAATTGCCGAATTCAAAGAAGCCTTCAACATGATTGACCAGAATCGGGATGGTTTCGTTGAAAAAGAAGATTTGCATGATATGCTCGCTTCGTTGGGCAAAAATCCTACTGATGAATATCTAGAGGCAATGATGAATGAGGCGCCTGGTCCTATTAATTTCACGATGTTCTTAACATTATTCGGCGAACGCTTGCAAGGTACCGATCCCGAGGATGTTATTAAAAACGCCTTTGGTTGTTTCGATGAAGAAAATACTGGATTATTACCCGAGGACCGCCTGCGTGAGCTCCTCACCACAATGGGTGATCGTTTCACAGATGAGGATGTAAGTATAATCTACAGTAATGTTGGCGTCCATTATTTCCAACTTTGAAATATTTCACAGGTTGA
This sequence comes from Philornis downsi, assembly GCA_019455685.1. Lineage (NCBI taxonomy): Eukaryota > Metazoa > Arthropoda > Insecta > Diptera > Muscidae > Philornis > Philornis downsi. The sequence goes on along the minus strand of JAHXMU010000105.1, from coordinate 331,182 downwards.
CGAAATGTATCGTGAGGCTCCCATTAAGGGTGGTCTGTTTGATTACATAGAATTTACAAGAATTCTCAAGCACGGCGCCAAGGATAAGGATGAACAATAAATGTGAATTTACTAATCCAACACATTCCCCTCCGTATTAAATATAGCCGACATAATTGATCATCCAATCGTTCAAGTACGATATCATATGGAAATATTGGACAATACAAGAAATGCATCCCGTCATCCGTATTCTCATCAATATATCTTATTTTTATTTAGTTTCGTTTCCATTTCACTTTGAAGGCATCTTGTATTTTTTTAAAAAAATGCTGTGTTATAATATTTTTCAACACCTACCTGCAATTATCGATTTAATAAAATAACAACAAGCGTAATTAAAGAAATTATCCCAAATCTTCCCCCAATTATGTTTATTGTTATCGCTCTGTTCGTTCTAGTAGTACTCGATGTACTTAAATTAAAAGCAAGTAAACATGCTAATGTTTGTAAAGTTGTTCGAAAACGTCGTAGATTACCACACCTTTATAAGTATTAATATGAAAATCATTTATACTGAATAAACATTTTATACATACATACGATAAAATGAAGTCTGAATTCATGCAAAATCAAACTTAGATGTGTGCAAAAAATTGGGAAAGATATTTTATGCTGACAGTATTAGTTATAAAGATTTTTTTTTGTATTAGTTTAAAGGACGGACTGTGGATGCCTGTGAAGAGCGATCGTTGTGCATATCCTATAAGATGATATTCCCTATAAAGGTCGAAACTGGAAATCCTAATATGCTGTGAATATGCAGAAAGCACAAATGAAGAAGTCACCCAAATTTTCGATGACGACGGTGATAGTCTGCCGAAAGAACCGCCGATGACGGTGACGTATCACGTAATGACAGTCACGTATCAGTTGCTAGTCATGCAGTTGCCTAAAACGGCAACCTAATGTGTGTACCAACTATTCGCCTTTGTTTATTATAAGGCCCTTCCGAACATGATATGTGAAAGACTAGAGCCCATTATATCCTACCTGTCTGGAACTTATCTGGATAGCTTTAGATCTGGAAAATCATCAACAGAACAGATGTCCAGAATATGACAAAACTTGAAAAAGATCGACACGTTCTATATTTTGGCCGGCTGCTACACTTTCTTCCTGTCAGACAAGAAACCACTTGAAGCTCTGTTTAAAATCCTTGCGAAGTTGGAGCAACTTTTTACACCAAATCAACTTTTTACACCAATTACGCCAGAATGTGGCTTTTTTGATTTTCCGTAGATGCTTTTTTTGTATCTTACTCTCGTTAGAGTCTGTTTTACATCTTTTTCTGTGTTATACAAAATATAGCCAAGCAGATTCGAACATGTAAAGGGTATTGCTGAGTAGAAGCCACCTTACTCCATCTTCCCTTTTTCCTGTCACCTTTTTGTTATTCGTTTTCCAGAGCTCTGCGTTTAAGGTAATATTTTGAATAAAATCACAATTTATATTAGAAAGGAACTCTAATTCTCTCGGACATATCTAATTTTTAATTCTTGTCCCAAACTTTTTTGCCTACGTAAACAATACATACCCAGAAGACATTCTGCAGCAAACTCCGCTGGTACCATCAACGAAATCAGCATTTAATCTGCTTACGTTGATTATATGAATATCATTGATCTAAAACTACCAGATGTTACATTATTCTCATGCATTTGAGAATGAATCGGCAAATTTCAAATTGCACTAGACTCTAGAAGTAGTAGTAGTTCATTACATGCCGATTATTTTATACTTCCAGATTACATACCGACTAACTTCTAGATTAGTCTTTTTTATATTTTTTTTTTATCTTTCATAATCATAACTTCTTTAAAATCATATTATATTTTTATAAATTTAATATTTAATTTTGTTTTTTTTTTTTAATTTATATTATTGAGCAGATTGAATCTAATAGATGAATTATTCCATATTGTAATTTACTTATAATTAGCTGAAAGGCTTTAAATTACAAGCCAAAGCAACTGAGAGAAAAATACTATGCAAGATGTGTGGACCTATATTCATTGGCTGGGCTGTACCGATGTTGTCAAGATTTGTGTACCGGTATCGAATTAAGTAAATGAATCAACAGCGAATAGAGGTAAAAGATAACTCGTGAGAAGATCAATCGATTTGGAAACTAATATATGGGAAAGAGGTGCAACAGTAAATCTGAAAAAGTTGCACTAAGCTCCAATATGTCTGTGAACAAAGTTAAGTTTATATGTTACTACTAGCCGACCCGGCAAACGTTGCTTTGCCTTCAAATTTTAGCAGGAGCAGAAATAATTGCTTTTTAATTTGTGGTTTGTATAGGAGGTACCACTTCCCATTGTCCAATCCTGCCCATACTTGCAGCAGCATTTAAGATATGTACACCAAACCAAATTTTGTTCAAATACCGTAAACAGGAGCAGAAATATTGGATATTTAATTTATGGTTTGTATCGGAGGTACCACGCCCCATTGTCCAATCCCGCCCATATTTGCAGTAGCACTTAAGATATGTACATCAAACCTACGCACCAAATTTTGTCCAAATACCGTAAGCAGGAGCAGAAATACTTGATTTTTAATTTTTTTTTTGTATGGGAGGTACCACGCCCCTTTGTCCAATTGGACCAAATTGTAAATCTAAACCATCCCGGGCACCACCCAGACACATCCACAAAAATGTATGCAAAGCGGTCCAGCCGTTTAGGAGGAGTTCACTGACAACGCCCGTACAGTAGAATTATATATATAAAGATAGCCCAATCCCTATTCCAAAATTAGGTATAGTTGACAAATTAAAGCGATTTTTGAAAAATAACGCAATTACTATAAATATTGATATAAATTACACCCTTTTTATTATTATTTATGTCATTACGACATATATCGTCTAAACGTTAGTATTATGTCGACTTTTCGCGCTGAAAGTCGTGAAATCATAATTCCGTATATTTCGGAAGTTATAAAAAACGATTGTAATAGCTTCTTTAATCCCTAAAATCTTAAAATGAACAATTCGGAGTGAAGTCGCTTTTTTTTGTAAGCACAGATAAATATTTACTCAGTTACACTTCCTATTTCAAATCCGAAGTGCATTTCGGTTCGTAATAAAATATGTAGTATGTTTTCTAGTGACTGTCTATACAGCGATGGCTCGAAATCGTCATCAAACAGTACGTCGATTTCAGTGTCTCTGAGATGCATAGGAATTTATTTTTTTTTTTTATGTTAAGAAATTCTCATTGTCAAATCATTTTTCGAGGCGTATAAAAATAGAACGTTTTTTGGTGATCTCAGGAGACAAAAATGCATTATAAATATCAACTGTTGTCGATTTACAATTTCTTCAAGGTGAACCAATTACAATTTCAATTTGTGAATATATAAATCTACACGGTAATCGAAGTTGTTTATTTTCCAAACACATACAAATAATACAGCAAATTCAAGGGAATTTTCTAGTTCCCAGGTGATTACAATAGCGTTCATCACAGCGTTTGCGTTGTCTGTATGCAATATTTTGTGTAAAGAATATTAAATAGAAAATCGACAAATATCGGATTTCTTTTAATGCGAATTAACGAAAACATGTCAATTTAATGAAATAAAAGATGACTGTACACATATTTTTATTTACAAGCGACATGTTTAAAGGTATAATTCCTTCTATAATGTAAACTAAGAACGCCCGCATCAGAATTAAAGTCACGTACATTTGTTTGTATATCTATATGTATGTACTTCGTTACAGATCGCTTATAAGCGCAAATAATATATACAAATACACGAATTGAAAATATTTTTTTTTTTACCAAAGAAATATGGAACCTTACCACGGAGAATGCACCAAGACTGACAGCACAAAAAAAAAAAAAACAAAGACAGCATTTTTCATTCTTTTTTTATATAAAATTTTGTATGAAAATGTTATTTTTTCGATATAAATATGTATGTACGCAAATTTTAAATGCTTTTACAAAGTAAAGTATGTCTTTCAGTAATATTAGATATTAGGAATGAGTAAAAATACGTCATCCAGTGCATATGCGTGTGGTAAGTGCTACTGGTACGGCCGTTGAGACTACTGCAGCTCCGGCTGCCGCATTTTCTTGGCATACTAGCATTACTTTAACCTCTTTTTTCTTCCTCAATGACTTCCTTGGTTGGCAACGGGTTCTTCTCGCATGTCTCAGTGTGTTTCAATTTGGTAGAATCGAAGTTCTCAATGCCAGCAATAAAGTTATTTTTCTCCTTTTCCTTTTCAATGGCTGCAACAAAGAAGGAAAACAAATTATGTTTCAATGTGCATGAAAATCAAATCGTAGCCAAACTAGATGTGTTGTGTGTAGAATAAAGCACAAACCAAGCAAAATGTCCATTTAAGTAGTATAGAAAACATGATATTGTGTCTCAATAGAAACAAGTGTACAACAAAAAAAATCTAGAATTTATGCCAAATTTGGAATTATTTACAACTGCAACATTGCAAACACCCCTTATATGGTGACAGCAGCCTTTCAATTTTTCTACCTCTGTCACTATATTAATAATTAGTCATCGTTTGACACATGTATTTTTCATAGCATTTGAGGTCAAGAGCATTTATTTTAAACTGACGTATGAGAAAAATATATTTATCAGACAACTCATTGCACATACCCTCTTTGTCTGGCAAAGGATTTTTCTCTTGAGTCTCAGTATGTTTCAGATTGGATGGATTGAAGCCTTCAATGCCAGCAAATAATGATTTTTGGGTCTTTTCGGCTGCAACATCTGTAACAATTAATAGATATTCCGAATTAATAACTCATAAGATGTGTAAGTACTTTTTTCTTGTAATTTTTACCTTCGGCTGATGGTAGAATAATTTTTTCCTGAGTGTTGGCATTTTTCAACTTCTCCGTATTGAAAGTTTCAAGTTGGCTTTTGAGGTTCTCAGCGACTTTTGGAAGATCTTTAAGAGCAGGTGATGCCATTTTTATAACTGAAACGATAAAATAAAAAACAACACAATATAAACGTTATTTAAAATTAAATCCGTGACAAGTACGGAGCTCATCTTTCTACGGTAACCAGCAGCATTTGTATAACAAAGATATGCAAATATCAACATCTGTAAAAATATGCACGTATGAAAAGTTTTAAATTTCAAAACATTTGCATTGCACATTACATTTCAACTAAGAGTAGTGACGTTTGTGGTTCGGTTCTGTAGTCGGTTCACTGGTATTTACATTTTATAGATCATTTGTTTCCGTAGGTGCATGTATTAAAGTCAATACGAATGTGACAATAGAGAAAATTATTAATGCCAAAGCTATTTGTGTAAGAACTACAGGATAACTGGGGCATAATTACACTTTTTACCGACAGATAGATAGTCATTTAAACAAAAATCTATACTTAGGTAGCGTAGATTCTTTCTCCTACTTTCTCCCACAATAGCAGACATTTTGTTCGATGACCTTCTAAATGACACTATAACTAAATTGAGAGAAAATGACATAAATATCAAATACGTTACCAAATATGTAGACGATATTTTAGTTATAGTTAAGAAAGACAACGTAGAAGAGATCCTGAATACTTTCAACAATTACCATCCGAAAATCCAATGTACAATGAAAGTAGAAAAAAATTCCTCCATCACGTATTTGGATGCAAAGCTAAGTCGCGATAATGAAAAAATTGTTTTTGATTGGTATAAAAAAGACAGCGCTTCTGGTAGAATCATAAACTACACGGCCAAGATCTCAAATTAGAAACACGGTGAAGAACCTAATATTCAGAGTTTTCTCTATATGTGACGAACAATTTTATACCAAAGACATCAAAGAGGAGAGCACGAACATTTTGACAAAAAAAATAGCTTTCCAAAAAATTGACACTACAACTAATTAAAGAAACGAAAAAAAATAAATGATGCTAAAATAAAGCATATGAATGGTAATAGTGAAAACGTCAGTAAGATTGACCAGAAAATTTTCTTTAGTGTAAAGTACATCCCTGGGTCAACCGACAACAAGACTATGAAAGAAACAATAACAACGGAAAATACATGTTTTGCTACAGCTTTTTCGAAAGTTAAAACACCGATAGAGACAACAACAAAACAACATCGTCTATGAAGTGCAATGTAGAGGGAGTGAAAACGAACATCGTGAACTACTCTACATAGGAACAACAAAGAGGACTTTACAGACACGAGAGGGAGAACACAAAATGGATATGGAAAAGAAAAAAGGGGAAACGGCACTCGCACAACATATATTAAATTAAAATACAAAACAAGCTTCTATTTAAAAACATTAAATTAGTCCCTATTAGCTAAAATAAAGAGAACAGAGTCGATTGGAAAAGTTTCTGCTTCGTCGTCGACTCTATTATTAAGCACTAATTCTGCAATGACACACTCAGAGCCAGTTAAAATAGTATTATATTTACACATATATCATTCTGTTTTGCACATCATCGGGTGCATTCCGATAGTTTCGCTGATTCACAAGGATATTAGTAAGAAAACATAATTAAAAATTCGTTTACAACTGTGAAATTTTCTATTAAATTTTCTGTTCTTATCGCCCAATGTATAAAAACAGCAACATATAAAAATGATTCTTCTAATTCAGAACCTAGATGAGGAATTTGAAACTGATATTTATTAAACTGAAACGATTCAACCTCGTAGAAAGGGTGGTAAGAAAAAATCATTACCATTCCACTAATGGCATATGGAAGATCTGCTCATATTTGGTGACCTCACTCGCATTCTTGTACACATCTCCTCCAAAATGGTTACAAACGCCTGCTAAGAGGAAGGCTATTTTCACCTACACTATCCAATACTTTTCTTTCGATGGGTTTGTATGCCGATTATTTACATTATAGTCTAATGGGTTGCGAATACAGACGACATAATTGCAAACATTTTACGGTACTATAGTAGGATCGTAAATTAAGGCTACGTAGAAATTTAAAAAACCTACTTATTACTTATTCTTACTTATTACTTACTTATTATTACTTATTCTTAAGGAAGTAAGAAGGGGAAATGAAGATCCCAGACGATTGTAACCATTAATAACCTCAAGTGTTTGGGTTAATTTTCTACAAGCTCTACATTTCCCCGGAATCCACAGTTTGGTGACCCAATGGAGACATCTACAAACAGCTCAATATGATGCACTTAAGATAGCTATCGGATGCTTCTCATTAACAAACGATGATCACCATCATGGGGAGCACCACGACAGTAGTAAATGTTGCTATCCTGCCAATATTTGTTGGCACTTGCGGCGGAGTCTTTATATACAGAATAACTAAGCGATTCGGGCATCTCATACGGAACGTCATTATATCGACTTGGACAACAGAAAAATAATTAGATAATTACAATCCAATGGCTAACCCCAGTGAAGAGTAGCTGCCAAGATCAGCAAGGGCATGGCACAGCTAAGTGTTGTTTGGAGTAGTATTCTCAGCTGCTACCGAGAAATACTGACCGCCGGCACCTCTAACAGATGTCGTAAAAATACATGTACATTTGATTTGTTATCCCGTATAGAATGACAGGGATGCGTCCAGTCAACCAACTTACTTACGAAATATTGCGAATGATACAGTTAAATTTCTAAGCTCATTTAGCAATGCATTATAGCTACGAGCTACTATTACGTTAAAAGATCGTGCTGTAAGATGGCAAAGTTTGGGGATAAACAATTGCCTTCTACGAACGGATGACAAAATTTATAAGTCTCATATAGGAAACGCGGACATTGGTTAGAATATATTTTGTAAAAACATAACAACATTCGTACATCAATAAATGCAGGAAATGAACATCCCAGAAATTTAATCTCAAAGGGTGTTATATGTACACGTCTCTTGAGGGAAAAGATGTAGCGAACAGCTCTGTTTAAAGATAATTGACGGAGTTTCATACATTTTTGGCTAGTAGCAGAGTATATCTCTAAGCAGTACATAATACTCGAACATGAACGAGTTGCTTTTTCACATACAGCGGGAGCGACAAATTAGTTGCGTATAATTGCCTCAAAGCATAGCTAATAAGACACCCAAACATTTCATGTCATGCACAAACTGTAAATTGGAATCATTATAAACTTCTCGCTAATTCCCTTCAGTTTGGTTCGAAAAAACCACAGCTTTGGAGAATTAACACAAAGTTTGTTCTCTGACATCCAATCATGTAACCTATCAAGCACATAATTAATTTTCTCCTGAAGAACGCCTAGAAACTGGTAATCCCCTTTAAGTAGCAATTGAATATCATCAGCAAAGACATACGGTTTACACAGAGTATCAAATTTTGAAAAAAGATCGTTGATGTAAAGAGTGAAGAGAATCGGGCACAAGAATGAACCATGCGGCACCCCACTCTTTACACTGAGCACATTACTATATCTACCATTGGCACAAACTTGTTGCTTCCTTCTTGAAAAATAGGAGTAAATTAAACTACAAGCATTGTTTGCAAACCTGTAAAAATTAAATAACTTATAAATCAAAAATTTATGATCTACTCGATCAAACGCTTTTTCCAGATCCAATGACACCAACATACATAATTTGCTCCCATTAAAATTTTCCCGAATACTATCAGTCAGACCTAGTAGCAAACAAGTGGTGCTTCTATCCTTTCTGAATCCACATTGACAATCATTCAAAAAAGACCTTACCTCAAGATATTTGGTTAATTGGATCTTCAAAATATGCTCCACTATCTTTGACAAAATTGGCAAAATTGAAATTGGCCTATAACTGACCACAGACTGCGTTGAGTCCTTTTTTACCACAGGGACTATTTTTGCTAATTTCCATGCTGATGGATACTCAGATGTAGTCAAGTTCACAATATATAGGAAATGAGTTGAAATGTAGGAGAGTACGAATTTTAAAAATTTCAAAGAAAATCCGTCACAGCCGGCTGGCATTAGACTTAATTATTAGAAACGCTTTCTCCAAGTCCAATAGCTCAACACATTGAAACGAAAAACCACTCTCCCGCTGCGGGAAATTCATAACATTATCACCGTATGAATCCCATTGATAGCTTACAAACGCCTCATTGAGTTCATTAACATTCACGTCACGCGGAAAAGATTTGTCTGGAGAAACCCCATTAGTTAATAAATTCCACAATCCTTTCCTAAATCCACTGGAATTTGCATCAATTTTTCCCATTCTGATCACAGATTTAGCGTTATTCCTTGCCTTGCAAAATATTTTCCAATTAACTTCTGTTTTATCTGCCAAATATGCTTTATAAGCTAAATTTGTTAAATTTGGGGAGTTAATCCAGTTATCCTTAAAAGTAGGAACTATTTTTCTTTTAAGTGGGAAAATAGTATGTATCGATGAAAGGTAAGAAATAAAAACATTAAGCTCAATGAAAAATTCGAAACACTGTTGGCGCATAAATAACTATATATAAAATGTACAGTGTATGTACAGTAGAGTCGGAATTCACTTGCGCAAAACAATAGCAACAAAGTAGAGAAAGAAGAGAATAGGTTTAAAAAGAATGCGATCTAGCGGTACTTTTACAATGTTTTTGAAAAGCCGCCGTAAAATACTTTCAATTTGTGCAATATTTGATTCAGTTTGTCAACGATCTTTGCATATTAAACGACGTTAAGAACATGGCGAGGGAAAAGTTTGGAGACAAATTAAAAAGTGAAATAATTCATTACTTTTTAGGTGGTATGAAGCAAGCAGAGATAGCAAAAAAATTTGAAATTAATAGATCCTGCATTTGCCGGTTGATAAAGAAGTATCGACAGACAGGAGAAATGAAAACCAAACATTTAGGTGGAAGACCTCGAAAAACTTCAACTCGGACAGACCGTGAAATTGTTAAGATGATAAAGAAAGATCCGTTTATTTCGTCAAAAACAATTCTAACATCTTTAAAACTGAATATTCATCACAGTACAGTATGAAGACGGGCTGTAGAAAACAATTTAAAAAGTCACAGACCAGCCAAAAAACCATTGCTTACAATAAGGCATATAAAAAATAGGTGAGTTTTTATTTTTAGTGTAATCCTGTACTAATATTACTATTATTTCTTTGGAAAAGGTTAAAATTTGCTAAAAGACATCGCAATTAGTCAGTAAATAAGTGGAGGACAGTACTGTTTAGCGATGAATCTAAATTTAATCTAATTCAATCGAATGGAATGCAGACCGTCAGGCGACACAGAGGACAACGTCTTAAAACCAGGAACATCCTCGTCACTGCAAAGCATGGTGGTGGAAATATAATGGTGTGGACATGCTTTTCGGCTCAAGGACCTGGCCCGTTTCATAAAATAGATGGAATAATGAACGGTGAGGGATTATCGAGCCATACTACAACACCAAATGCTACCCCATGCACATCGAAAGTGAGAAAAGAGTGACTCTTGATTGGCCGGCACAATCACCTGATTTGAATCCTATTGAAAACCTTTTTGGCATCCTTAAAAGGAAAGTGGCAGGACATCGGTTTTCCAACAAAGAGGAGCAATTCAACAAGTTGAAAACTGAGTGGGAAAACGCTCCGGAGGATTGTTTTTATTCATTAGTTGCCTCGATGCCAAAAAGGTGCGAAGATGTTATTAAAAACAAGGGCGGATATTTAAAATATTGATTGATATTTTTATATATTGATATTCTTATATATATATATATATATATATATATATATATATATATATATATATTAAATTGAATTCTGAATGATTAGAGCGTTCTCTTATTTTTTTACCACAAATTCGAAACTAGCAGACAGCCGAAAGCAAAATGATATGTTCCAGTGGCTTTCTCCTGATTCACTACTGCACACTACAATTAAGACTATATGAAAACTGTTAAATGCAATCACTTCTTGCAGCTATTAATTAATATCAAAAAGATATCAGCCTATATGTGTTTCTTCTATTATGAGCATTACGAGCATTAGTCATTAGGAAATTCGTTCGATACAATGAGTAAAAGTGGAGTACTATGTGGTGAGGGTTGTATTTATATGGCATTGCAGGCATGTATGGTTGGATGTGTATAAGCAACCACAGCCAGAAATATGAACAATGATCACCAAAATGAGACAGCGAACCACTAACAACTGAACGGAGTATGAAGTCAACCATCCAACGAGATACTCAACTGCTGGTAACAAAGAAGAAAGTCATGAATAAAAAAAACGACAAAAAATAACAACAAAAAGAACGAAAAAATAAAACGTCGATGTTTCATGCTTTCTTAATCATCTTATCGTCGCTTTATATACATATGTATATAAACTGTATAGCCAATGTTCCTCCACCGACGAGTGGCCACAAGAAACTCTGAAGAAAAAAAAAATCGTGTAGTACATATACATAAAACGAAACATATGATTCATAACATTTTCCGCGTATGTACACTAAAAGCCCAACTTTTTGTTTTTGGAAATTGTTGTCTGTCCAACAATCGCTGTTACTGGTATCAACGAGCAAGGAACACTAAACGCATAAAGGGGTGTTTAAATGCATATACATATATGTGCACAAGCACATGATGAACACAGGAATATGAGTGTGGTTTTGAAGGGCAGTACGAAATGCAAACGGATATAAACGCAACTTGCTCGGAGCCCATGTGGGGCTGAAAAGGGGAAGCAGAAGCTCCTCCTTAGCATAATAAATGATTAAAGAAAATGGAAAGTACAAATGTACATGTTGTTTGGTCTCCTGCATTTTCGATGTGTGACGCGCCGTCATAAACATTTGTACACACACACGCTCATGTACGCCTTTGTTCATAAGCGCGGGTGTGTGCGTTAGTTTAGTTAACTGCCACCACTACCATTCGTTAATACTTAGGAAATTTAAATAGAGAAGACGTTTAGCATTTCCGGCCAGAAAATAATTTTGTTGTTTCTGTTAGTGGAAGAAATGAGAAGTCTGACAAGTATGTTTGTATATAAGTCTACAGCTGTGTTAAATCTATAGAATTTGTAAAAGAACATGCCCACATTTTTTAAAATTTATTACAGATTTTTCAAAACTTACGATATACTTACCTGCCTGGTATACCCAATTCGATCAAATTATGGTACAATATGTTAAAGTAGATAAAATGTTATCAAATTAAAATATAAGAGAAATTCATGCATAAGTTACCAAAAACTACTGTTCGCAGTTACGATGTAGAGATTTGAAAATATGTGAAATTCGAATTTGGAAATACGTAAAATATCACTTTGTTTAGCAGCTGGGGTAAAAGCAATTCCATCAAAATATATTCCTCAGACGATGGGAAATATTGAGTAGACGAACGCTAATAACAGCAAATTTAAAAAACCGTCGATCTATTTATTTTATTTATTTGGCTTACTTAAGTTACACTTTTAACATAAGGTAACTCGCAACATTTCAATTTTTAACATACTTTGTACCTCACATGTTTTAAATGTTTTAATAAACAGTTTATGTCACACATGGTTGAAACGACTGTGGCTTTCTACTAATATATTCCCATTAAAATTTAATGATTGTCGTATACGAGATCAAAAATAACCGTTATTTTCAATTTTCGTGAGTTACGTATGTTCGATTTTTGCATTTTTTTTTTGTTATATTAGTACACATGTCTGTTATATATGTTGACATATCAGCCATTTTGGATTGTCAGTTTGTTTTTGACAGATAAAAAGGTTAGTCGTGTTTTGGTGTGCTCTTCGATTTTTTACTATTCGAAAAAATGGGTCAAAGAAACTGTATTAAGTTTTGTATAAAAAATTAAATTAAATGTGCAAGGACATTTGAAATGTTGACTGTGGCGTTTGGCGAGTCTACTATGAGCAGAACACAAGTTCAATTGTGGTATAACCGGTTTAAGGAAGGTCCAGAAGATGTCAATGACGATGCTCGTCCTGGTCGCCCGAGCACGTCAGCTCGGATAATCGTCGAATCACTATTAGAGAGGTTGCTAATGATGTTGGCATATCGTTCAGCTCATGCTACGCAATTTTTACGGATGTTTTAGGCATGAAACGTGCGGCAGCGATTGCTACATTTTGAGCAAAAACAACGTCGCGTGGACATCGTTCAGGAGCTGTTGAACGTCGTCAACGACGATCCAGATTTCCTCAGATAGGTCATAACTGGTGACGAATAGTGGGTGTATGGCTATGACATTGAAACCAGAGCCCAATCATCCCAATGGAAGCGTCCAGAAGAGAGAAGACCGAAAAAATCACGTCAAGTTCAGTCAAATGTGAAGGTTTTGCTCACTGTTTTCTTCGATTGCAATGGCGTGGTGCATCATGAATTGTTGCCACAAGGTCGTACGGTCAATAAGGAATACTACCTTGAAATTATGCGCCGTTTGCGCGAAGCAATTCAATTGTGGAAAACCCAATCATGGATTTTGCACCATGATAACGCACCAGCTCACACATCGATGCTTGTGCGTGAGTTTTTCTCCAAAAACAAAACCGTAATCATGTCTCAGCCATCGTATTTACCGGACTTGGTCCCCGCTGACTTTTTCCTCTTCCCAAAACTGAAGACACCGATGAAAGGAAAGCGTTTTGCTACGATTGAGGAAATAAAAGAAAAATCGAAACAGGAGCTGTTGGCGATACCAAAAAGCGCGTTTCAGAAGTGTTTCGAGGATTGGACAAAACGCTGGCATAAGTGTATTATATCTGAAGGGGATTACTTTGAAGGGGACAAGATAATTATTGATGAATAACTATTTTAAAAAATTAAAAATAACGGTAATTTTTTGATCACACTCGTATTTGGCAAATTATAGAGCCAATTGAGCAACTTGTTGATAAAAAGAATAATAATAATGGCGTTAACAACTAAATCTCTAAAAAAAAAAAATAAGCAGACCACACAAATTACATTTTTCCTATTTGAAACCACAGTCCCAAAATAAACCTAGGAGCAATAATTTTAATTTCATTTGCAAGAGACAAGTACACGTCAACATTATGCAACAAGATACATAGCTTGAGTTTTATTATTACAAGCAAACAGGATATTATAGAACCCACCAAAGAGATTATTAAAGAAAATTCATCGCATTATGAATTACAATAAAAATTTGCAAGCTATCGTTAAAAACTCCCATGTTATCTGTGAAGTTGATAGGAAGACAACTGGTATTGCTTGCATGTACACACAAATCATTCATGAACACAACGAATAACAAAAGTTCCAGTACAAAAGACTGTAGGACATAGTAACCTTCCTAGAAAAGTTGTCACTGCTATAAATTCTACCACTTACGTGTTCAGGACTTGGCCCCATCATTCACATAGTCCACATTACCAAGAGTAATACAAGAGACTGCACCATTAAGCCTGGAGACTCTGTATTCCGGGCCTTGGCCTCTTTTCTCACGTAGTTTAAATCATGAAAGATACCTACTCATCGACAATTAGATCTAAGATTCAACTACTTATTGTTAAGACTTGTGAGCGTGAGCCATCCAATAAAGCAAAAATAAAGCAGGAAAAACAAAAAATTCCTATAAATGCTTAGTGACCTTAAAAATTCTATACAATATTTTTGCACTTTGAATCAATTTTCATACAGTAATCTCTACATTGGAAAAATAAAGTCTTCATATGTGACAAAATGCTCGGTATCATTTCGTCGGGCAAGCTGCCACTTCAGCCTGCGTCGATATTAGTAACCTTTGGCAGACATCCGAAAAATTCCACTTCAGACATATGTATGTGCATGGCAGTGGAAATCACATACTTTTCTTCAGGTGTTCTATGAACTATGTGGAAATTAACTTAAGAATTAAGAAAATACCATAAACATTTTTCTATGGTGCTCATATGACATAATCGCTATTATTTAGCTCTTCCATTGTACTATAAAAACCTGTGGACCATTTCAACAAATTACAAAGGCATTTTGTAAATTGCTCCTTTAAAACTAATTTGTTTATAAGTTAAATTTCGAAATAATATAGTAAGCCTGGCATTGTAACCACATGCTAAAGCTGGCTTTTGAATTTCTTTGCCAAGGAAATGTTCAAAATTAAAAATGTTTCTAAACTACTTTTTTAATAATAAATTCGAATTCGATTTTTTCTCAGTCGGAAAACAATTGTTTACAAATTACCACAATAAAGTATTCGTTTACCCCAATAACATTTCAATGAGGGGAGAAATGTGCGTGTAAAGTGACAGCTCGGACCTGGATAATTTGCAAGTTCTTATTAGGAAAGCTTTCATACGATACATAAGAATTCGCCAGCATCAACATATACATATGTATGTACATATATAGAAACCTTTTGACCAAAAATACATAAGATCTTAAAAACCTGCTGCTACAATTTTCTATATAACAAAATTTCTTATTCTATGTTGGAATGTACGTTTGGAATAATAAATGTACTGTATTTAATTAGCGAAAAAATAGTTGCCCATTCACTAGGTTTTCAATCAATAATTTCAACTAGTTTTGGTTTTTTTGTTTACATTTCACATTCATTATCAGCTGCTGGTATTTGTATGCAAATCTAAACATTTTCTGTTAGCGCAATTTTTTCAATATTATTTCAGCACAGAAGTTCTTTCATATTATAAGTGACGTTTTCCAACTTGACAATAATAAACAAATGTTGATACTTGTTGTTTCTGTTAATATCTATATATTTATACTAGAATACTAGAGGATGCGGTTGGGAAAAAATTTATTGCATACGAAATAAGAAACTACTTTGAAATAAAAAAAGAACAAAAATGGCCTACATATATAAAGGTGAATGTCGCATTTAGTAGAATTTTTGGCTCTAAAGAGAGATTTAGATAGCCATGAAAATAATGTATGCATGCGGTAGAAAAATATGTTAAATGTTTTGGGCCTTTTTTTTACAGATACACAACATTCGATTTACAACGGACATTAAGTCGAACCGCATGACGTATTATAGAATGTCAAAACTAAAAAAACCGACCGGAAATCCTGAGGTTAAAAGAAAAGTTGTGGGTATAAACGTATAAGAATGCCAGACGAAGTATTCATCATTTGAACACTCAAGTTTGTAAACATTTTAGACATAATCATGCTTGGGAATAGACTGTAACCAACGGATGGATATCCGTACATAATGAGTACGTGACGACAGAGAAGATTTGTCGCTTTGATTGCAGTCACTCACTGCAGTTTTGACGGAAAATGTGCGTATGACTAATTCGTCAACGGTCAGAGTATTTAAGTCTGATTAGCGAAACCGAACATTTTTCTTTCTTTCAGTAAATGGCAGTACACAGTCGCATATAAACACATATCTGTGTGTACATGCATATATACTTATATATATATATATAGATATTGAACCGTTGCGATAATAATGGATGATTCACTTTGACTTTTTGCTATGTCTATTTTATTACGTTTATTCTTCCGCCACAGATATTGATTGTTCACTTTGGATACCATACATTCATTGAGACATACAATACCAACCACGCCCATTTCAGGAAATATAAGCGATTCTTGGAACAGGTGTTGTGTTCCAACGTTCAATGCTTTTTCCAAAGCCGGTGCATTTTTGTATTCAAATAAGATTAAAGAATAAAACCTGCCAAGTTGTCTCTACAACAGCCCACCACTTACTTTCTTCCCTTTTTGTGTCTGCAAAACTGTCTCGTATATGCGTATGTATGTATAGTAGTGTAGACAAAATGTACACACACACACATGCCCACATGACATGTCATTTTAACAGTAGCTTGAAAATGCATTTGTTAAATGTCATGATCATTTTATAAATCCAAAACGAGAAAAAGAAAATAGCGCACTAAGACATGCATACATACTTAAGATAGAAATAAATTAAAAAAAAAAACGTTACGGGTTAACTGTGCAAATTGCAATTTTTCTAATTGGCGCTGTTAATGGATTTATACCAGCTGCAAATGGTGGACTGAGCCGCAGCCAACATCTCATCAACAGTATTATAACAGTCGGCCGATCCGACTAAATAGCACAAGAATGTAAAAGAAATCAGTTGGAATTGGCAAGACGTAGCATGTACATGCATACATTTTTTTTTACATTCTCTCTACATGCATACATACATCGTCTTTGTTACTTCTTTTTTTTGCAGTCATTACTCACTTATTCAATCGGTTGCTTAAACGATGGACGACGCAGGTCTCGAATATGCCGGTCTCGCAGATAGCGACAGCGAAAATCGTATATGAAATTTAAATTATGGTCTAATCTCTCCTGTATTTGGTATTATTCATATACGTACAAGAATAATAAATGCCAGCTTTTGCCATCAAATATAATTGCAGAAAAATAAAATAAAAATAAATTTCTTACCTTATAAAAAATATGTATGTATAGCGGAGCGAATACAAAATTTTAAGATTTTACTCGACAACTTTTTTAATTGCCCGAAAGACGACCACTCCTACTCGAAGGATTAATCACAACTTAATACCACAACTTTTGAATTTACTCTATCGCTAAAGCAAAACCCAAACAAAAGTTGACTCCCTGTTTGGCAGTAGAACTGCAAAAGTATTCAGTATTTCAGTAATCGGTACTCAATGCCGGTAAATTGCTCGCAGTAGTCGATTGTGTCTTGAGTGGTAGAGGTGTAAAATATCGATAATCTTGAATACTAGATACTTTTCCAATTAAATATTTAATATTAGAGATTGGTACTCCGCTGACAGCAGTGGTTGTGAAATTTAAAGATAAATTCAGATCAGACAGTATAATATTGTTTCACGACGAAAATGTTCTTAAATTGCAACGCCAATTTTTTCTGTTTGTTTCTAACATTGATACTGGAATAGCTTACATTTTACGTTGTAATATGTCCGATAATACATTTATAAACTTGTAAAATGTTCCACCAAAATACTTGTTTGGACGAAACAACCATGCGCGCAAACTTTGCGATAATTCTGTCTTTGGATTGTTTCATAATTATAATGCCAAGTTCAATTAGTGAGTTTTTGAAGGAGCAAGCGACAAGATCATTACTAATTTTATAAAGAAGTGGTAAAATTCAGCAATAAAAAAACATGGCGCGAGGAAGAAGTTTGACAGAACACGAAATAGGTAAAATAATCGCTTACAAAGACGAAGGATCCAGTGGAAGAGAAATTGGGCGCAAACCGAACAGAAGACATTGTCTCATTTAAAAATTTTTACGAGATCCTGACGCTTATCTAATAAGTGCTAGCCAGTTCATAACATTAATTTTTTTAGAGAAAAAACAGTATTTTGCCTCTCTGCTGACGTGAATTGCAGCGTTATCTTGTTAGAAAATCCAGTCTCTGTCCCCATTTTTATCCAGAAATGGAATAAGACTTTTTCCAAAACTCGGATATAATCTGCACTTTTCATTCTCGAGGATACAAACTCCAGATTCAAACATCCTGCTGCAAAAGATGTTGCTCAAACCATCATATTTCCACTTCCAAATTTTCTTTGAAAAAGAATTTTGACTCTTTCCTCAAATCATGCCAATAACGTCGGAAACTATCAGGATCATCTAAATTCCATTTGTTAAATCTGAAAAAATTACCTACAATTTTTGTGTTTACAATAAAAATAAATCGGTTAATAATTTTGTGTGGCTTTCGGATGACCATTTTGTGTTGCATGGCAAGTCTGTATTCAGATTTTAAAGCTGAAATGCATCTCATTCGTTCATTTCTTATAAAATTTGAACTCTTTAATGTCCGCCAAATGGTGGAGCGACTGGCATTTTTGTTCACAACAGCTGGCAAGTCGCGTAAACTTCTCGATGTGTGTTATAATTTGTCGCTCAGGAAGTATTTTGTTCTCCCCTAAATCCATAAGCGCCAGGTTCTCGTAAAAAACTTTGAATGAGACTATGACTCCTGTCCAGTTTGCGCCCAATTTCTCTTGCACTACATCCTTCGTCCTTGTAAGCGATTATTTTACCTATTTCGCGTTCTGTCATACTTTTTCCACGTGGCATGTCTTTTTTATTACTGAATTTTACCACTTTTTCACATAAATAATAATGATCTTATCGCTTGCACCTTTAAAAACTCACTAATTGAACTTGCTGTTTTAACAGTGAAACACGGTAAAAACATAATTATCGCAAAAACAAAAGAACCGTTACCTGCACAAATCCCAAAGTTTGTGTGCATGGTTATTTCGTTCAAAAAAGTATTTTTATAGAACATTATAACAATATGTTCTATAAATATTTATTTATAAATATGAAACGCACCTTATACAGTTCCATAAGAACGCATAAAGAGTGGAAACCTCCTTCTACTTACTTCGCCACTTCAACATGCTGAAAATTTAGCCACTCACCTAAAAGCTTAGGAACTTTTAACACAGAAAATGTAAAATTAAAGGAAAAGATTCACAAACATTACATTATTCCTAGCTTCTTTGGAACTACGCGTTTATTACGATATTTTTGCTGCTTGCTTATTGCAAAAAAATGTTTAATTATTTTAGTGCCTAGACGAACTATAACACACAAATGAAATTTAAACAAATGGGATTTAAAAAATAATTTTTTAATATGTTGTTATTCATTATAAAACCCCAGTCACCTCCTCAAGAGATTGCTTTGACAGATTTAACCCTAATTGTAGATAATTTTGTTAAATTTTTATATTAAATATTTTGGTCTGTCAGATTTAACTCTGTTAAAGATAACTCAAAAGCGTTTGGTTTGGACGTTCAAACATACTATCCAAATTTGGTTTAAATCTGTTAGACTTATCTGTTAAGGATATGACATACTAACAGATTTATCTGACGGAGTTATCCGTATTTGTGGACAATTTGCTAAATTTTCATACTAAAACTTTATCGAATTTCAGCTAGTGTGTCAGTTTGGCAGTCCTTTTAAAGTATCGATTAATCTCGATTTACAATTTTGAGTACCTGAAACAATCTCATCGAGTACTCCGTGATCATGATCATCACCAGATTTTGTGGTTAGCGAAGCCTCCACCGATTCAATCGGTCTAGATAAGCCACCGAAAATACCGGCTCGGGATTGCCATTTTAAAATTTCGCCACTTTAAAATTATGGTAATTATGGTACTTTCAAAATGACCTGATATATAGAATAGACCCTACAGAATATGTCGCGAGTGTGTTTACTTATAAAGTGTAGGAAGAATACCCGACTTTTAAGTATTAAAAACGGAAGCAAAAAGAGGAAGGATTGAAACTGTTAAACGCGTAACAATTAATTGTTGAGATTTTAATAAACAATACTTTACTTTTCTTGTTTTTTTTTTTAGTTTAAAGCTGATATTCACCTCGAACAGAAGTACTTCTCCTTTACAAAAAGCATGCAAATTCTGCAAACGGAATTCAGTTTGCACAAACTTTCCATTGTAAAAATTTTCAACTGCCAAAGGTTTCGATAGCACTACAAATGTGTTATTCGTATTAAATTTGGAATTTGGCGAATTTTTCAGAACCGTGGCGTGGGATTTGATGCTAAATTTTTCAGCAGGCAGTATATGTTATTTTGCGTGGAAAATTTTGTTAAGTGGCAATGTTAACCTTATTCTTTTGTTTCTTTCCAACACTGAAATTGGAACAGCTTACATTTTTGCATCATATAATATATCGAGTATACTACGACGTAAAAAACAAATTATTCCGATTTCGGTGCTGAAAACAACATTTCAGTCCAGCGCAGTATTGTTCTTATATAAAATAAATGTTTCATAATTGCTTAGAAGACGAATTTTGACATTTGGTGAATTACAGTTTAATCAATCAATAAATGAAAATCTACCTTCGAAGATTGTCACATTTTTAATTTGAAATTTTACCAAATTTCTGACAAATTGAATTGTCTGCCAGCGGTATTCAATAAATCTTGCGTTTTATAATAAAAGTTAGAATAATTATAATAATTAATGTTTATAATAACAAATTGGGAAAATGTTTACTGTACTATATGTTTGATAGCAAGTGGAATTTGAATTTCTGATGTGTTTAGATAGCATAATTTTTGAGTGTAAGTTAAAGGTAATTGGACATAGCGTTAACAAAAATTGCTCTATGGTGATTACAGTATTGCTAGAGAAGAAATATTTTGTAACTGTTTGTTTATTTGAAAAAATTTATTTAAGTTAATCCCTGAGAGTGATTTGTGTGACTTTTGTGATTTTTATACCTTCAGTGTTTTTTGTGTTATAAGAGATGACCAATTTCGGTGATTTAACCATTTGCTTTTCCCTCATTCTAAAGAGAATGCAGCAATTGATGAATAAACTGAGATTGGGTGAGAGGCACATTACACTCCACCATGGGATATGTGTCCTCCACTTTGTCACTGTGCATACAAAATTTCAATAATTTTTTTTTTTGCCATAAATTCAAGTTTGGCCGGCCAATTACACCTGCATATCCCTAATACAGCCTGCCACTCATGGGTACAGGTTTTGTTTCTTATGCAAATGACCAAAGTCACATTGAATATAGTCCTTACCATGGCACTTGGAAACGCCGTAGGTAACATGCAGGATAAATGGAAAATATCTGCCCGTGATTAGCATTGCAAGGTGAAAGAAAAAATTGCTGCTTGTCGCAAGAGTTGCCGATTACTAAATTTTGCACACCCAAAAAAGCTCAAGAAATTTAAAAACCTGAGAAGAAAATATGGGATCGAGTTTTAGCTCTTGTCTTGGCAACACCAATTCGAAGTAACGTTTGTTGTTTTAAACATCCTGGGGTGCGCTCTCTTGTTGGGAATTCATTTTGTAATGCTCTTACCGTAATACAGTGTAGCGCACCAATTAAAATACAATAAGAAATTCAAATAACTTTTTTTTTTTAATCAGTGTATTTTATTCATTTTTTTTATTGTGTAGAAGATTCACTTTTATTTTATATAACTAATTGGTTTTGAGGATGCTCCATGCTCCATGCTCATTCACACATATGCGACAGCTGATCAGAAAATTATTCATTGAGGGATCGCCTCAATTGGTGTTTTAATACACTGCTTCAATTCGGCCAAATTCTTTGGTTTCGTTTTGTAAACCTCTTGCTTGACATAAGTGCAATCAGTTCAGGTGACCTTTTTTTTTTGGATATTATTTTTTTTGGGATCCTTTGAGATCCGCCATACACCAACAAGACACTGATACAAGATTCATAGGACATCGCAGATATCCAAGTTTTGCTGTGTTGCCAAGACCGAGGAAATATCGATAACCCCCAGGTCAGGACAATTCCACAGAAAGGAGAACCGTTCCTAAAAGTCCTTGTTCACAAACGATGAGCGAATCAAAGTGACCCCGATATCAATAAACATATCATATTACCAGCTACAGAAGGCCATCTGCAAAAATTCCCCAGACACCCGGGTGGACCGCTTGAAAAGAATAAAGAAAAATGAAATTAGAATTGATTTAAAAAAAATAATAATAGTAAAAATAAAAAGGGAAACAAAAAAATTATTGAGCAGATGAGTGAATAGCTGAAGCTAAAAGGAAGGAGGAATTAAATAACGAAAACGGACTAATATATGTGTTTGTGCTGTCTGTGGTATAATTTGTGTCGCAGATGTCAAGATTGTAAGGATCTTTAATAATAAGTTGGGGTCAAAGTCTGCGAATGTGAGAATGGTGCACCTGAAAACTTAACAGAACTCTATTAACCAGGCAAATAATAAAGCTTTTTTTTTTTGATTTTTTGATCGTAGTTTTTTTAAAAATCGGATAAAGCACTCAAATTTGCATCATATATTAAAATTTTTTATTGGGATCGATAAATTGGCCTTTGCTATTTAATTTTTAAAGATAATTTCATGCAATTGTTGTCCGTCTCAAAATGTCCATTCAGAGGTCCAATTTTTCATCGCTTTTTCGAGCATTTTGGTCTGTATTCCACGAATAACGCGTGTTATCCTGTAAGACTTCAATAGTGTTCGGCTTGTCCACATAGACTAACGACTTTACATAACCCCACAAGAAATAATCAAGAGGCGTTAAATCGCAGGATCTTGGGGGCAAATTCACAGGGCCAAATCGAGAGATAAGCTGCTCACCAAGTTCATCCCTCAACATATCCATTGTTTCACGAGCAGTGTGACATGTTGCACCGTTCTGATGAAATCACATGTCATCCAAGTTCAACTCAGCCAATTGGGAGAAAAAAAAATCGCGTGACAGGGCTCGATATCGTTCGTCGTTGGCGGTAACGTTTCTTTCTTTGAAGAAAAATGGGCCGATGATGCCACAGCCCATAAACCACACAAGACTGTCGTTTTTTCGGGATGCATCGGTAATTCATGTATGGCATGTGACTGTTCATCACTCTAGATGCGACAGTTTTGTTTGTGTACGTATCCGTTCAGCAAGAAATGAGCCTCATCGCTGAACATAATTTTTCGATAAAACAGCGGATTTTCATTGGCGGATTTGTAAGGCCCATTCACCAAAAATTAGACGTTGTGGTAGATCATTCGCCATTCCATGATGAAATCGTGGAGTACGCTGTACAGTTTTCGCTTTGACAGATGACGTTTGGACGCCATTACCAACCAGTGCTGCCAACATGAAAAACTTAAATCTTAAAAAATCACCCTATAGTAACCAAAGGTGATGTGAATCAAGTGGCTCCTTACTTTGTTAAATGATTTGGCGTTAAGGAGCAAGAGGAAAATTGAAGAATTGTCCTAGAAATAAACTAGTTTTAAACTAGTTTTTGCTTAATAATAAGGTAATATTAATGCCAAATATGTGTGTTAATAATAACAGTAGGGAAGGAATAAATTGAAAGGTACTTGTTTCGAAAAAAGTGGTTCGTGATGCCCATGGACTGTATTAGGCAGAAAATTGTGGGTCAATTTAGGGCAGACGTAGAGTAAGAGAATAGTTTTTTCTTTCATACTAACGTTCCCACCCAAGGTTAGGGTTGTATGGATTGTAGCCTCCTGGGGGTCTAAGCGATCTTATTAGCGGTATACCAGGTAAGTAATTTGTGTATTGATGTAACACCAAGAATGTACTTTTTCGTTGTAAAAGGACTATCCAAGTAGAATTACACAGTTCATAAAAGTGAAATTTTCCAAAATATTGTTCGTTGTTATAATTATTAGTCTTAGATAAAATGCAAAAGGTTCACCTCAATTTAGGTTTTGATATAGCCGACATCCAAATGACCGACTTAGCCAAGGTTTGTTTCCAAATAAAATTCGTTTGATAAAGAATTTAAAAAAGTCAGAACTGGAATTAAAAGATGTTTGTCGAGTTTACTTTTTAAAACACTGCATCATCCAAGATTAATTCTACGTCAAATCGACTTTAATTTCTTTCATCCGCAATGCCCTGCTTTTCATTCCAGATAACAAATTCATTGCAGACGAAGATCAAAATTTAATCGAACTAAGCTTGAATATAGAAATATAGAGGAACTTCAACAAAATCTGTCTATACAAAATTGGATGTTTGTATGTATGTTTGCATTTTCGTTCGGAATAAGCGTATAAACTTTTCTACCGATTGTCATACAAATTTAACAATTTGTTGACATTAATTACGAAATTATTATATACTATGCCAAATTTAGATTGGGCAAAGGGCATGGAACAACTCACACATTTGAACGACCGTACTTAATTGTATTGTAAACAGTGTCTGCATTGGTTATTATTATTAAAATTTACTCTTATGCTGCATGTCATGTGCTGCTGTAATATTCATTGTATTTTGAACGATATATTTCTTTGACGTATTTGAGAAAAATAATTACATAATTTGTTCCAAATTGACTGCTGTGATCATTTTTTATTATTACAATCGTTGTTTTGATAAGTTAAAAATGTACATGAAATTATCTTAATTAAGTATATCTAATAATTAGTCGCTTTGAAAATAGTGTTTCATATGCTTCATCGTAGTGCACCATTGTTTTAAAGCTGCCAATATCATCAAAAGCAATTAGTGCCGATAATGTGGTGTTGGAAGGAGCATCAACAGCTATTAGGGAAATTTGAAGAAGTACTTGGAAATACATCAAATTTGGATAGGCGATATTTTATGCATGACAAACAACCCGATATTGAATGCTTGCTATCCAGTAATATGATTTGTAGTGGTAAGAAACATTATTCCCTTAGGAGAAAACTGTTTTGCGGAGTATATGTTTGAGTTTAAGAGAGTTCCTTCAAACACCATCATAACTTCCTCCCACCCTTCTCTAAGCTATTCACTATTGTTTACTTGTGTTCTCGTTCCAGTCATGAGTGGTTATAGGGTTAAAAAAAAAATTTTTTAAAGTAGAAAAAAATGAGCGGAAAAGAGCATCATCTTAGGCATATACATACATATATTACATATTACACTGTATTATTTCCGAAAAGGAAAAACGACAGCCGAATGAATGACGAAATGAAAGAACTTGCCACAAATGGTTTAAAAGTCCCAGTCAGGATGTCCAAAAGAAATTGTTTCCGAGGAGGTGAGACATTTAATTATTGTTAATTCCCTTGCAACAGTTAGGGAAATTCTGAAATAATAAAAAAACTCAGTCTCAGCCGTTCACGGGGTCATAAAAGAGCTCAGATTTGTGAGCAACATCGATGTGTGGGTGGGTACCTCACGCTCTCACCGAGGCCTCACACTACCTTGCGGACCTGTCAGAAACTGCCAGAACTTGGGTGGGAAGTTTTACCTCACCCACCGTACTCCCCGGACTCTGCTCCGTCCGACTATCACCTATTTCGCAGTCTGAGCAACCATTTGAAGGATTTGAATTTCCATAACGACGAGGAGATGAAAAATCGAAATGAACGCTTTTTTCAGAGAGGTGGGAAGAAGTTATTAAAAAAGGGGGAGATTATATAATAGATTAAAGTAACTGTGTTCTTGTATATACATTTGTGTATAAATTACCTTTTAAAACCCGAACGAGCTTTCTAAACCACCCAGTATTTACCTCATCCCAGTAGTTTGTTGCTTTGGTGCTGCATAACTTCTGTAGATCAGGGTATTTGTTATCCTGTTATTTAAAATTTGAAGGGTATTGCCACTTCCTTTGAATAACGACAAATTCAACTTTTATTGGTTTTCGATGAAATAGAAATAAAGCCTTGGAATAAAATAGACATAAAAGCCTTGTTGAAGGGTTTGAATATCTGGATGATGGTAAACGTTCAAAAAGTATTACAAGTAAATTTATATTTCTTATGCCTAAAGGTTGTTGCGATAATTGGTTTTATCCAGTTTATTCCTGATTAATCTCACAGTATACGACTATTTGCGATCAGTCTTCAGCAAGCAGAAATCTACCTTCAAATCTCGGCGGCTGCAATCGAATTTTAATTCAAAATGGTACTTGAAATTTATTTATTGATTTGTCTTAAGACATATTGGCAGAGTATGCAGATGTTGGATACATATTGCTTGATAAGCTTAATCAGGATTGCTATCAGGACTATTTTGCGTGATTTGGAATGGTTCAGGGGTACAACAGTCACCTTATATTAAGAAACGTAAGCAAGGTAACTGCAAAGATTATTGCTATCAAGTCATTGAATTCAGCTTGCGGTAGTAAGGTACGAAATTGTAAAACAGAAGAACAAACTAAAATTAGTACGTTGGACGACAAAGAAATAGAAGCGATAATCCAAATGTTAGGTTAAGGAAAAGTCGAATGTCCTACGACCATAGCGCTCTGGATTGAAATTCGGATTATTCATCAAACTTTCACTAACAGATGCGATATTTTCGGCAGTGCGTACATTTTGATAATGCGCAGGCCTGATCACATTGTAACACTTCAAGCCTCTTCAAATTTCTTTATAACCCTGCCAATTCTTTGCACAGTAGGTCGATTATGACGACCATAATCATCCAGTAATGCACGAAAAGTGCTCACGTTTTAATCACTACTTTTGTAGTAAGTTTTAACGCGTTTTTCGGTTGTTAACCGACCCATATTGGCAAATGACAAATCTTTCACTAAATGAATAACACTTCAGATGACAGGTACTTAACAGCTGACAATCTTGCCAGACCGGCAGTTTTGAAGTTTTTAGCATTAAACTTATTGTCAACAATGGAAATATGAAATGCGAAAATAATCTCTGAGCATTTCATTAGATCTAAATATTGTGTTAAAAATAATGTTGCTCGCGAATCACATGGATGAAGTGTTTGAAGTATTTTACCTTATAATGGAATGGTATAAAACTTACTGCTCCATTGTATATCAACACCCTAATTGGTTTGCCGCTAGCGGTTATAAACTAGATTTCTCGTTAAGAGCGATAATTTCCAAAAGCTCCAGGCAAACAAGAGCGGGGAAACAAAAGCTTACGAGGCATAATTCTCTTGCACTCCAAACTCGGTTTGTGCTATTTTGGACCTTTGTTTTAATGTTGCACAAAACATCGGCACATCTCCTTCGTGCCAGTTCTCGAAATGCATTTCGTTTCGTTTATTTAACAATCATATAATTTAAAGTCTCTTGGCCAATATTAAGTGAACTACAAGATACATAAAATAAATACTACTATTAAAAATTAAAAAAACAAATTTGGGACGAAAAAAAAAAAAATAGCTTAGAATTCAACATAAAATTAAATAGTAACTTTTAACTTATAACGCTCAAATTAAAGTACACTAAACAGGTGGAAATGAGGAAAATTATAATAATGACCAAAAAATAAATATTGAATGATACATACAGGTCAGTCCAAGTTGCAAAAATTTTGTAGTTAAAGTATTCCAATTAATTTAGACAACAATCTTATAGTTCGAAACTACTAAATAAATCGTAATATGCAGACATTGAAATATATACTTCTCGAAAGTAAATTTAAAAATTTATATAAAATAAAAATTACATAAATTGATATGTTTAATTAGCAAGTGTCACTCACACATACAACCGTTAATATGTAAAGGAATGACATTAATCGATCTACCAACCAACCAATTATTTTTTCTGGAGTTCTTCTCGCTTGCTTCCAACATTCACTCAAGAGCGTATTTTGTCCGCTCTCACTGTCTTTTCCATCGTGGAACTTTGATAGTTTAGCGTTTTCTAGTGTTGTTTAAAATGAAAATGCAAAAGAGAATTGTAAAAAATTAAAAGATGCAGAAGCTTTTGTCCATCAAACATTCCATTAGTAGGTAAAATCGAACATAGCAACCGGTTTGCAAATTCACTGGCAGTCTACAGGCGAAACGGTGAGCATCCAGATAAAACCACTTATTGGGCAAAACTCTAATTCGGGGTTTTTTTACTTTTCCTATCCTCTTCTCATCAAACAATGATCAAATTGTAACTTCTCATATTTTCTAAGAAATTACAATATTGCACACCAGAGAGTAAATCATACATATTTGCACATCTTTGCAAAACTCAATTCTTTGATCTATTGCTCAGCTTACCAATCGGTTGCCATATTTTCATCTCTTGCACATTCCTACTCTCCTGAAATAAAACAGTCAACTCTTTACAAATGACATATGTAATGTTATTTATACATTATTGATCAACTTACTATAACCTGCAAAAATAGCAAGCGAAATATATAAAGTTATGAAGTTATTGTGTAAATAGAGTAACGAAGAGAGTGGGATATTCTTACTCTCTCTCGGCTCTCTAATCATCTCAACTTTGTTTAAAGAGAAAAATAACTGGTCTTTACTAGTTCATCATCTTTGGCTGAATATGATAGACAAGTCTACAACGAAAAATTGCATATGATGCATGCATTGAAGACGCAGACAACTGTTCACGCGAACAATTATTTATAGAGGCCTCTGAAATCGAAATTATTCGGATAAAAATTAGTGCTCAAACTTTAAGTAAAATTCAAATTTTTTGCTGCCCTTTCTCGTTCACAATAATGTGTTTGATGGATGTTACGAATTTCCGATTCGACAAATTTTAAAGCATTAATTCAATATTGCGTATCAACCAGTAATTCCGAACACACTTTCGGCACGGCCCACCTCCCGCTGTTCCATCATCGCACACCGACAGGCACAGGGCGATTAAAACACATTTTATGTTCTCATCCACTTTATGTTTTTTATCCATATTCATACAAATGAATGGCAATAACCTAACGCTAAGGTTGAATGCAACAATAGACATTTCTTAGGACACTTGATTCTTTCGTAGAATAATAGCGTTTATTAACTATTTTGATCCGACGACGTTGAATAATGTTTGTTCTCAGGAGGATGGTTATTATCGCACGAAAAATCATAGACGATGCTGTCATGATCTGACAACTATCATGCGGAAAAATGAAATTGCCAGATCGCACTAGTTACAAAGATTTATGCGGGATTCTAGGTCAGCAATTACAGGATGTAACAGTACTTCAAGAGCAAATTTTACCCAAATTGAGTGGAATATTCTTCTCTTTGAGCGTAGCTGGTATGATTTGCCAGCAGCAACGGTATCGTATTTTTCAATTATTCACGTATCCCCCTGGCGGAAGAGTTTTCACCAGCATGTAGGGATAAATGGACAATAAGCAAACGAAAATACCGTTTGCGACCATTGTGCCCCAATTTAAGTATTAAACGAAATGACGCCTTGTCTGTTAACACGTTTCTTTTGTGGCCAAACTTATCAACCTGTGGGAATGAATTATATCATAATAATTTTTATCTTGGAGGTTGTCTGTTCAAAAAGTGAAATTGTTGCAGATAGCTGTTTTTTGCTAGGAAAATGGCGATAGTATCATATTTGCAAATACAGATTTTTTTAAATGTCCATAGCATTATTTTAACTTTCGGCGCCATCTAGAGGGGAATAGATACGTTAATTTTCTATTTCCCCATTTTATCAATATTTTATTTGTCGGCTACCAGAGTAGTCGTCGTTTATAATTGGATACTTCACAGCAAGTAATCTTTCTCATCATCTGTACGAAAGTGAAATTTGACAGAAAACTACCGGGCAAGCGAACGTGCCACAGTCAGATTGTTCTGGTCTTCCGAGAGTTTAAAACACGCATCTGTTATTGCGAGGTTAACTACACGATTTTCGCCGTGTGTGTCTGTGCAAGGAAATATTCGGTTATTGTTAAATAAGATTGACAAAACAAAGTTGAATTAAAACTTCTTGTGTACTTATCAATACATTCACAACAAAGGCAATGTAAGTAGAAGCAATGGATTTACCTGGTTCACGCCCCCTCCGTTTGCGAACGATTACATAAGACATTTTTGAAGGAGCTTTTTAGAATTTGTTCTAGAAATTTCACCGAGTTAAGATTGTTTTCTATATCATTATTCAATAACAACTGATAGAATGTGTAGAAGTGATGCGTCTGTAATCTGCTAGAATAATGCTAGGATTTTTCTAGAACAGAAATGTGGCTTGAGAAACTCTGAAATTGTGAAATTACAATTGCCAGTTAGGCAATACAAATATGTTTTCTTTCATGTAGTTGAGACTAGACGACAAAATAGTAAATGTGCTGGTATCAGTTCTGATACATATCAGATTTTACATGCATCTTCCAATGGTTACATAAATTACTGGATTCCATGGCCCTATTAAAATGACAGTAATGCATTGCACTGTGTGCGTGTGTGCCTATGTATGTATGTATGGTAGACAAATCAATACACACTCTGGAATTATGTAAAAGGTCAGGGACGTGCCACCCATTCTCCCATTTATTAAGATTGCCATTGACTGCTCACATTTGTTATTTTTTCATGCGTTTCTTCATAGATTTTGTAATTAAATATTCGGGAATAAGTCACTCAACATTGGATAATGATACCATTCATTATTCCCAGGGCTCAGAGTGGCTATGAAAACCAATATCATCTGTTTGTCCTAAATCATTAGCAGTTGAAAGAATACAAGCAATTTGGTTTTCGAACAACGTGCTTAATCACGTTCGCTGAAGCGATCATTCATTCAGGTGTTATTCATCTTGTGAAATTTTATACGATTTCCTGTCAACAATTATTAATTAATTAATTATCTTTCAATTTATATTCATATCTTTTAAGTAAACTTTTTATTCGGAAAAATTGAGCCTAAACCAAATTTCAAAGTTATACAAATAAATACAAATATTGTTTGAAGACCTAACATTGATTCTGCATATGAGTTTAGATACATGTCTATAAGGGTGGCCTGTAACAAATATTTTGGCGGCAGCTCACAGTTTGGCAAATGTCAGCCACAAAAGTTGTAATGTTTTTGAAAATATTCAAAGGAAGTGTTCCCGCAAGTCAAAGCTTCCGCGTTGCATGCCCTGAATCTGAAACTTGTGATGTAATTTTTTTGGTTCTTTTAAGTAGGACTTGGTGTCATTGAAAAGCTTGAGTAAATAATTCAAAAAAATTTAAAACATGTGGTTCAAAACGTTTGATATTTTCTTTATGAGTGACACCGGCGTCATTCTTTCTGTATATTACGTCATGTTCCATTAGTCTAAATAATTTCCTTGAAGTAGTGCTGAAAATGCTACTCAAAACTATAAATTTCAACTTTGACGGAATTTGTAAAGGTATATGTATTTACTTATCGGCATATGGCGAAATATTTGTTGGTGCACCTCCTTTAGAATTTTCTTAAATATATATAGAAAACAGAAAAATCGTGTGTTTTTAGCACGCGGCTACAGTTTGTTAAAAATGACGGCATAAGATCTGAGATGTCGAGTAATAAAACAAAGAAAAAAGGAAGAGGACGGCATATAAGTTTTTCTTATATAGTTTTTTTCATGTGTTTATTCACGAAACAAATTCTCAAAACGAAACGGATATTCAACTTGTTTTTGTTTGTTGGAATCACTCAACAAACAACATTTTTTTTTTTTTGACAACGTTATCAACTATTTTTCTCATTTTTGGGGCATCACGATGTCTCTTATTCTCCACAATATTGTAAAATATCTACGATCACCAAGATTTTAAGATTGTGTTGTCCTAATCAGCACTCTTCTTCAAATCCAATAAGTCAATAATCTTTTGCAGTTGTATTTCATCAACCGTCAGAATGTCTACATCAAAATGAATGTTATCTTTTAAGTTTTGAATTGAACCGTGAAAGAATTTGTTTAAGGGTAGTTCTTTTTACCATTTCAGTTATTGGTTAAGAAGCTCGTATGTTGCTGATTTCTTATATAAGCCAATATTTTGTGGGATATCGTTATATTATGGAAACAGGAGGTACACATATGGTCAAAATAATAAGTACACCCTATATTTTGTTTTAAAGGCTCGTAGACGAAAACTTATTTAAATTAATAGAAAAAACGAATATTAATTTCTTTTGTTATAACATCAGAAACAAGATAAGTACTAAACTAAAATAACAAAAAACACAAACTAAATTCAGCATTTTTCAAAAAGCGAGAAATTGATCAAAAAACTGGACAAAATAATAAGTACATTTAGTTAAAATAAGCAAAAAAGTAAAGAAAAAAGTCGAGTTTATTTCTGCTAAATTGGCTGAGTTCCGTTAAAAGATGGTATATCCGCTTTTATTTTCAATAATTCTGTTGAGTTTTTTGGCATGCTGGCAATAAACTTCCTGCAGGTTTCTACTAGTATTTCATACCAAGCTTTTTGAATAAAATTCCATAACTGATCTTTATTTTTAAGAACCTCCTTTCCAAATCTTTGTTTCAACTCTCCCCAAAGATTTTCAATTGGATGTAAGTTCGGAGGTTGACTTGGCCAGTCAAGAAGGGCAACATTATTATCTTGGAACCAATCCTTTACCAAGTTAGAAGTATGCTTCGGATCGTTATCCTGCTGGAATGTCCATCTAAGAGGCATACTTTCCACAGCATAGTTCAACATCGTATTTTCCAAGATATCTTTGTACTGGAATCTGGTCATAGTGTCAATAATTCGATGTATCGTGCCGACACCATACCACGAGAAACAACCCCAGACCATAATATTACCGCCACCGTGCTTGACCGTCTTCTTTGTAAAGTGAACATAGAATTCCTTACCCTTAGGGCGTCGAACATTCCGGGCACAATTGTTTCCAAATACATTAATTTTTGTTTCATCGCCAATTGGAATGACTTCAAGCCTTTAATTTTGTTTGTCTAAGCAAAGGAACTCTTCTGGCTATCCGTCCTGGTAAATGTGCTTCTTGTAGTCTACGACTAACCGTTCGCCATGAAATTACATTTCAAATTTCTGCTGAAATCGCTCTTGAAGACACAAAAGGGTCCTTCTTCGCAAGTGTTACAATGCGGATAACTGTTGTTTTTGAAGTTTTTTTGGGTCCTCCGCGAGTTTCGTCGGGTTTTTTAGTCTTTAAAGCATTTTGTACTGTAGCGACCGATTCATAGTTTCTGCTATAGAACGAAGACTTTGACCACTTTCTCTTAGTCTTGAAACAATTTTTCTCTCCTCCGGAGAACAATGACTTTTTCGACGCATGGCTGATTTTTTTACTATATATTTTGTTACGAATAAAGATAAACAACCGTAAAATAACTAGCCTTTCCAAAAAGACTACAGTAGACTGCGAAAATATTGGCTAATGTTGAAAAAATATCTGCAAAGATAAAAAAACACAAAATTCCATGAATTGATAAAAGAAATTCTAGAACTGTTTAAAAACGTTCAAATTCAAATAAACGTACGATATTTTTCATTCATTTATATTTATTAATCAATCAACGCCCATTTGTGGACTGCATATTGATAGCATAACAATTTAGGAGTTATATAGACATAAACAAAAATAGAAAAAAAAATATATATATATAATCCCTAAAAGTCCTTAACACACATTTTTCCAAAAATATTTGATCGTACAAAAACAGAAAAAATAAATAAATAGGGTAATAAATAGGTATCAGTGAACATTTTTGTATATTAGTACTGACAATTATTATGAAACATTAGAGTAGTAACACATCAGATTCTGCTTGAATTGGTTGGGGGAGACTGCGAAATTTTTTAAACCAACCGGCAAATTGTTTCATAACCTTGCAACACGAACCATAAAATATCTTTCGAAAACGCTGCTAGAATAACGTTCTATGGGGACTTGAGAGTTTCTATTCGAAGAAAGAAATCGGTAGCAGCATGCAAGATATGCCGGTTGGTTGAACTTAATAATGCAAAAGAATAAATACAAGCATCTCAGTTTCAAAAAGCATAGAAAGGAACACCCAAGAAAGTACTTTTCATAGGGTTGGTAATCTCGGGCACAATGGGAACCATATATGTATATCTTAGGCTCCTGTGAAAACCTGTGTTAAGACAACCAGAAATCAGTTCGCTGAAAGTAGCAAATTGTACCATATTTCGTTTTCATTACGCCATTTTGAAAAATAGTTACAACTTGTAAATTACATCGAATTTTGGATTGGGGATTGAATGTAAATATGCGTCAAAATAAATAAATTAATAATAACGAATAAACTCCTCTTGGACCGTTTTTTTTGTACACTGATATTCCAAAAAAAGAAAGCTAAGTGATGATACTTATTCGTTTGTTGTTATTTTAGATGTTCCGCTTACCAGCAACTCTCGCTCGCTCTGCCATCACTCGCCAATTGGCTGTCCGCCGCTACGCCAAGGATGTCAAATTCGGCCCAGAAGTCCGTGCGATGATGTTGCAAGGCGTCGATGTTCTTGCCGACGCTGTTGCCGTGACTATGGGTCCCAAGGGCCGCAACGTCATTATTGAACAATCGTGGGGCTCACCAAAGATCACCAAGGACGGTGTGACAGTCGCCAAATCCATTGAATTGAAAGACAAATTCCAAAACATTGGCGCCAAACTGGTGCAAGATGTTGCTAATAACACGAATGAGGAAGCCGGTGACGGCACTACAACTGCCACAGTCTTGGCTCGTGCTATTGCCAAAGAGGGTTTTGAGAAAATCTCGAAGGGTGCTAACCCCGTGGAAATTCGTCGTGGTGTCATGGTCGCCGTTGAAACTGTCAAGGATAATTTGAAGGCCATGTCTCGCCCCGTGAGTACCCCCGAAGAAATAGCTCAAGTGGCAACAATTTCTGCAAACGGTGACAAAGCCATTGGCAACTTAATCAGTGAAGCAATGAAGAAAGTTGGTCGCGACGGCGTCATCACAGTGAAGGATGGCAAAACATTGACCGACGAATTGGAGGTTATTGAAGGCATGAAATTTGACAGGGGTTACATTTCCCCTTATTTCATCAACTCCTCTAAGGGCGCTAAGGTTGAATTCCAAGACGCCTTAGTTTTATTGTCCGAAAAGAAAATTTCCTCGGTTCAAAGCATTATTCCAGCCCTTGAGTTGGCCAACCAACAACGCAAACCTTTGGTCATTATTGCTGAAGATATCGATGGTGAAGCTTTAAGCACTTTGGTTGTTAACCGTTTGAAGATCGGCCTCCAAGTAGCTGCTGTGAAAGCTCCTGGCTTTGGCGACAACCGCAAATCTACCCTTACCGATATGGCTATTGCTTCGGGTGGTATCGTGTTCGGGGATGATGCGAATCTCGTCAAATTGGAAGATGTCAACATCAACGATCTTGGCAAGGTTGGAGAGGTTGTCATTACTAAAGACGACACCTTGTTGTTAAAAGGCAAGGGCAAGAAGGAGGACATTCAACGCCGTGTCGATCAGATCAAGGACCAAATTTCCGAGACAACCTCTGAATATGAAAAGGAGAAATTGCAAGAACGTCTGGCCCGATTGGCTTCCGGTGTCGCCCTGTTGCGTGTCGGTGGCTCTAGCGAAGTTGAGGTAAACGAAAAGAAGGATCGTGTCCATGATGCTTTGAACGCCACACGTGCTGCTGTTGAAGAAGGCATTGTTCCCGGTGGTGGCACTGCTCTCTTGCGTTGCATTACTAAATTGGAAGGTCTCAAGGGACAAAACGAAGATCAAAATATGGGCATTGAAATCGTCCGCCGCGCATTGCGTATGCCTTGCATGACCATTGCCAAAAACGCTGGCGTTGATGGTGCCATGGTTGTTGCCAAAGTAGAAACTCAGGAAGGCGATTTTGGCTACGATGCTTTGAAGGGTGAATATGGTAACCTTATCGAAAAGGGTATCATCGATCCCACAAAGGTGAGTTCAACGCGGAAAATGTTTCACAGCCGTTAGTGTATTATCCTAATACTGCTGCTTTGTCTTTCCAACAGGTTGTCCGCACTGCTATTACAGATGCCTCTGGGGTTGCCTCTTTGCTTACCACAGCCGAAGCTGTTGTTACGGAATTACCCAAGGAAGATGGTCCCTCCGGCATGAGTGGCATGGGTGGTATGGGTGGTATGGGAGGAATGGGTGGCATGGGTGGCATGATGTAAACCATCTATTGTTAGTTGCGTTAATCCACTATCTTATCTTTAATACTTTGTATCGTACTACTCTTACCTTATCTTAATTTTAACATCTTAATGATAATAATTATCTAATTCCAAATTTGTTATGATTTACTTCTATTTTTACATGTTATATATGTAAATGAACATAACAAGTCCGAAACTAAATGCAGATGAATAAATGTTAGTTATAAAAAAATATACAAATAGAAACCGAATAGTGAGCTGTTTCAATAATACTTGTAAGAGTTATTTGATTGGATTTTAAGGGACTCTTCTTTGGGATGGTGTATGACGAAAAAAGCTAGCTCGTGCATAATGAAGCATGAACAATGCATTAGTTTGCTTAAGACTAAGAAGAATTCCCAGACTTCGTACGGAAGGATTATAATTACTATTCCGGACGATTTTGTTTTACCTTTTTCAGATTTCTTTCGTATTTGTTAAATCCCAAAAATGTGAACGTCCCTGGTTTTCCTGGTAGTTTACCACTGTTTGATGTTGACGAAGTAACATTGAGCTTATCTCTATCTCTATCGTTTTCTTTATTGGATTCGCAGAGGTATTCGTTCGGATCCTTTTCTCTAAATCTTTCTTTTGCCAATCAGTGCTTTAAACAGTTTTATGAATTTCGGATATTCGTATTACATGGCGCCCTATAAATTTCATAATAATTTTTATCTTTTATTTCGAAGAAAAGCTATAATGTTTTTTGGTAATAACAATAATGTATAATTTTAAAAATTAATGTTTATAATGTTAAAATGTAGAAACATACAATAAAAACAATATTAATTCACAAAAAGTATTTTATCTATTTTCTTTGTATTTAAATAACAGAAATTATCATTCCACTTAGGAGATCAAAAATATCAAATATCAAAAATATTTTCATTCGGAAAGAGTAATTTGTTTTTCGAATCAGCAAAATACGGAATTAATTCTAATTTCGATCGGCTTGATAATTAGTGTGAGACTTGAAGTTTTAAATTAGATGGAAAAGGGAGTGATCTCGTTATGCACCACAAGAATTTAAGAGCATTTATTTGGTACTCAGAAAAATGGTTAGGCAATGTGGAAATAAAAACGATGTAGAAAACCCCGAGTTTGTAGTATTTACGTATGAAAGTTTCGATGTGGTTATATCTGAGCATATATGAGATTGTTTTGCTACATCTAGTAACACATCAATATATCTGTGCTTGACAGAGAAAACAATTTTTAAAAATCACTTTTTCAAAAATTATTTTAAGACTGGTCTATGCTGACTTTTCACGGAAAATTGTTGGCAACGCCAATCACTTTTCTGTTGATTTCCAACAATAAAGTGGAAACAATGTAAATTTGTATTTACTTATATATACTTGCGTTAGATTAATATATAAAGTTGACGTAGCATTAGCAGTTAAGGTCATTAGCTACATTGTGATGTAATAATGTATTTGTGTATAAGTGGTTTTTAGTTCAATATTTTGAGCTAGTTGTGACTACATTGACATGAGAAATGAAATTGGATACTGTGTTGATATTTTCTAGACTGGTTGATTTAAGGATATCCAAACCTGTGTTCTTTAGTAAGTTTGCTTGCAAGTAAGATAGTTGGGGACATGATTCCAAGTCACCCGCGCATTTGGGGTATTTATTTATTTATTTTTTTCGGGCTTAGTGTTACTTTCGAAGGAAAGAAATATTTGGCCAAGGAACCACCATCGCTTATTATCAGACTTATGTTTGTTCAAATTGAAATTAATAAGATATAAAAACTTTGAGGTTTTAAAATGATCAAATTACATAACCTCAAAGAATTATATAGATTCCAACGTGACTCCTAAGAAGTCATAAAACAACCTGTTTTATTACGGTGACAGACAAATTACTATTGAATTACAAAAAAAAAAAAAAAAAGATACGAACGATACGAGTTTCTTCCTACGAATGTGCTTGGGGCATTTAATACACATGTCCTTTTTTAAAAGATGTTGGTGCGTGGCGATGGTATGGCGGGAGAAAATTTGTATCTTCTTTTTGTCTAAGTTGGTAGGATAAAAATGCGCAACATGATTCGGATTAACTATACTATAGTGTGGGTGTATGCGACTGTTATTATAATGAGGAATATTTCATTAATTTTTTTAATTACATATTTGTAGATGTAATCGCTTTGCAATATTCTCCACTATCAGCGAGGTGGGGCAAGCAAATTTGGTGACAGCATACGCTTGCACGTTACCCCATATACATACCTACATGGCCTGGCATTAATATCAATTTTATACGGAATTGGTGTAATGTCAGGATATCTCTTATTTTAACAACAGTGGTCACTCTGCTACTCGTTGTAATAGAAACAACTTATCCAGAGCATGTGATATTGCAGCCGCATCGGCTGTAAAAATTGAAGCATATTGATTTAATATTTTTAAGCCAAGTATTTCTTCTGTATTGTTAACTACTGCATAAGCAGCAGTTACTCCATTATGCAGGGGATGTGTGTAGAGTATTCACCAGTTGTAGAAACAATTAGAGTCTATAAAATTAATTTTTATAAATTTCATTTGGAGTTTTGTCCTTCCGATGTTCAGAAAGCTTTGTATTGAAAGTATTGTGTAGGAAAAGCCAATGTGATGATATAGCCAAATTTTCAGGTGCTCCATCGTTAAACCCAATTACGTTATTGTAAATAACTTCGTGTATAACTGAGGGATATTTTGGTGTGTGTTTTAATTTTATTTACACCTTCGTGTAGTTACCGCCTCCTGGAGATTTATTAACTTTTGAGGAACTTTACCAACGATTTATTTGCTAACTATTCCAATATTATTATCGTTGGTGATTTCAATTGTAATTTGCTCAACGTTTCCAGAGCTAGCTTACTCCGCTGTTTGTGTTCTGGGCTGAATCTGTCTGTGACACAACCTATTTTGATGCAGTACACGGGTCAACTTCTTTAATAGATTTTATGTTGGTAAGTGATAGTTCTATGTATTCTTTTTCCAGTCAGGTTCAATGTCCATCTATATCCCATCACACCTTACAATTTGCATCTCTTAGAATTACCATTCAACATATTGAAGAAATTTTTGAATACCGCGATGTTATTGAACATTAATTGGGAAGACTTCCATAGTTGCTTGTCAGAATTTGACGAAACGTTAATTACTAACAACTCTACTACTGAGGATCAATGTATTATTATTTGTCCCCTTATTGACAAGTTATTTTCATGTGTTCCGATTAGACGAAGGAAATTATGTTCTCATGATCATAACTGGATGAATTCACCTGAAATTATTCTGGCCAAATCGTTGAGGGACATGGCTTATAAAGATTATCTTCAGCATCGTACGAAGGAAAGACAAGGAGTTCACCGCAAATATCGTAATAGAGCTAAATTCATCATTCGGAAATGTAAACGGACATATTTTGCTCGGTTGCTAGGAGGTTTGGATTCTTTTGAGTTATGGCGTGTGTTAAATAATTTAAGTTGCTCTCATGAAAGACAAATATCGTATGATCGTGATGTAAACGGCTTAAATGATTATTTTGTTCGTGCTGTTGGGCCTGGAAATACGTATAGTACTGATTTTAGTGTTGACGATTTGTTTGATGACGAAAACTCATTTTCGTTCAGTGGTGTTAGTGAAGCTGATGTACTGTGAATGCGTTGGATAGGGTAAAATCGAAATCTGTTGGTATTGATAGTATTCCCATTCAGTTCTTTAAAATCGCCTTTCCATATATGTCGGATTTAATTTTACATGTACTTAATTCAATGCCAATGAGCTCTGTATTTCCGTCTATCTGGAAAACAGCGCGTGTTGTGTCCATTCCTAAGTCTGAGATTATAAATAGTCCAGATGATCTACGACCTATTTCAATTTTACCTATATTGTCCAAGGTTGCTGAGCAAATCATGAAAAGCCAAATGCTTTGTTATGTTCGTAATCATATTTCCCAGTCTCAATATGCTTTACGCAAAGGATATAGTACTACGTCTTTATTATTACTTCTTACTGACACTGTGAGACAAAATGTTAATCGTGGATGTCTAAATGTTTTAATTTCATTAGACCTTACTAAAGCATTTAATAATATTTGCTTTGTGACTTTGATTAAGAAATTCAAATTTAATTTTAATTTTTCAAGGATCGATCCTTGGTCCACTACTTTTTGTGCTATACATGAATGATATTGTTGAATATATTAATCATAACGTGTGCAATCTATTTGTATTTGCGGTTGACATTATGCTTTTATTTCGCTCAGATCGTTCATCATTCTCTTTACAGATTGAAATCAATGATTGCTTTGATCGTATTCTGGCATGGACCATCAGAAATTCGTTATTCGTGATTCGTTCGTTCGTTGCACGAACTTGGAATCAGCTGCCAAGTGGCTTGCGGCATTTTGCACATTCTAATAGTGTTTCTCGATTGAAGCTGCTTGAGAATTTTTCGCGTACATAAATCCCGCTCATATAACTTTTTTTACTATATCTACTACGAATATGTTTGATTGCATGTTTTTAAGTAGTTGCAAATATTAAACAATTGAGATGCGCCTTTTTCTGTTCTTAATTGTTACTTTTCATTGGACATGGTAAAACTTAACTAGCATATCATTTATTTTTCGGCTTATACTACTTTAATATTTTATGGCTGGGGAGCCAATAGGTTCTTGTTATTATAATATTGTGCATATATATTAATATTAGATTCATGTATAAGTCTCGTGGATAATGTGTCTGTTCAGGATATTATGGATATGCAATATATTGTATCGACCAAGAAGGCTTTTGTATTACATTATGCATTAAATAGAATTTTGGGTAATAATTTGTTCTTTCCCTCGATGGTCTTGGATTCCAATCATAGGGGAGGTGTGCGATATACATATATATATATTGATATATATTGTGATATATTGCCATATGCTATTCTGCTCAGGACCTAAGTTTTGACTAAATATATGAGCGTGTCAACGTGGGTATAATTTTTGTTCTATGAAAGGACTTGATACCTTGTGCTCGTTAGGTCTTTCCTTAATTTATGAACTTGTTCATAAACCACGATAATTAGATTCGAAAATTATACCTAATATTTTAAGTTTGTGTACTAGCGGATGATGGCGCTCCCTGTAAGTAGATTATCGTTAGACAACGGTGTTTCCTGTATACATGTAGAATTGCTGATTTATTTAGAGACATTTTTGCGTTTCGCCTTTTTGAACATGTAGCCAAATCTTTAATAGCATTGAAGAACAGGTTGTTTGCTTCGCTGTTGTCCTCTTCGGGGTAAAAAAAAAATATAAATCATGTGCATGCAGACAACGACCAATGCTAGGATATTTATTGATAATCGATGAAACTTCGTTAAAGGCTGTTTGGAACAATATTACAGAGTGGTGGTGGCTTGGATAATGCCGTTCTCTAAAGTATATTTATTGGAAAGAAAGTTATTTATCATTACTTTATCTTATAACCTGCACCCCATGATTGTAACGTGTTCAGGACAATGTGGCTGCTGGTCAACTGCCCTTTTGAAATTAATTGCCAAAATAGATACGTGTTGTCTAGAAGAAATGGCATTTGTTATGTAGTGATCTATATGCATTAAAATTTTTTGTACAATCGAAGATTGGTTTGAATATCACCTGATTCGCGAATATTTAGTTCCGCGTTCTTAGGAACCATGCAAAACGATTAGATATAATATGATAGAAGAGTTTTGAGAGACAAAGTAACAAAGAAATTGGACGAAAACTTGAGATTTCTATTTAGCTATTTGTTTGAGCCTGCACTGGTTTTTGCAACTGTAATAGCCGATTTCCAAGGATATGGAATTATTCCAGTGCCAATGATATTATTGTATAGTGAAAGTATTTTTTGTTTGCCTTTCGGTGAAAGTTGATCTTTATTTAAGGCTAAAAGTAATTCTTGCATGGTTATATCTTCTTATATTTTTCTAAATTGTTTGTTGGAGGAATAAATTCTTTTTCATTTTTAAACTCCGATGGTGATTTGCTCGATGGAAGTTG
Source organism: Philornis downsi (assembly GCA_019455685.1). Taxonomy (NCBI): domain Eukaryota; kingdom Metazoa; phylum Arthropoda; class Insecta; order Diptera; family Muscidae; genus Philornis; species Philornis downsi. The sequence goes on along the minus strand of JAHXMU010000105.1, from coordinate 288,821 downwards.
CTCGTCGATGAATAATTAGACCATGTAGATCCAAATACATTTCCTATGTCATTGGGATCAGCTACAATTCCGTTAGGAGTTTCCAACGCAATGAAAATTGGGATGGTGGTTTTACCGGCAATATTGTTGATTTTGAACCAAATAAGGGATAGTAGAGAATCTGTGTTTAATTGTGGAAACATTCGATTTTCTCCTTTTTAGATTCAAATTTTAATTTTGCGACTATTCTTTTATAGATTACCAAATTGCCGAGAGTCTGCTTTTTGTAACTGTTCATTTTACCTCTACGCAGTTTGGACGGCAGTGAGTTTCACTAGGGAACGTATTTTTTGCTTTTAGGGGATGTTTCCGGAATATGTAAATTGGCGGATTTTCGTATAGCTGTCGTAATTGTTGCATTATTTTATTAGAATTATGTGAAAATGACTTGTGCCCAAATTCCAAATCAACACATGTTTGGTACGATATCCAGTCAGACAAAAATTGTATTTTGCTAAGCATTTAGTGGTTGATCAATGGCACTCCAGTAATGATCGCTGTTATACGAATTATTCAGTGTCGCTGTGAATTGAATGCAATTACAATTACAACACTATATTAATATCATTTATTGTGTTTTGTAAGCACTCTGTAATTCTATTCCGTCACTTATTTCCAATAGGCTCTGACATTGTATCGATCGGAATATTTCAAATATAAAAGCGTTTTTTTAGTTTATTCAATAAATTCAAATCAACATGCATGATACGAGAAATATGAGTTTTTTTTACAAAATGGCTGCTTCGAGTGCAACGTCGTTTCCGTTAGAGAGATTATGGGGAAGGGAACATTTTGATGCTTGGAAAATACAAGCAAAATCGTGCCTGGTCATCAAAGGATGTTGGAAGATTGTGCAGTCAGGAGTAAGTTCTTCTGCAGATGTAAAAATGAATAAACGGGCATTGGCTGAGATCACGCTTATGGTGGACCCAAATAACTATGGTCATGTTGCGACAGCTACGACGGTAAAGGACGCATGGGATGCATTAATGAATGCCTACGAGGACAAGAAAAGTTGAGCTGCTGAAGTAACTCGTGAATATAAAACTTAATAATTATGGCTCGGTGCAGGAATATGTAAATGACTTGGTGATAGTTGCATTTAAAGTCAGGAATGCCGGCCTTGATATTGACTACGAATTGACTGCATCACTAATGTTAGCTGGTTTGTCGGACGTTTTCAAACCGTTAGTGATTCCAAAGAAAAATTACAGCAGAAAAAGTAAAAAATCTCTTTCTTCGAAATGCGAAATTTGACCAATCAACAATTAATGACACAGTCATGTATTCGAAAAAGTTTGCTAAGAGTAAGAAGCAAGTGCAGTCTTATAGTTGGAAAGAATTTGGTAACATTTCGAAGAATTATCCGAAGAAGAACAAAATCGTCACCGACAAAACAACGGATCGAAAAACCCGAAGAACAGCGAAGTACTTTTTGCTTCAACCTTAATTGCATCATCCGAAAGTTTTGGCGCTTGTGCACACGCTGTATGTAGTGGTACGTAGACAGCGGACTGCGGAGCAATCACATAGTGAACAACAACAACTATATGTACAATTAACAATATGAAAATAAGAAAATTATTGTTGTGAATAGCAACAAAATTCGTGTTGAATGCACAGTCGATATCGATTTGTGTTCCCTGGAAAAAGTTCAAATGATGTAAAGATAATTTCGATTTGTGGCACCGTAGATTAGGCTAGTTATCCATTCCGATATTTTTGGAGCTTTACAAAATGAATCACTGATTGATGATTTTTCAAGAACATATTTCGTGTACCCAATTCGTAATGAGTCTATCATTTTCAACAAATTCGTTGAATTTGAAAGTTTGGTCGAAACCCAGTGCACGAGGAAACTCAAAACATTATGGTCCGATAATGGAAAGAAGTACATTAACGAAAAATTGTCATCTTTTCTGAAAGTCAAAGGAATAATGCATGAAAAAACGTGTCCGTATTCACCGGAACAGAATGTCGTCGCGGAGCGAATAAATCGGATACTAATAGAGCGAGTTCGTCAAGGTTTAGACAACCGTTTCTGGGCAGAAGCTGCGGTGACTGCAGGTTTTTTGATCAACAGAGTTTCATGTCGGAATGAAAGTCGGACACCGAGAGAAATGTGGTCTGGACGTCGTTCAAATTTGAAATTCTTGCGTGTTTTCGGATGCCCAGGACTGGTTTACATTCTAAAAGAAAAGCGACGCAAACTTGATGCCAAGTTCGTAGAGGAGATTATGGTGGGATACAGATATACGAGCAAAGCTTACGGAATATTTAATTCTGAGGGCAACAAAATAATAATTAATCGTGATGTGGGTTTTCTTAAGAATAGTACATTGGGTATAAAACCTTGCAATGCTAATTACTATTACACCGAATTGCTCCAAAATGATGTCAATTCAGGCGAAACCGATAACAAAGAATTGACACCAGAGGTAGTCACTGATACTGGAACAGACACTAGCCAAGATTTTGAGGACAACGATTGGCCAAATACTCCGTTTATGGTAAGAACGGATGATACTCTAAGTTGTGAGGATGTTGAATGAAATCCCACCACATATGAAAGGCAAGTGGTAGAACTACGTTGGTCAAAAAGAATTGTAAATAAGACGCAACAAAGTTTCTGCGCCATGCAATTCGTATCAGGTGATCCAGATAACGTAGAAGAAACGATGACTTCCGATTTTGAAAGCGAGTGGAAGAGGGCAATGTAAAAAGAAATGGAGTTCCTAATGGTCAACAAAACATGGATTCTGACGAATTTCCCACCAGGCAAAAGGATAGTTAAACCTAAATGGGGTTTCAAGATGAAACAGGATGAACAGGGCAACCCATTACAATGAAAAGCTAGACTTATAGGCAAGAGTTTTATACAACAAGGAGGAATTGATTTCACCGAGACACTTGCTTTTGTGGTACGATATGGTTCAATACGTTTTCTGATCGCATTGGCTGTAAAATACGATCTATATATTCGTCAAATGGATGCTGTTAGTGTCTGCCTGAACGGTACGTTGAAAGCGGCTTGAAGCAGTCTGGCCGAGTATGGAACGCGACTTTGAACAGTGAACTCCTTTGTATGGTCCTTCAGAGAAGTCAAACCGACCAATGCATACCTATGTATATATTATACCTATGCATATGTATAATATCTAGTTAGTTGCGACCTGTTGATGTACGTTGCCATCTACATTCACGATATTTTGCTATTTTGCAATGACAAGGAAGCATTAACTTCTTTGAAGTAAAAGTTAGGAAGTATATTTAAAATGAAAAATATGGGCGAGGCTTCATCGGTACTTGGAATTAAAATCAATAGAGAGGGAGATTCTATTAAGTTGGACCAGCCAAAGTACATTTTGGATGTGCTGGGGAGATTTGGAATGCAAAATTGTAACCCAACTGCCACACCAATAAACTACAACCAAAAGATGTCAGCAAGCAAGTGTCTCGAAGATAAAGTCCGAAAAGAGAAAACGAAAAATGTACCTCATATGCAAGCAATTGGATGTTTACTCTTTGCAGCAAAAATTTCACGACCAGATATATATATATATATATATATATATATATATATATATATATGCTACGCAGTTAACATTATTAGTTGTTTTTGTTCTAATCCTGGAAAACCACATTGGGAAGGCGTAAAAAGGGTTAAGAGATATCTCAAAGGCACTATCAGTTATGATTAAGTATATCGAAAACAAGTTGACAATACCATCAGAGGATACTGTGATGCAGACTAAGCTAGTAATATTGACGATCGACGATTCACTACGAGATGTGACTTCATCTTTCTTTCAAATCGATCTTCAATACGTGAATATTACGGAGATGGTCGCAGATGTTCTCACAAAGGCTGTTTCTCCCCAAAAATTAAATCATTTGCGAAATAAGTTTGGTATTTCTTGGTAATATGTTATTGTAATAAGTATTTTTTTAAATGAAATTACAATTACAACAGTATATTAATATCATTTATTGTATTTTATAATCACTCTGTAATCTTCTGCGTCAGTTATTTGCAATAGGCACTGACATTGTATCGATCGGAATATTTCAAATGTAAAAGTATTTTTTTAGTTTATTCAATAAATTCAAACCGACAAGTGACAGTTGACATTGAGACAATTGACATTAATGATGTCGCACAGCTACTTATGTCGATATTAGTGTAAGTATTGAAAGTGGTGAAGTGCGTAGGTTTGCCGTTACTAACTATACATACGTTGTTCGTGTTCAAAGATTTTTCAATCGCAAGGCTCCGATAGTTACTTTTAGTTGAACCCATTATTTTTATATTTATTGCTGTTTCCAAAACGACATTGAATAATTAGATGAATTAAATTTTTTTTTTGTTTTGTGGAATATGATTTTTTACTAGAACGATTAGTGTATAGGTAATAAATGATAAATGCTTTGGGCTTTGTAATATTTGTATTCGATGGGATGTGTGTTTCTTGAATATAAAGTGGAGAGGTTGATCTTTGATTAGTAGTTGCAGAATATGTATATATATAATAAAGTTATAATAACTCTGATATTAGTAAATATTGAACGGAATTGGGTTTTCCCCCTTAAGTATGACGCGATGTTTTTCGGACCAAATCGGTATAACTAAGCGGATTCTATTGGGGATAACCGTTACTAGTCAACATTTGTGTATTTCAGTCGGAGTGAAAACACAGCATTATCTGTCAAACAAATTTTAGCATTAAAAACGAGGTAGTGCAATTCATTGGAAATGGATTGATCGTAAGGGGAGAATCAAATATTTATATGCATAGTTGAATGATAATTTTTGTGATTTTAATTAAATTATAAACGCCTTTATACGTAAAACTAAATAAAAGAAAAACACATTATCTGACATAAGCATCTGTGTAATAGCATTCTCAAACAAAACTTTCGCCAAAATATACGAAAGAAAAGTATCCGAAAATTTGAGAGATAAATAATTTCTTGTTGGAATAGCTTGACACTGCACCTTATTATCAGGACATTATTAATAGGACTATTTGTTCTATTTAAATTTTCGAAATCAACTCCTTCAATATTTCATTCAATAATCTAGATACATAATATTGCTTTCTTATATTTTTCTATATTATGTTTGTATTCTCTCTAATTGAATATAATATCAATATTTATTTTTTCTCTTTAATTGATAATTTAGGTATTTGGTTTTATAAATTTTGATATTATTATTGTTTATATTACTCCCTTGTTCAGAAGTTTAATAAACTTGAAATACGTTAAACCATTTTAGTCGTATATTGTAATTTCACCTACAATTGGCTGTACGGTTTCTAATTACAAGTTGTAAATAAATTACAATGGAGATGCAAACATTTCCGTATGTATTCTACCGCATCATTGCTATTCTGAACTGATTTGGACTAGGATAGACTATGTGAACGTCGATAGTTGGAGTTATTTCCTCACTTGCTTTTCAGACCCAACAGCACATAAAAGGGTCCTCCTTATGAGTAATACCAGACCAATTTTCTCCTTTTAGAACAATTTCCGCCATTATCTCTATTTCTTTAACTTCTTATGTCCTCTTCTTGGTTATTTCCACAATATTCCATTCAAAAAGATGGCTTACATATTTTCACATTTTTCTTGCCGCTTTCTCTGAGGCTACGGTCATTATGCTGTAGTAATTGGGAAGTCTGTTGGAATATGATGTATGCAAGTTTGCTATGTCTAGCATTCTTTGTGTTTGACCAATTACCTTAGCGGCAATGTTATGTTCTTCACCTTTAGCAGTCCAATTTGAAAGTCGGTCATAAGTCATAAAAGCGGCCACTAATCAATAAACAAATAATTAAACATGGATTTGAAATTGTACCACTGGCACTTGTGTGGAATAAAAATGGTCAAGCATACTTCAAGTGCCGGCGAAAACGTGCTCGCGTATAAGTCGTTATTTTGCATATAACTGTATTTGGCATTATTAGTTTTCTACCTATAACCTGACAACTCTACACAATTTTTATAATTCTTTTATATATAATTTGTAGATTTTATAATTATCTACTAATTTTATAATTTATAATCATTACTCTTAGCTGATTTCATTACATACTGCTTACCCGATCTATTCTTCTTCCAAATTTAAGACTCGAAACATTTCTTTCTGACCTCAAATGATTGCATTTCTATTTGTGGCTACGTCTTGAGGTCTTGAGAATAACGTTGATGCGATTTGTTTGGTCGGGCGTTTTTGGTTTATGTTTGTAGTATGTACGGTTTAATTTTTAACACTAGCCATAATTTTGAAAATATATAATAAGGCAATTATAATTGTTAATTGTAATAAGAAGTTACAGAAAAAGTTATGCTTTTGAGCATCAATGTATAAAATGCAGTAAAATCTTTTTAGACACTAATACAAAAAAAAAAAAAAAAAAAAAAAAAAAAATGCTACAGGTATGGGAAAGACAAAATTAGCGGGCGCTGTGCACCTCGAGAAGTACCTACTTGTATTTTGTATTACGTATTGTGAAGAAATAGGTCAATCTAATATTATGTATCAAACCTCATTTCTTATATACAGCAAATGCTTTTTTCTTTTTGGTAAATTCTAGACTCAAACACTAACCCAAAGGCTGTATACAACTTTTTACAAATCATCATTCATTAAAAATTATACAAAGTTTGATCATTTGTGGAAATAAGTGGATATAAGTGCCTTTACTAGATTAAATTAAATATTACATTGAATTTGCTAGCAATTGAGCCGCTATGACTTCAGCATCATCTAGTGTGAGTCTTGATGTTATATTTGATTTTTTCTTCACCGGTTCTCCAAAATTACTTGCATCACTCTCCGCGCTAGCGCTAAATTCTTTTTCAGATGGTTGCAATTTCGTTGTCGCTTTCCGTTTCTGAGCGCAATATGTTTTAGCGTCTAGGTTATCATCTTCAGATTCAGAATGCGTTTTGTAAATTTTGGATGGATCAGGAAGCCACGATAAATCCACAGAAGCTTCATCTTCACTGTCGCTGTAGGCCATATCATCTCTTTCTCCTTGTGAATCATCGTCGTCAATTTTCTTAAGTTTTTCTTTAAGCTTTTTGTGTTTCTGTTTGACCAAAACCCGGAAACGTTGTTTATCAAATTTGTCCTCTTCTTGCAGCAGTTGTTTGGCCATCTCAAGGTCGATGCCCCCCATGGTTTCCGTTTTGGTTTCGTACTCCTTGGCCATATCCGATTGTAGTTGCTTGCGACAGTCCACGATTTCACGGCCTTCTTCGTCAAATTTAACTTTTTCATTTACTTGAATATTCTTTTTGAGAGCTTTCTTTGCCAGCGACGCTTTTGTGATGAGCTTATCTTTCTTACGCATTACGGGTGGCGGTAAATCCTCATCATCAGCACCATTGTCTTTATCCTTGATATCGTGATTGGCTCTTTTGATTTTGATAAACTCATCGTCGTCGGATTCCGAATCACTTTTCTGGGCTTTGAACAATATAGCAGCATTATTCGTTTTGGTTCCATGCTGAGGGTTTTCACTAGCGTGCTCTAACTGTTCACCGTCAGAATCAGTTTCATCATTTGCTCCGTTATTTTTGTTTTGCTTTTTCAAGTAACGTTCGAGGAATCGAACCCGAGGTGTAACTACCAGACCAAGGGATTTGGCATATGCGTCAAAATTCAAGGAGAGAACATTAAAGACTTTCTTATTCTTCATAAGGAAGACTGACTTTATGTATGCTACGAACGCCCGCTGTGCTGAGGCTTTTAATTCTGGATTTGCAGCTAAGAACGCCTCAATTTTGGCACGAGGTGAGAACAATTTCTTTGGATCGATTTGTATCTTTCGAATGCTTATAGATTTTGTTTTAAGCTCGTCCATCATACCTTCCTCCTCTGAAGGCATAACAACCAGTAGTGACTCGCCACGAGCTTTATTCCTTGCCGAGCGACCTGCTCGATGTATGTACTGGGTCACATCTTCGGGACAATCGAGCTGTACAACCCAGTTCACCAAAGGAAAGTCCAATCCCCGAGATGCGATATCGGTAGCAAATAAGACCACATTACTCTTCTTCACGAAATCATTGTATATGGCTATTCGTCGGTCCTGATGCAGAGTGCCATACAGAGCTAAGAGGCTGGTACCCGGTCTTAACTTGCAAAATATTTCAAAAATATATTTGACTTGCTTGCAACTTGAGAGGAATACGATTATCTTCTGTTTTAAGTGGTTCTTGATGAATGACCACAACATGGTGATTTTATCTTCCAGTGAGACCACGACGTAGTTCTGCTGCAGTAAGTCGGGAACAATTCGTTGCACTTGGGTTTTCTCCTCCGCCTTAGACTGCGGTTGGCCAATGAAGACTGGACTTTTTAAATTGAGACGTGCCAAGTCCTTCACAGAATTCGTTTGTGTTGCCGAAAATAAAAGCGTTTGTCGATCCGGAGGAAAGTTTTCTATGATAGCATTCAGTGTTTGCTCAAATCCCATGTCAAGGCAACGATCTGCTTCATCCAAAACCAACATCTCCATTGTTGACGCATTAAAAAGCGGGTTTTCGTCCATGTGTTGCAACAGACGGCCTGGAGTACAGATTAAAATGTTGCACTGGTCCATGCGACTGCGTTCGAATTTTAAATTTTTCCCACCGATTATCAAACCTGCAGAGAAGTCGTGGTGTTTTCCAATCTTTCTTAAAGTCTCAAATATCTGATACGCAAGTTCCCTTGTAGGGGATATGATAATAGCGGCAACACCATCTGTCCGGCTCCATTTTGAGACAAACAAATGTTCCAACACCTGTTAACATCAGTTAATACGAGCGTTAACCAATATACAATGATATAAATTTGCTTACCGGTATTAGAAATGCCAGAGTCTTCCCACTTCCCGTTATTGCAGCGCCCAGTACATCTTTGCCTTGCAGTGCCGCCCCAATGCTCTCACGCTGGATATCTGTGGGTTGGACATATTTGCATTCCGTTAAGGCCTTGAGAGTCTTAGAAGACAGCGGGAAATCGTGGAAGCTTTTAATGCTGTCTTTATCGGAGGATATTAATTCGTATTGGGATTGTAGCTCCTGGATTTCCTCATCCAAAGGAATTCTTTGTGATTTTGCCTTTGACTTCTTCGAAAACGCACGTTTCTGCTTCATGTTGTGAATAGAAAGTAAAAGAAAAATTGTGAAAAGGCACTGCAGAGTTCCAAGCTGATGGAATCTGAAACGGCAATGTCGAAGTATCGAGTTACTTTACGGCGGCAATCGAAAACGGCTGTCAAATTGCTATAGAGATTTTTGAAGAAACATTATAGGTCTTTTCCGCAGCATATCAAAGGAAAGAATGCCCATTTTTACAGTAATCTAAACACCGAAACCTGACTTTTTTGTTATTTATTCAAAATAAAACAGGATTGTTAGAAGGAAAACATTGCATTTAAATGCAATAACATATTTAATTTTTAAATAATTTGTTTCCAAGTATATTTTAAATTTCTTTACATAAAATTTTGGAAAATACAATCAATTCCGTTCCAGAATTGCAAATTATTGATTTTGTTTAGACTCTTAAACAATTTAAAGTTAAAGCGCTTTATAACTTTAACCTTATAAAAATATAATGTAATTAATATAGAATAAGATAATTTAACATGAAGACCTTTTTGATGTGTTTTCTGGAAATTTATTGTAATACATAAAGATTGAATTTTAATAACTTTCGAAAATTTTTTGAATGATTGAAGTAATTAAAAAAATTTCCATCAGTTAGTGGATATCCAAAACATCGGTGAAACGGTTTTCAGTTTAGATTATTGTGTCGTGGAGTTATTGCCGAATTTCTGAGCCGTAAGTAAGTAGGACTCATACACAAAAATTGTTCGGAATTGTTGTTTGACCCTTTTTGGTGCTTTTAAAAAATAAGCTGACATTTTAGATAGCTGACATTGTTTTATTTTTTGCATTCAAAACAATACGCTTCAGTGAGTGATAAGGAAATTCTCTTTTAATTATCCATGTCATTAGTAGGGCTACTAAAAACAAGAGAATCCCTTTTACCTACTAAAAACAAGAGAACTTTTCACTACTAAAAACAAGAGAATCCTTTTTAATGCCATGGAAAATTAAAAGCATTAACATTAACAATGACTTTCCCGGTTTCGGCACAAACTCTGGATAAAATTTAATTCAACAACACAAAAAGTCAGAAATTTTCTTGATTCTCCGAGAATTTTGAAGAATAGCACCCGAAGATAAGCAAAAAATAAAAACAAAAAATAAAAATAAACTGCCTACAAAACGTTGAACAAAGCGGTAGGATTACTTTCATTTTACATAAAAAAATGATCTACATATGTAAAATACCACGGTGCAACTAGAACACAAATTTGTGCTCGTTTCGGAAATTATTGCAAACTATATTCATCTGTTTCTTTCATTCATCGGACACAAATTCGTATTTAGGTTCCATCATTAAACTTTGCATTTTGCACACGCGAAAAGAGTAATGAAATCTAGGGGGCTATATACATTTATGAAGTAAAAAATGACAGGATTTCAAATATGGATTGAATTGCATTTGCCCAGACAGCAACCAAAATGTTTGCTCAACTTTCCAAAACAATTTCAACTTTTGGGCACAACGGTAATGCGGCACTAGAGCCTCCTTTGAGAAAAATAACTTCAAATAAACAATTTAATGTGATATCGTCATCCACATCCATCTAAGTCGCCTGGTTTTATATACAAAACAAGAAATTAGAAACATTTTCCCTATAAAACTACGCTAATAATTAGTTCTCCATGCAATTGTTGCAAGCATTTTAAAAATTTAAAACTTTTACAATAATCGTGCAGTATTATTGTAAAAACTCACATTTGTTAAATTACATTTTTTTTTTCAAAAATGCCCTTGTTGGGCAAGTTTTTAATTTTCCTAAAAAAAAAAAAAATACTCTTAGAATTACACCTTTTAATAATAATTTTTCTATTGTAATTTCACCAGCGCGTTTTTAAAAAATTTATGGTTTTGAACAAAATACTCTTTTTGTAAATATTTTTTTTTTCTGGGGGAAAACCTAATTTTTTAAGCTTTTAATGTTCATATACTTATAAATTGTAATTTGTAGGTAAAAATTCAAAATGTTTTTCGAAAAAAGTTCTTTTGCATTCATGTCTTAACAGCTATTAGCAATTTTGTGTTTCAATTGTTTAAAAATTTTAATTTAATTATTTTTTTTTTAGAAAATTTCGCTTAAATTATGGAAACCGTTAAAACCGATCAAAATGTAAGCGTTATTTCAATCACTGCACAAAAAAGGCTGGATATAAAAAAGATTTCTAGGTAGGGAGCCAAGAAACATCATGAATCGAATCTCCATATGCGAACCACTACTGAATAGCAACAAATTCAACTATTTAAGCGGATGGTGACTGGAGATGGAAAGTGGGTCACTTACGATAACGTTATACGAAAACGGTTGTGGTCAAACCACGGTGAACTGGCGCAAGCAGTCGCCGATCCAGGACTGGCGTTCAGGACGGTTGTGCTGTGTGTTTAAAATGATTAGCAAGGGAACATACGCCAGGAGCTGCTATCCTACATCCACAAGTACCTATACCTATATAGTGATTTCCACCTGCTCTCGTCGACGGGCATCGATTTTGTCGGTAAAAAATTCACCTGAGGGGAAGCTTGTGAAAGCGACTGTCCCAGGTACTGCTAATAGGAACGAGGGTTCCCATGCCATCAAAGTGGCCACAAGTTATTGAACAAAACGGTGCATACTCGACCGTTTAGCATACAAAAAACAATGGATTTCTTTTTACTATACTTTTTATTTTAATTTGTTCGTAAATTTGTCTCTAACCAGTAAGTATTTTTCCATTTTTGAGAAATTGGTTTAACCCCAAAGTTAAATGTAAAAAAGTGTACCGCTGTACCAAAACCATATCTATTGTACAGAAAAGAAATCATTGGAATTGTGCCGTATTTTCCCTCTTATGTTTAGTTATTTCGTGATATCATTCGTTGAGTGTTTTCTTTTGTGGTATGCAGAATTTTGCAAACTAAAATTGTGTATAAACTTCGCAGTCAATTGTAAATTCCATATTGACAGCTTTAGAATTCTATGTGAAGTCCATAAAACGGTTGAAGACATCAAGTGATTGCAATAAATTGTGCCGTTTTCCAAATTCATATGTAAAATTACAACTGAAGCAACTCTCGTCTTGTTTTCTTTATCGTTTATCGTATTCACATGCAAGACTAGATATTGAAACAGGTGGGTGGTTATTTATGCGAATAAGTTTCTTTTCGTTGTAAAAAAGCTGAAAATATGGTTTGCCTTAAAATGCACTGGACGCGAGTTAACAGCTACCAGCGATGTCTCATCAGTTGACATGTTTTTTTTCATTGCTATTATTAAATCCCGAATCTTTTTATAGAAAAATATTAATCAGCTGTTGTCGTTTTCTGTGCTGATTACAGATGTAATGTACTGTTCAGAAGCCATGCAAAGAACGTACAATGGGCTACTTTTTGAAATGATTTACGTTCAGATCGTCAATGATCTACGTTGATTTCGATTGTTTCGATGGTCCTAAGAGGCATAAGAAATCAAAATGTATCCATTAAGTTCAATTATGAAATAAATTGACGTAGGGCACATTAAGAGCCAAACGTAGAGACACAACACTACGAGTTGAAAAATTGGTAGATATTTCATGCAGAAAATTCGTCAATTGCCGAATATAAGCTCTGTCAATGTTCGTGCTCTTGAAAGATCTTTTTTGATATGTCACACATCATGTCCTCGATATTAATCTATTCATCAAAAATAAATGAAATTTAGTTAAGCTATATTACATAGTGGTAACGCATTTCTTATTAATATATGCGTTTAAATTAGATATATGTGATTAATCGGTTAATCTAACTTGGTTATTAATCCATGTTCCGATTAATCAGTTAATGGAAAATTTTGTGGCCAGTCAAGTAATTTTAATTTTGATTAATCAACAATAAGAATGAAATGTGAAAGGAACATGATTTTTACGTGCCAAAAAAGTAGCATCATTAGTTTTGAATAATTAAAATAGTGATTAATCAGGACTTGGGTAATTGGTTTGATTGATTAATCAATTTATCGCACCTGCCTAGTTTAAATATAACAATTTGAAGTATGTTGCTTAAATGATGAACAGAATATGACAAATTTGCAGTCGTATATAGAAGAAGTAGTAAGTGGACAGAAATAGGAAATTTGAAATTTTTTGTAACAATTTTGTAAAATGACAGTAAAGTTTGCAAATCAATATAATTTTTAACAGATACAAGTTGAAATGCTTGTTCTAAATTGTGGTCATAACGAAGCTACTCTCATAATTTCTGGGCAATCCCTATCAATGCCTGGCTTTGCCCTGGCGGAACACAATTCTCTTCCTATTCGCCAAAGCTGGCCGCTTTTATGCGATTGCTTTCACCAGAAGATTCAATTGTTTGAAACAAAAAATATCGAACTAGCCGTTACCGAAATAAACCATTGCTACCAAATACGAGCAGAACGAATAAGAGCCGCATTTATACAACGCGAGAAATAGACTACTAAAGACAGATATTGCAAAAATGATGGATTTCTTTTTACTATAATTTATATTAAAAAGTTTGACAATTCTTGTATACTTTCATAACTAGTATCAGATGTAAGTTCAAAGCAGTAGTCAATTCAAGATAACAATAAGATGCAAGTAACTCTTTTTGATATACGATTATAAACATATGTAAATACGATGCTGCCGATGCAACTGAAATAAAGCTTTAAAACAGATTGAGTTGATATCCTTGGAAAAGTGAAGTCTGAATTCACGAATTATATTTTCACCAAATAGTTATTTGTAAAAAAAAGTATATTTGTTGAACATCAAATTCTCGGAATCACGAAATTAAGTACGCCTAAGACTATGGAAAGCTTAGTAATCATCAAAATCACGTGCGAATTAAATATCTAATTAAGGGACTTCGATGTGTGCTGTCGTTTCATGCCGAAAAGGAATCAGATTAAATTGTAAAACTGAAAGCGTGAGAATCGGGAATTCTCCATGTAAATATAACTTTTGAAATTAATATTGGACTAAAGAAGAAAACTCACCACAACAATAATCCAGCCATTATATAATATAATCCATAATTTATATATGTAAACCGTAAAAATAGTTAACGATTAACGGAATTTTTATAATTGCTTCTTCGCATCTTAATAAGTATTTCATTAAAAGAAGCAGTAGAAGTAGAAGTAGTTGGTAAATGTCACTCATATTGTGAAGAAACTTTGTACTTTAAAGATCTCATGTAATAGATATCGGATCAGTAACGTAATAAATCACATATTTCACGAAAACGAAATTACTAGCGATTCCTTATTTTCAGCAAGTAGGGTGAAATCTGCCATATTCTCCGATAATGTGCCTTGCACTTAAGTTTAAGATTAGTGCCCATACCGTAACGAGCCATCCCCAAATATGGGATAGGTGCAAGTAAAATGTGCATATTGTTTATGTGCATATATATATAATAATAGTGTATAATATATATAATTATTATAATAATGTGCATATACACATATAATAAACATGGCTTCTAGAGGAAAACAGGAGAAATAGTACCGCATATGTATTTTAAAAGATTATTTGTGGTTCGAGTTTCGAAAATTCGGCATGAACTGTAAAAAAACCTAATGTACATTACAATATTTTCCGATGCTGCCATCCACTTATAATATATAAGAATTTGTTAAATGTAAAATTTTCAATTAATTACTTTTTAAAAGAATTTTGTTAGAGATTTATAATTACTTTTAGGTCAATTAATGTAACTCTTGAGCTGTAATGCATTTAATAATAAATTGTTTGAATCTAAATATGAATAAGCAAAATTTATGTATATTACATTAGCTACAATTATGCACTAAAATCGGGTGGTTAATCTGCTAATTACTGGCACCCCGAGTACGAAGTTGTTTAATTCAAAATTTGGTACATATGTATCAGGTACATCATATTGTGAAAATAATTACAAATGACAGTATATTTGTATGTTTTAATTGTCGAAATAGAATTTTCAGATATGAAAAGTAAATGTATGGATCTCACAATTGAATATTGCTATAAGAAGTTCAGTAGGAAAGTAATGTTTGTATTTTATAATCCTGTCATCGTAAACCAAAGCATGTATTTACTTAAAAGCTTATAGTTAATATTTCGTAGAAATGTATTTAAATTACTAATACTACAGATATCCATTACATCTAAGTACAAGTCAAAGTTGCACATATTTAGTGAGTTTAATGCAATTATATTTTATTGAACATATTGTATAATAACGAATAATAGTACGAGTTTTGCGACTAATAAAATGAGCACCGCCTAATATAATACCAACGTTAGTCATCCATAATAGTGACATCGACGTCCAATTATTTGTTTTAGAAAATGGGTAAATTTTAGGAATGCGAAATATTAAAAATCACTGGTTCACAGTGCTTATGAACTTTTGACCTTTGAAGAATGTTGAAGTTATCTATATATTGTAGGGAGACGTTGGGGAAAGCGTTTTTCCTAGTACACTCAAAAATTGCCGATTGTTAGTAGGAAGTGTACAACTAATTGGGCCGAACGTTCTAAAAGTCCTTATATATAAAATAAATAATATAAAAGAAAGTAAAGTGCTCCTTCGGCGGATACTAAATTTATCCAACAAATATTTTGTATTACAAAAGACATTCGTGGGGGAAGATATTCCAGAAGAGATAAAGTTTTTGTATACAAATATAGGCAGCTTTTAATTTTAAACTAATGACTTTATGGGAACATTTATTTTACCTCGGGCGAAATCACACAATAATGTAAACCATTCATTCTGATAAGTTAGATCATATAAGAAGGGTAGTGCATTATATAAGGCAAATATTATGATATTCATGCATGAGAAAGGACTCTGTAAATATTCTAATATGCTTTATTGGCGTGTTATATTTTAGTGTTCGCAAATTGTTAGCTTGACCATTGAACAGTAAGTGGTCCATTCCGACCGACTCCGTTTTCTTGCAATTTTATTATTACTCGCACTTAATCACGTTTTTAGCATATTCTAGAATATTTTTTTATCTTTATACCAAATTGTAACCATTAGCCTTTTAATATAAAAAGTAATCAGCAAAGACCTGTTCGGTGTAAATATAGTCTAAATGCACTACAGAATTCTCACCGTATTATCGTGCTGTCGCAGTGATTGCTAAAATGTTTTTAACGTACATATCCAGATGGAATGTCCACGGGGGTTTAATGTGAGTTTCGCCGTGAAGGCCTTACCCACGGTGTGTGACACACTGGGCATATTACAATGCGATTGCCAGCGCTCATAGCCAAGTTAAACTTGGAATAGGGACTGACAATTTTGGGAGCATGCTACTGCAATTGTCAGTCCTTTCTTGCAGCCAAAAGATACCAAACTGATTATGCTAGTATGGAACTTATTCTCCATTGGCGGAGGTGAGGTCTATCTTACCACCTCTGTTACTCTATGGTTCTGGTTGCAATGCAACTCTGCATTCGAGCACAAAGTCTTTACCAGCGATTTTGGTATCAACTACAGCCAGCGAACACCAAATGATCAGGCAGGAACTCAATCTCCGGGGCTCCTGATCTCCTCGCACCGGTTGGGGTTGCGCAGCAAAAACAAAAGCAAAAGCTGTTGCCAAATTGTGATTTATACACCATACTTTATCAAAAAATACTCTGAATTAAATCGCAGTAAACGAAGTAAAAATATACTTTTCTAAAGTCTCTCGCTTAGAAATTATAGAGAGACCACAAATTACAGTTTCCAGGACAAATATGAAATTTCGATAAAGCGGCCAATTTGTGCGGAAGGTATCATTTTTATATTCTCAGACCTTACTTTGATTACATTTGGTGCAATTAATAAGTACAAAATGTGAACTTAAGAATATATAGATTTAACTGGTCATTGCTGTGGGAGGTATCAGAAGGAGCATGGTTATACAGCCGATTTCGTTAAATTTCTACTAATTATTATAAACCAATATAATTTTCAGAAAGTCATGGCACATGCAGAAAGTCAAAATATACTTGGTACTTTAAATGCTTCCTTCTGCGTGTTGCATTTTTGCCTTATCAGATAATATATTATATTAGCAAAATATCATGATGTATTTAGAGCACCTCTTTTCGATTGGTAACAAACAGCATGAAACCATTTAGCCGTTGATTGTTATATCACTTAGACAAATTGAAATATACGAGCACATACTTTTTGCGCAAGATTCCTGTATCACTAGAGTGGTTTTCATTGATTTGTGAACATTATCGATATGTATTTGGTTCTAATATAGATTTATTTATTTTTTTAACTTTATTATTTGGTTTATATTTTTATTACTGCAGCCTTATCGTCCTGTAGCCTTATCGGTATTGTACTTCTAGCTGAGCAATAGCACCATTGTGTTTAACTTTGAATGAAAGCCTTTCGTAGTTCTGTCTTATCCAGATTCACGTTCAGATCCATTTCCTTTTCCTTCCCCACTGCAATTTGACCAAGATTTTCTTGGTGATGCTCATCAGGAATTTGCTCTTAATCAAGAAGAGCTACTACTAGTAGCACTTTCGCAATAATGTGTGTAGTGTCTCAGGTTGCAAGCAAGTTATGTCCCACTGCTGATGTTAGAAATGTTATTTATAGAATAAACTGCCTCTATGGTGTTTTTTTTTGTTTCAAGGAGGAAGAAGGGCAAGATGGTTGATCTGTGGTTTTAGGGAGATATTATGCGCAGATTATCCGTTTCTATAAATGGGATGAGAAAAAACAACATTCATTAAAATTGGATTAGAATTGCTACTTATGAACAGATTTTTTCCGACAACGCCTTAAAATATTCTATGAAGTATGTATATCACCCACGATATTGCCAGATTCATATTTTTATATCTTATTACTTTCCTTCTTAATTTTTAGCATTTTCTCTTCCCCATAAAACCAAATGTAAATGGGTTATTTTTCCATATTGTCCTTTAACGGTTTAGCCAAATAATAAGTTAATACATTAGATATGTATTAGAAGTTAGATATACATTGTGGCTTATTAATATATGATACTTGGCAAGGCATGGGTGGATTCTTGAATGGATTGAACTTTTCGATCCACTTACAAGAGGCTTCCATTTATTGCGACATGCACGTACAGAGTTTTTAAAGTAAATATTTCAGTTAAATGCATATTGGTTTTTCAAGAGGTTATTCTCGCAAACAACACTTTTATGCCTACCGGAAAAGTCTTGCTTGTAATGTTTCTCCGTTTAAAAAAATAATTGGATTATTCGGAAAGTTCACTTTTCATGACGTAGAGTTCCTTCAACCACTATCATAACTTCCTCCCTCCCTATATCTAAACCGTTTAGCTGAAATAATCAAAAAAATCAGTCTAACCGTTCACGGCGTCATAAAAGAGCTCGAATTTGTGAACAACCTCGATGTGTGGGTACCTCATTCTCTCACTAAGGTCTTATACTGTCTTGCAGACCCGTCAGAAACTGTCAGAGCTTCGGTGGGAAGTTTTACCTCACCTACGGTACACCCCAGACCTCGCCTCGACCGACTATAATCTATTTCGCAGTCTGAGCAACCACTTGAAGGATTTCAATTTCCATAACGACGAGAAAGAGAAAAATTGAATTGAACGCTTTATTCAGAAAAACCACGAGAGTAATTAAAAAACTCCTAGAGAGGTTGGAAGAAGTTATTTTAAAAGGGGGAGATTATATAATATAATGGATTGAAATAATTGTTTTTTTATATATAAATTTGTAAATAAATCTCTTTGAAAAACCGAAAGAACTTTCCGAACTACTAATAAACTAATAAAGGTGCTGTTACTATTACAAATTATAATAATAAGTCAATTGGTAAGCATTTGCAACTTTTCAATTTTCATTTACATTAAGATTCTCTGGTCTGTCTGTTCGATGAAAAAAAATACAGAAACTGAGAACTTGACGAAGGAAGTTTTGGGAGAGAAAAAGAAAACCACAGCGTTTTTTTTTTAATTATACGTTTTAATTTATTATTCGCTTTGTGCTTAGACATAAGCATGGTTGAAACACTAAGATGGCTCACAAGTTAAATTTTGTGTTTTTTCTAAATGAAAATAATGAAAAAAAAAATCCACTTGGGGGGGCAATGAAGAACAAAATGCAAAATGCAGACGCAAATTCTGATAAATCTATGTGCACTTATATGATTTTTAAAATTCACTTAAAGAGTTTTTTGTCTCCAAGACGGAGCGACCAGAAAAAAAATTATTTATGGAGTTCTTTCCTTGTCCAAATTTGACTGTAATTTTATCGCGTGTTCTAGATCGAAATGCAGTTGAAGAATAGAGTGTTATTCTTTGGACAATTTCTTTGTTGTTCATTGTTTTTGTGCAAACCTAATTCTTCAGAATCTGAAATTTGTTTGCGTGGTTCGTAATGGAAATCAAATGTCGTGACCGAAACGAAATTAAATTCGAAAATAGTTTTGATTCAGTTTCAGTTTCTGGAATGTAAATAAAAAATATGCAAAGCTTATATTCTGATAACGAGAATCAAAAGTATTGAAATCCAAATTGTATTGAATTTTGTTTCTGTTTCATACAAGCAAAACGAAATTATAAACAATTTCGATTTTGACTCCTATACCCAAAATGAAATTAGAAAACATTTTAATTCTGATTCAGTTTATAAAACCTTTTATTTGTATTTGATTTATAAATTTTTAATTAAAAACATTTTGCGACATTTTTAAGTAGCTGTGAAAATTTCTGAGAGCTGGGTATAGTAAATTCAGAGAATAAATTATTTGAAGTATTTTTACCTTTCCCTGTTTAGCGTCAAGCCTTTTCAACCGCCAAGAAACGAAACTACATTTGGTCTAAGTTCTGATTATGGTATATAAAAGTATATTTTTGCTTCATGTTCCCTAACCGAAATATCTGTTTCACTATTATTCGATATAGCCTACTAGATTTAAGCGGTGATATGGTTATTCTGAGCTGGTGTTGTCCGTACTTACATTACACTCTACCTATCTGTCACGAGATTTCTATCGGCGCTTTTATGGGAGGATAGGTAGAATAAGTAGAACCATCGGGCTTCACCTTTTTGTAACTTCTCTCTCGCTCGCTCCTTCAATACGCCTTTCTTCTTTTTAAAGAGAAAGTTCACCGCTTTACTCTGTTTAGTCTTTTTTTCGTAGCAAACAGTAAAATCGACAGCAACGTTACCATATTTGTAGAAACTTGATATCATGTTCGTAGTAGCGGCTAATCTCACCAATGGGAATTAGTATGGCATGTCAAAGCTTAAATTAACCACTGGGATCTTTTCCGTACGATCCCGAAGAGCACATTGCACTTTTCTTATCGGTAACAATTTGTATGTTTAGAAACACAACACTACATTCTTGTGCTTTAAAAATTTGATATTTTTATACTTTGGTTTGGGTTTCTGCTATCTTGGCATGAAACTTGTAAAGAGATATTTTTTTTAGAGAGAGATCATTGTCCGTGCAGGAAGTATACGAATGGGTACAGTGAGCTTGTCCAGTTGCAGTTCTGAATAAGAGTGTATTGAAAAATTATAGTGCGCAAAGGCTTAGTTGTGATAAAAACAAGATATTAGGGTCTAAGTCATTTGTCATTTCATTTTATGAAAGGTCCCAGTTCTACTATCACAAGTTGTTTAAGAGAATGCTATGTTTGGGTAAATTTTTGGATAAATCGGGTATGTCAACTTGTTTCTTGTAATACGTGAAAAAGTAAATGTGGTCAAATACCGGAACAGACGCGATCAGCCTGTCCAGTTATTCGTTATAAAATATTATGTCTTGCCAACTTGTATCTAAATTTCCAAATTTTTGTTAAATGTTATTTTCTATGGGAAATGCTTGAAGGGGGAGATATTAGTTGAGAAAATATTGATGATTAGTGATTTTATGAATTTTTAATCCCTAACCATAGCTTGAGATAAAATTGTAAGTCGAACTGTTGTGTTCACTAGCCATTCATCCAGACATCAGTGCGGGGAAATCCCAGAATGTTTGGGTAATTAATTATTTACTAATACAACAATTCATATAAAAAGAAATATTAGCGAGTTGGGGCTATCTTCACTTTATTGACAGTTCACTTGATTCCCACCATAAAACTTAAGTGGTCAAATGCATTCGTTTTCTTGTTTTTTTGGTCTTCTTTTAATTATATAAATTCACCAAAAATCGACAGAATCTACAGTATAATGAAAATATTGTTCCGGAAAAAGTTATTGGCTAGAAGCTGTATCAATTTCCGCAAAAATTACCAAACCAGAAAAATCTGTCAAAAATCTGCCGATGTTTAGTGTTTGAAGGTATCCAGAAAAAAATGACTTTTACCAAGTAAATGATTTTAGACATTTACCGGAAACACGACTTACGTAGTCGTATTGTAGTCTGAAGATATTGAAGATGTGAACTTGGATGTTTGGTTTCATCAGGATGCCGCTCCAGATCACGCGAGCTATAAAGTCGAAGAAGCCAAATTGACGCCATGCGGATCCAAAACCCTTAAGGCTAATATTTTCCACGTTATCGTTATCCTGTCGTCCACACTAGGGACTAGGTCTTGGAAAATTGGATGGAGAGAATATGCGTTAATTTGTAGCCAGGCGAGGCAGCCTCATAAACGAAATCTTATTTTCGAATAGTATTGCATTCATGTTACTTGTGATTTACCGAATTAAACTCATAAATTTACGAGAATTAACCGTGTCCAAGTCAATGTCATTTCCCTTTTTTTATCGTTAGATCCAATCACTATAAAATAACATTTTGAGTTTTCTTATTCATTATTTGAGGACCCAAACATTTTCGTGGCCATAAGCCGTATGAAAGTTTTACAGAATATTAATATACATATACATATATAAATTATATATTTATATACATATGTATATTTATACATATATAGTAGATCTAAGAAAGGAATTGATTTAAAATATTTCATTGAATTCGTCGCGACTTCTGTCCGAATTAATCTGCCTTTTCACAATTTATAAATGTTAAAAGAAGAAAACGGAGGTTGTGTTCCTATAGCATGTTTTATAACAGTAGTTATTCAAAAAAACAAAAAAAAAAAACACAAAACATCCGTGAATTTTGTAATTTATTGGCGTCATTCACTACCTAACGCAGTCACTACTTAACGTATATTTATTGATTTAGTTCCAGCAATTTTCTATGAAGATTGTATTAAAACGATAGAAATCTCTATTAAAACTTTATTTGGTGCTTGTTTAGATGGAAGCAAATTTCTTCGCAGTGGGAAAGATTGCTGTGCGAGCCCTATCTTCAAATCTGATGGTAAAGTAAATGTTTTAAACTAAAAGCCTATTATTGAACAGTCTGTCTTGGCTAAAATATTTGATAAAATTGAAGACATATGCATGTTTTTTCCTGATGGTCAACTTGCGCGAAACTACCTAAGTTGTCAAACAAAATGCAGCCAGATGTTGTCATATACATATATAGATTTTGCGAAACTTCTAAATTCAGTAAATCATGATATACAGTCTGTCAAAGAAAGTAGGAGAAATTGACCATTACAAAAGTCCGCTTAAAGGGTTTGTCAAAATAAATACCTTCGGTCGCCAAGTTGGCACGATTGTTCACAGCGCTCGATTTTGTCAGTTCGTCTCAAGCAAATATACATAAAAATATCGAGCAAAGAATGTCTCTCAAATTTTTCATTTCTAATAAGAGTTTGTGTGCCGAATCAAGATGTAGTGGAAAATGTAGCTCTTTCTATTCTGCCGTCAACGTCTTAACTTAAACTTAACTTTTATAAAGTGAAGGAAATGGTGACATAAAATCATTAGGTAAGTTTGTGAGATATAACCGCTGAGCTTTTTGTGCTCACGAATTAATTCGTACCATTCTACATGATTATTTGGGTATAAAATGCGTTGCCGGTCTATTATAATAGTTCCAAAAGATCTGTATTTTCTTTAAAAACTCAATTGCATTATTCCGACCCAATATTCATAAAACGTATTATAATCGGATTAGTCAAGACGAGTTTGACATGCAAACCAATTGAAAAGCCTCGGGATGGCGCTTTCCATTTGAGCCGAAACAGGAAAAAATAAAAAAAATCGGTCAAAAGTCATGCTGATGCTGGTTATTTTGTTTGATTATCGCGGTGTTGTGCATTCTGGATTTTTGCCAAAAGGCCAGACGGTAAATAAAGAATGTTATCCTGGCATTATGTGGTGTTTGAAGGAACAAATTCATCGAAAAAGGAGAGATTTGTAAATAAAAAATTCTTGAATTTAGCATCACGATAGCGGACAACATCACGATGTTATCAATGTGAACGAATTTACGACTCAAAATCTCAATAATTATTATTGAACAGTAACAATATTGACCTGATATGGCTCTGGCTGACTTTTGACTTTGAGGCACTAGTTTTTAATCGATGGAAGACATAGAAGAAAATTTGATGCGAGAACTGAAGTCTTTTGGCGAAAATACATTGAAAGTTTGAAGGCGATACAACAAATTTCAATGAATAATGAATATCTGTTCCTTGTACTTTTTTGGCAGAATGTGAAATAAAATTTATTTAAGGATTTCTTTGTATCCTTATACTGAAATAAGTCAAATATAATCTAACAATAATATGAAACAAATCAGAAAAAAACTAAAGCTAACTTAACTAAAGCTTACTGTAAACAGAAAGCAGAATCTAAATTTAGGGACAAATCTAAATTTGGCAACACTGTTGCTTATTGGCATAAACTTCTTGTGTATAACTATTTAAAAAAAAAAACTTATTTAAACTTATAACCGTGCTTCCATCGAACATTTTATTTGCTGAATTCCAGCTCATCTGTTGTGCGATGAGCTACAACAATGTGCTGTCTGTTTTGACGGACCTATTACTTTCTAGCTTGTCTATGAGAAAGACATTGTTGCTTACACGTAATTATCTATAGCGATGGTTATTGCTTGTGTTGTGTTTTATCCTGCAGATTAAGAAGTCCATCAACTTAGTCCTTTTCAACACCTACAAATATAATAAAAGAGAAATTCAGAAAAGAAATACTCGTCGCTGTTTGTGTCCAAAGAAATGTCATAAAAATATAAGTAATTATGATCTACAGTATCCTGTCAACGAATAATATTTACTTGGCTGGGACAGGCACAAAATTGTTAGAATTCTTTCTCTCTTACTCATATATTGAACTTTTCACAGTAACCCTTTCTCAAACAGTCGAGAAATTATTAAAAATATTTATTTTCAATAACTTTAACATAGCACGTGCATATAAGCGAGTATAAAGAAAAGTATGAAAGAGGTTTTGAGTAGAATTTCGGCATTTCAGTTCAGCCCACTGTAGTGAACTAGTTCGATCTTTTAGTTCATTAGTTTATCTTACCACTTCGATTAAATCACATTGCTTTCAACCAATTACAGAAATCCATAACCCGCGACAACTTAATGTTCGTCCATGTGTTTGAAAATAAATAAAACCAGTAAAAACCAACTTCACACTTAATCCGCGTGGTCATCATATATTTTGACAGCTGATATAGCAAGACCCGCCTGTGAAAATGACATTATTAGTAGTTCTTGATTGGTGCCCTATTAAATTATTGAAAAGTGAAAAGTGGAATTTTCGATTTTTTTACTATCGAAAAGGTAAAAAAGCTGGAAAAAATTACTTGAAAAAATTATCTGATGTGTATGGAGAAGATAAACTGACAGAACGTGAGTGCTAAAACTGGCTCGCAAATCTTCGATCCGATAATTTTGGTGTTTAAGATATGGTACGTTTTGGAAGACCAGTTGAAGCTCATAAAGTCGCAATTAAGGCATTAATTGATATAAACCGATGAACAACCAGTCTTGAGATTGCTGATCTTTTGAAATGCCAGTTTATGGAGTAGAAAAGATGAATCAGTTCAAAGCACTTTGGAAACCGATATTCTTTAAAAGGCGTGTTGTCTGTTTGGCATACTACTAAACAGATTTCAAGGGAATCGTTTTTCTTATACTGGACAACAATTAAAGGGAAAATACCAGAATTAATCAGTACGAAAAGCGTAATGTTCCGCTAATGTAATACAAAAATTCATACAAATTTGGTAACTCGTCAATACTTTTTACAGCTTGGGTTGGATGTACTGCCAAGTGCAGCATATTCTCCAGATCTGCCTCTTTAATTTATACTATTCCGGATTTATTGCTTCATTCCCCTTTTTGAGTGAAAAATATTTAGAAAATGCTTAGCGGACTTGCATATTTCTTAATAGTGTCCAACAGATTGTTAAGAAACACACGAACGAAAAGTATTAATTGATTTATATAGGATGACTTTTTAATCGTAGTTTTTTTTTTAATCGAATAAAATATTTTATTGGAATCGATAACTTGGTCTTTGCCATTTAATTTTTAAAGACAATTTCATGTAAATGTTGCCCGCGGCTCCGTCTCAAAATGTCCATTCGGAAGGTCCAATTTTTCGTCACTTTTTCGAGCATTTCGGTCTGTATTCCACGAATAATGCGTGTTATGTTATCCTGTAAGGCTTAAATAGTGTTAATCCATCTCTTAACATATCCATTGTTTCACGAGCAGTGTGGCATTTTGCACCGTCCTGATGAAATCACATGTCAACCGAGTATCATCGCGTATCATAGCTCGATATCGTTCGCCGTTGACGGTAACGTTTCTTCCACGGTCGTCTTTGAAGAAAAATGGACTGATGACACCACACCAGACTGTCGTTTTTTCGGGATGCATCGGTAATTCATGTATGGCATCACTCCAGATGCGAGAAATGAGCTTCATCGCTGAACACAATTTTTCGATAAAACAGCGGATTTTCATTGAGCTTTTGAAAGGCCCATTCACCAAAAATTAGATGTTGTGGTAGGTCATTCGTCATTCCATGATGAAATCGTAGAGTATACTGTACAGTTTTCACTTTGACAGATGACGTTTGGAAGCCATTACCAACCAGTGCTGCCAACTTGAAAAACGTAAGTCTTAAAAAATCACCCTATACTATAATTCTAATTAATTCTGCCAAACATATGAACTTGAAGAGCGTCTAGTTCTTAGTTCATGGTTTAAAATGAGCGAATGAGTCGAAAATAACTATGAATTAGAAAGATCATTCTAGTTAAATTCTTTAGAGCTCAGTGGCTCACTCCAAATCTGTGACCAATTACACAAGACCACTCTGTCTATTTGGACACTATTTCATGTTCGGCGGCCATACTATTTCATGTTGTTCGCAGCATCATAAGGATTTTAGGGATTGGTTAATCTGGGATGACGAAGGCAACTAACTCAAAGATCCTCAAAATAACCTAGTTTATATAGTTCACAAGAAAAATCAGTTTTTTTTGAACTAGTTCGGACATTTTCGTAATTTTTGAAATACTTAGTAATAAACTTACATTTAGCTATACACATTTGAAGTATATCAACAAAACGGTTTTGTATTGATCGACGGTTGTCGAAAAGCGTTTATCGAACCTGCATTTGGGAATGAATTAGTCATACGGACTGCATTGCCGTCGTTTACAAGCATTTACATGTTAATGAAACTTATTAATGAAACTGGTACCTTCCCTACAAACTGGCTGATTTTAGGAAATTTAACATTCCTCTGCAATTCCTTCCTGATAGGCTGCCATAACCTTTGGGGTTGTCCTTTGTATCGCTTCTTAAAGCTTGTCATATGGTTTTAGTTTCATATTTTTGGCATGCGTCAAGTTTTTAGTATAGTCATGTATCGGAGTAAAAGATGACTATGTTTTATGGAACCAATCATAAAAATTGACCGATTAAACGAAATTCAATCTAAACATTGTAATTTTTAATTTGAGGACTGCAACAACCTAATGCCGGATATCCACACAAACTGCCTAAATTAGCCACATATTCTTAGGTCTGCATCTCTCATTCTGTCACTCAAAATACAGTCTAATTTCTAGTTTTACAATCTTAATTTTTTTTTAAGTAGTGAATAAAAGCGAAGGACGTTTTTCAGAAATGAAAAAAAAAAAATGATAAAAAAAGTTTATCCTTTTACATATCCCTACAGTTATTACTGCATGGCTTCATGTCTATTGCAAGGTAACTTTAAAGCTGAGTATTTTGCTGGTTCGCTCGCTTGATCAGAAAACCCATCATATTTAAGCGGCGCTTAATACTATCAATAATATCCAATGCTGCCGTTCCATATTTTGAATGTTTTAAATGTTCATATTCTCATTTACTTATTGTAATCCATACAATTGAATTTTAATTTCATGCCCTTACATGACTATGATATTTTTTGGGGGTATCCCATATGCACTTTGATATCTCAAGTTATACTCATTTGGATAAAAAAAAATACTAAACTCCCTCAACCCAATAGATTGATAGCATCCTGTGCAATATTCAATCACAATCAAATCCAATATAAATTAGGGTCATATTAGTCGCAGATACGTGCGTAAGTACATGTTAACGTGTACACAGCATTGTTTAATTTTCACATGTATTCATCAGCATCAACTGAACGATTTTCTTCAAGGAGGACGTTTCCAGCTGTAGTCATGTGCTTGCCTGTTGATGGTTGTTGGCCAAAAGAACTCAGCGGGACTATAATAGAAAGCGGCATTCTCAGTGTAATGATGACTGACACCGTTCACAAATATCTGCTTTCTGATGAAATTTTATGTTATAGCTATAATTGAATTTAAATTAGTATTAGTATCAACTAAGGGTGAGGGGAACAACCCATATCCTATGTTGGTATATTTTTATCTGATTTGAAGATGCAATGAAGTTCCGTTGTGAGTTTTGTTGTAAGAACACCATTATAGATGCTCAAATTGTTATTATATTCGGGAATTCATTGAAATATTGAAACCAGCAGACCATACAATATCAAGAACTGAGCATATGATAATCAGGTTCGTGGTAAATTAACACTATACTCTTATTATTTAGGTCACCTTGACCCCATATGGACAGTTGCCGCTAGTAGTTTTAAGTGGTGGCGTTAAAGCGAATAGAAGTCAGCATGTGCTGGCTATTTCTTACGAAATTTATTTCTTCGTTGTTGAAGACTTTTCGTGCCGGAGCATTTAGGTCCATCCATCTGAGCAACATGGCCCAGCTAATGCCGACGCTATATTTTGAGGTGCTTGACCAAATCGAAGTTGATATACCATCCCATCCAGCTCATGGTTAATACGATGTCAATACCCCCCATATATTTTTTGAACTATTTTCTCCTAGAATACTCCCAGAATGACTGCTCGTGTCGTAACATAGGGCAGGCATGACTAGAGTCTGGTACAGTTGAATTTTTGTTCGTCGAGAAGAGATTTTGTCATGAAATCGCTTGCTAAGTTGGCATTAACATCTATTTGCAAGCAATATTATTCTCTTAATCTCCTGACTGACATCCGTGGATTTATTAACGATGGGCCGATGTAGATAAAATCACCTACTGCTCCAAAGTTGTAGTTGGAAACGCCCGCGCAGCGTGCAAACAAATAAACTCTTGGTTTGCTTTTACCACGAGATCCATTTTTACTTAATCCCCAATGCTTGTGAAGGCTGCAGCAGTATCTTGCAGTTTTCTTTCGATGATGTCTATATAATCATCGTCCACAAGTTGTTATAGACGGTGCCAGCCGAGCTGCAATTAAAGCTTTCCTCGTAATTATTTTCAACAGTATACTGAAGAAGGCACATGATAGGCTGTCATCTTTTTTAAATTCCCGTTTGGTGTAAAATGGCACACTGAGATTGTTGCCTACCTTTACTGAAAACTTTGCTTCAGACAGAGTCATCGTACAATGATGTATAAACTTCGCAGAAATACTAAACTATTTTTATAGTTTCTAGTTTAGTCTTTCACATAACGCTCAACAGGATCAATCATCGTTCATTATTATTACAGACGTAAATCGTGTGTATCAGCTGATGCATGCTGATTATCAGCTCATTGTCACCGGTCTTAAACAGGTATGCCAGCATCAACCTTCGGCTTCCGCAGCTTTGTTGTTCCTTAGCCGTAATTCTGCTATTCTGATCTCGATTTGGCTGTGTGCTGGGCTATCTATGCAGAGAATATATGGATCATAATTGGCGTGATTTATTGAAAGAAATGCTCTCTTCATAATTACATCATGCTCTGCGTGTCTGTGACCAGATTTCCATTTCTGCTTTCAGATAAATGTTGCTTTCAAACTTTTAGTAGGTGTTTGTGCTTCATCTCTATTCCTTCCTATATGTTCAGAAAATACCACATGAAAAAGTCTAGCGCGTTCAAATCGCACGGTCTTGGTGGCCAATTCACGTCACTTCCGAGGGCGTTAACTATGCCCTCAAATCGTTCATTCAGGATGACCATTGTGGCGTTCGCTTTGTGGGACGTAGTTCTGTCCTGCTGGAAACACATATCGTCCACGTGCATATGATTTAATTTGAGTGAAAAGAATTGACCCAAGGCACTACGGTCCAATAATGTTGTCAATACCTCAACTTCCGACGCATTCGATAGATCAAACGAAATCTTTATTTGGTCAAAGATACGTAGAGTTTTAACATTTATGCATTCTGAATGCCTATACTGCAATAAATATGCAATTCACCGGCGAAATATTTCTGAACCATTTTAGTTGGATCGTTCTTAACATAAAACAGTGAAAAAGTATAATATTAATGTACGTAAAACTTGGGATTTTATGCCGCTCATAATAACCTGTCTGCTGTCACAAACTGCCGACCAACCTTTTTTGGAAAACTAGTTTAGTTGGCAACCAGGGAAATTGGCAGTAATGTTTGTCAGTTTTCTACCTATAGTGGTCACATCATCAGCGCGCGCAAGTATCAAGTATGACTTTTATTAAAGGTGGTAGCAGTTGGGTATTTTCCGCCCTTATGATACTTTTCCGTTTAGGTATTATTATTATTTAGGTTGTATATCCAAACTATCCTCGAAAAATACCTTCGGACTTGGTTTGTCGCCAAACGTATTTTTCAGGAACAATTTGGTTTTCAGAAACGTAAAGATCAGAAATGAAAGCCCAGACGAATGAATGGCAAAATCATAGCAGTACATTTTAATGCATTCAAATGAATAACATTTATAAAAAAATTATTGACCTGCAAAATCGATACCTTGCGTTATATTTAGCGATAAAATTGCTAAACGACTATGTAATGAAGAAACTGCAGTAGTGACCAAATTTCTATTGTTCTGCATGAAGAGATTGATAAATCGAATAATAAACCACTACTACTACTACTAAACTACCACTACTGGGCCGATTCATTAGATTCGATAAACAATTTTTGCACCAAGAGGTTGATAAAGCAAATAATAAACCTGGAACTGGGTCGGTTCATCAGTTATAATTAAGCGGTCTGTTAAAAGGTGATGGAGTGGATGAGATTGATCTACATTACTATGGTTATACATTACAATAAGTCACTGGAAACACATTTATTCATTTTTATTTCCCATTCGCTTATCATTTCAATTGAGCCGAATAATGTGAATAGTGCTACCATTCAAAATAAGCCTCTGCCATGTAGAATGATTGCTTTCTGGCGGTAAGTTTTAAGACTCTTACCCGTTTCTCAGTTTTGAAAATCGTAAACAGTTGTAAAGTGGCAAATTTGGCAAATATGCTGGAGTGGGAGGCAGTAGGTAGCAAAATTTGTTTGAATTTAGCAATCGGTGGCGGGTACAGGTAAACCAGTCAGTTTTTTTGGTGAAAGAGTATTCTCGTCTTGATCAAATTGCTTTTATTTTAAAGGCGTTTGATGAATGGGTTGTGGGACCACAATGTTGGCGAACTTGAAAATTTAATTTTTTCATGTAAGCAAAATGAATTGATCTCGACGATATTCGGTACCAATGACGGCTTTATTGCGGAACAATTAAAATTAGAATGCCCGTTTTAGATCCCAAACCACGATTTGACACAATATGACCACTGCCAAATTATTTCTTTATCTTTATCTATCGTAAGGGAGTAACAAGATCCCTCTGTAGAAATTCCCAAGCAGCTCCGACCTTCGGGCAAGTATTCCCTGGTAATGCCATCAGACATCCGTTTGATGGTAGCTAAAGTGAGAAACCTGAATGGCATGCTAACACCTATGCGTCTTAGGCCAGTAGGTAACTTCTGTTACTGAAACTCAACGCACCAGGCTAGTGGTAGTCGGCAGCCCCAACGCTAGGATCGGATGAGCCGCTCATGTTAGATAAATTTTATAATGAAAACGAATCCCCCTAAATGTTGACGGTCCCCGCAAACGTTGTAAGAACCGTGATTTAAGGATACGGACAAGGATGTACTCGGCGCAAAAACTGACATTTACCATTGCTGTCACGCAAAAAGGCATGAATTCGGATGTGGATTTGTTGTTAGAAAGAGACTGAAACACCTTGTCTTGCGGTTTAACCCTATAAGCGACCGTATAGGTACTATCTTCATCAAAGCGAAATTTTTTTTATTTCGTTGATCTGTGCACATGCCCCGACGGTAGAGAAAGACTAGGAGACCAAATACACATTTTATGAGTGCCTAGAAGAAGCATATGACCACTGCCTTGGCCACAACATTAAAATTGTTCTGGGAAATTTTAATGCCAAAGTAGGAAGGGAAGATATCCTTAGTTCAACAGTCGGGAAAATCAGTCTACACGGTAACATCTCCGAAAACGGATTCAGACTGGTTTCGTTCGCTGCGGTGCGTAATATGGTAGTAAGTGGAACCAGATTCCCGCATAAAGACATCCACAAGGTAACGTGGCTATCTTCTGATCATAACATGAGGAATCAGATTGATCATGTGGTAATAGATGGAAGGCATGTTTCTAATGTCATGAACGTGCGTGTGATTCGTGGTGCTAATATTGACTCGGATCAGCACCTGGTTGCAGCTAAGGTACACACGAGATTAAGCAGAACTGATATTGTTCTTAACCAGGCACAAAGGAAGCTCGACGTCGCTTGGCTGCATACCCCTGATATAGTCACAGCCCACTTCACCAAACTCTCACAACTACTACAACTAAACGCCTCTGATCCTAAAGTTCCTGACGAACAATAGCAACATACTATTGCGCAATCTATGGCAACTGCTGCAAAAACCATACTTGGGTATTAGAAACCGCTCTGAGACAAGCCGTGGTACGCTGAAGAATGTCGCATAGTGTCTGAGGAAAAGGATGCTGCATACAGGGCAACGTTGCAACCAATTGTAACGCATGCAATTAGAGAACGCTACAAGGAGAAGAGAAGAGAGGCACACCAACTTTTTAAGCAGAAGAAGCGGGTGTTGAAAAAGCGTGAGAGTGAGGAAATAGAAAGGTACAGGGATAGGGGTGAAGCTCGAAAAGTCTACCAAAAGATAGGAAGTACAGGGACAGCGAGGGAAATCTGGTCACAGATATGCAGAATGTGCTGCAACTATAGAGAGAGCATTTTTATAAGCTCTCATTTCCGGATGGCAGCACGAGTGAGGAAATCACCCCAATTATCAACGATGGCATAAACTGCCCAGCTCCGAGCCAAACAGAGATCGGAACATCAGTATTGCGGCTTAAAAACAAAAAATCTGCGGGCGCTGATGGCCTGCCAGCAGAGCTGTTTAAAACTGGTAGCGACGAGCTGATAAACAGCCCGCATCAGCTCCTAAATCGATTGGAGTTTAAGTGTACTGTGTCCTGTGTTTAAAAAAGGTGATCCAAGTGTTTGTAAAAACTATCGCGGTATCAGTCTTTTACTCATTGCTTATAAGGTCCTGTCAAGTGTGGTATGTGAAAGACTACAGCCGATTCTAATGGACCTTATCAATGTGGCTTTAAATCTGGTAAATCAACTGTAGTGGCGTACAATATACCTAATTCTCCACTTTGTTTACAGAATACTTAATTTAATTTGTTTGATATATTATAAGTGTGTTATGATTTTATTATAATTTGTCAATTGTTATTCGAAAAACTTCAGAAATAAATTTGTCTTCAAACTGAATGTTATGCGCATTTTTTAATTGTGTGATATTCGTAGGATACGCTCTTAATCACTATACAACAACTGACCAAATATTTACACTACGACAAATTCTGGAGAAGACCCAAGAAAAACAGGTCGACACGTACCATCTTTTCGTCTATTATAAAGCTGCCTTAGATAGGCCAATACGGCAAAAACTGTATGAGGCCATGTCCGAGTTTGGAATTCCTACGAAGCTTATGCGTCTTTGTAGGATGACGCTGACTGACACGAAATCTTCGGTGAAGATAGGCAAAGATCTAAGCGAGCCTTTTTACACCGAACGAGTATTTAGGTAGGGCGACAGTCTATCGTGCGAACTCTTCAACATGCTGTTGGAGATGATTATGAGGAAAGCTGCAGTTAACACGACTGGTACCATCTTTAATAAAAACCATATGTTACTCGCATATGCAGATGACATAGACATTATTGACCGAAAACTGCGAGAAGTTACTGCAGCCTTTTCAAGTATTGGGAAGGAAGCAGCGAAAATGGGTCTGGTGGTAAACGAGGACAAAGCAAAGTTATTGGTTTCAACGAACAAAGAGTCTGCTTGTTTGTGACGCTGTGTGAACGTTGACCACTATAATTTTGAGGTCGTGGAAGAATTCATCTACCTCGGTTCCGCTGTAAACAAAACGAATGATGTTAGCATGAAGATGAAGAGGAGAGTATTGCTTGCTAACAGGTGTTACTACGGGCTAAGCAAGCGATTCAATGATAAATCCCTCTCTCAACAAACAAAAATCCGACTGTACTAGACATTGGTTCTACTTATCTTGTTACTGGCAGTTTTCGAGAGGAAAATACTCCGGAAAATGCTCCATCATCGTTAATGGAGAGTATCTGCGTCGTGTGAACAATAAGCTATATACCGACTGGGTGCGTTGGCTGGGTCATGTTGTGCGGATGGACCATAATGCTCCGGCACGGAAAATTTTGACAACGAATTCGATGGACGGCGCAAAAAAGGGCGACCAAAACTCTGTTGGAAAGACCGGGCCTTTGAAGTACTATCGAAACTTGGTGTGACGAATTGGAGGAGAAGTCCATAAGATCGAATCGTTTGGAATTATTTTCTACGGGCAGCGTATAATAGATAAGATATGTTTAATCCAGTCGCCACCTAAGAAGAAGAAAAAGAAGCATACCACAGCAACAGTAAAGCCATTGCTGTAGTAGTAGCTTATTACAACATTTTTTCCTTGCTATTTCTAGTTTGCTGTCAGCATTTCGAACCCTGCTTTTAACCAATGAAATTTCTACCGCTTTTGCGTACATTTTCTGTGCAGGATCTGCGTAGGTTTTGCGTGCGTGAAACCTCGGCCGCAACTGTGGCAATTTTGCGTCCGTCACAGAAATTCAAAGCAACACGCAACTTAAAAGTTATTGAGAGAAGCCTATGCCGATGTAACAATATTTTGTACGTTGTTATGTGGTGGATGTTAAATTTTTTGGTTTAGAATTTAGTATAATTTTTTGGTTACGATTGAATTGACGAATTTGTTGGATATTTTATATTCTAATTTTTTAATTTTAAGTTTTTTTTTCTTTGTAAAATTCTCGCTCACTTAATGCTAAGACCAAAAATGGCGAAAATTTTCTCAAAAATTTCAAGTGGCGAAGTTGCTTTGCAGCAACACAATAGAAGTACTCCAAAAGGCAGATAATCTTCATTAGAGACAAGATAGCAACAAAATCATACATAAAGCTATAAGTTCGATGAAAGTTTTATTTTATTATAATGCTTGGACCATTTATAGGCCATTATGTACAAAATACAATGTCATTTAAATGACCGCTCCTGGATTGATTGTAGCAGTGGATCCTTTTGAGGTAGCTTTCGACCACTTTTTCAAATGTGAAAACTCGGCGATAACTTGACGAATATTTTTTTTCAAATCCTCCAACGTGTACGGATTATCCGCGTAAACACGGTCTTTGACGTAGCCCCATAAAAAAAGTATGTAGTAATATATATGTAAGTTAAAGTTTTTGACTACCTGTCACGTTACCCTAAAACCGAGGGTGTGGATCATCTTTGGTCACTACACCGATGATAAATTGGAAATCCTAATCGAGGTGCATTAGAAAAAAAATGTTTAAAATATCTTAGATTTCTGGGAATATGAATACCTTAATCAACTGACTCCGTATCAATCAACAAAATGAAATATCGTATTATATTTGCAATATGAACTATATGAAATGATGAAATGAAGAGACGGCAAAGGTTTCGCCTTAACAATGGTGTACTAACTTTTTTGAAGTGTTGGATAAATGACGTTAGACAAAACCCATTTACAAATTTAACGATACTCAATAGCCTAGGTTGCAGCAAGTCGGACTGCAAACACCGAAGTCGCGAGATCGAATTTCAGCAGTCTTTCAAAATTATAGCAACAACCAAATTATAACGTAAATTAATTACTTAAACTTAAACTAAAGTTGGACATTCTGAGCTTTTTTAACACATTTTTAGGCCATCTTTCGCAGGGGCATAATTAATAACAGGGCTACAATAAGGCCTTCTATGAGCAGCGAGTGTTGACCTTGCTCCCCAATATCACAATGTAGTATTTTGATAGAAAGATGAAATGCGACTGGCAGGCTTACTGACGCTAATTTAAGCCTGGCAATTGAAATTCTAAGCCATACATTTTTCTGTAGGGATATTTCCTTTACCAATACAGCCGCCTCCTACAAATGGAAA
Organism: Philornis downsi; assembly: GCA_019455685.1. Classification (NCBI taxonomy): domain Eukaryota; kingdom Metazoa; phylum Arthropoda; class Insecta; order Diptera; family Muscidae; genus Philornis; species Philornis downsi. The sequence goes on along the minus strand of JAHXMU010000105.1, from coordinate 252,892 downwards.
GTAAAGAAAGTAAAGAAACACTAAGTACAAATTGGAATATTTCCGCAGTTTGGAAGCAAGATAAGATTCTGAGAGCGTATATATTCCGACCACGCCAATCGAAAAACAAAGAAAGTTTGTCAAACTGAAATATAATTTTTCAAAAATGTGAATAAATATAAATTAAGTGCTGTAATTTTGCCAATTTTAATTTTTTCTATTTGAAAACTTCAGTATACAGTAAAAACATATCAAATTGTAAAAAAATGTATTATAGGATATATAAAGAAAGCTGTTGGTGTTTGCTTACATGAAAAAATTAAATTTTCAAGTTCGCCAACAACGTGCAGGTTTTAACACCATTGCTCTTCCTAGGCGAACTCTGTTTGGTGAAAGTGTTAAATAGTGAACGTTTTTAAATAGTAAAGTGTAGCGCACCATTTCTGGCGATGTTACTAATCGTTGAACATTGTAACGTGTAATCGAAGCACAAACATTTTGTTTGCTCATTAACAATGCACAGTGGGCGGTTTAAAAAAATTGAAATGAGTCTGCATTTTCTAAACGGGTGGTCCGTTTATAAAATTTCATATGGCTATAGCAACGGTGTAGTTTTAAATTATATATACTACTTCTTCCTTACTTCTAAAGGGAATTCTCGGGAATTTGAAAATTTTAAAACGATACAACTTCTTAAATTTTTATCCGATTTAAACAATTGTATGTATGTATATAAACTTTAGTAGTTAATCGACTTTTTATTGATGTTTTACCTTCATAATATTCAGAAAAAAATAATTTTAAAAAGAAGCACGTAGTCTCAAGTTATATGTAATTAAAGTTAAAAATTAAAAATATTCTATATTTCGCAATTTTTTGCGAGAACATGTAAATACATTCTTTTGTAATTATAAAAAAAAACTTGTTAAGAAAAGTATCAAATATTTATATATTTCTGAAAGGTAACTTCATAATGCACATTGTAAAGCAAACATTTTTTAAAGTTTTTTGGGAATTATGGATTTTCTAGTATTATAATAAATCTCTATTTTTTCTGTCAGTTTAGCACTCACTACCTAAATTTGTCTATAAATGTAAAATTTCATTAAAAAAATATCTCTATTTTTTCTTTCAGTTTAGCACTCACTACCTAAATTTGTCTATAAATGCAAAATTTCATTAAAAAAATATTGTATAGGATTTTTTTTCATCATTACATGTTTACCAAAACTTAGTTTAAATTATTTCGTCCAGTTTGTTTCAAAAAGTCCCCGAAATTTACAATTCTTAAAAATGTTATACATTTCTGAAAAGTAGACCCAATTTCCAACACACTGATATACAATATTTTTACCTAATATTTTCCACGTTTAAAATTGTTGAACACAAATTTAGCACCTCGCACTAAAATTGATATTTTGTATTATGAAGATGTAGTAATGTTTGGGTGAAACATACCCCAATAAAATTTTATTTTCCAATAAGACATATTTTTATTTGTATTTTAAAATTTATAAACAGTTATTTAATTTAGTGAAAAAATCTAATTTACAGCATTCCATATCTAAAAGGTACTGCAAATCCTTAAATTCATTACTATTTCGAGACTGTCTGGAACACTTTCTTGAGCTATACAGCTGAACATTCGTGAAGTCTCGATTTCTCGATTCTTGAGGTTGTTCTGTTAAATGATTATTTTTTCATGACAAAATTTCGTTTTATGCTTAAGATGTTGTGCTTAATTTGCCAAGCAAAAAAAAAAAAAAAAAAGAAAGAAAAAAAGTGCAATGGTGGCTACCCACAATAGCGCAATTATGTATTTGTAAGCTCTTTGATACAGAAATCCATCTCTGTTTCTCCCGCTTTTATGTAGCTGCTGATATTTTAGTAAACGAGGAGTTGCCCTTGCACTTATACCAAATAATGGGTTAGCAATAAAGTAATTGCGGAGGTTTTCACACAGATAATGCCTCTGTTGCTTTTGAAGTGCTTTAACTCGGTTGAATAAATTCTATTGTGGAAATTTCCACTCAAAGATGAGATTGATGAGCACGAAATCAAAATCGTTATCGAGTTGGATAGACACGTTTGTTTCTGTTCGAGAAATTGAAAATGTCTGAAAGTGTCTCACACGATACGCGCAACCTATTTGAAATGGCTTGGACCCATCAAAAAAACTCAATAATTGGTATCGAGTTAGTAAAGCGAATAAACACTTGCGATTTATTGCTAAAACGCATTCAAAATTATCCCTTTTTGAAATGCAATGTCCACCGAAAAAAATCCTAGTCCAATCAAACTGAACGTACTCAAACTACATCAAATTTTGAATTACACCAAAGAAAAGCTTACGTTGCCATTTTTGTGGGATTTTAAGAGAATGTTATACTTTAAACTGCTTACAAGGAGCGAAATCATAAATTCTGAAGCACTAAAAGAAAAAATGCCTGGTGAATTGGAAAGGCGTGTTTTTCGACCACGTAAACGTTAGGCTTCACACATCCTACTGAATCCATTTAATAGTCCTGATCTGGTGCGTTCAAATTTTCATTTATTCAGGAGTCCGCAAAATTTTTGAATACCATTTAATACGGTTGAAGTATGTATTATACTGGGAAGGATCAATCATTCTTTCAATCTGGGTTCAAAAATGGTGGCAGTATGTCATTGGACACAATGATTGCAGATTAAAATTAATTATTTTAATAACAAATTTGAAATTTACTTTGACAAAAAAAAAGAACAGGAAAGAACAAGGAATCTGCAAAACCGCAATTAATTTAATTTGTTGCTTAATTACAACGACGACTTAAGCACATTGATCTAGACGACAGAACAGCTTAACAATAATAACAGCAGCAACAACATGCCAACGTATTCGCATTTGTATTGACCCAATTATACATTTGCACCATCTAAACGTAAAATTCTACACTGTTGCTTTCTGTGCCCTTTGTGTGCATAAACACAAGCACGCATATACTCGTACGCATATCCGTGTATAAGCGTGTGTGTGTGTGTGTGTGCATATGTGCGTTTATGTGTGTATACATGTCGCATTCTTGTGTAGAGTGGCTATATGAAATTCTTGAATTCAGATTGTAGATATGATAAACACCAATTAGTGGAGAACATTAGATTTGTTGTTTGTGTCCTGATAGTGATAATCATCATTTTAAAACAATAGCAAAGCATAGAAAGAAGGAAGGAGCTAGGCTCGGCTGGAGGAGGAGAAGAGAGGGAGAGAACGATTAGTTTATATTTGGCATCAATCCAAATTTGCCAACATTTTGGAGTAGGGCAAAACGAAGTGTTGGCCATAAAGTTTTAATTGACCTGACGATGATAACACCAGATGTCACTGCTGGAACAAACTTTCGCACATATGTAGGTGTCGTAATTGTCTCCAAAATACTGACCTGTCGAGACCTTTTGCTGAGGGAAAACAATGTTTTCTTGTCCAAATTGTTAGAACTCCTTTAGGGCAGTTGTTTTTTCCACAAACCAACGAATCCGGCCAAAAATATGGTTCTATCGCCAAGTGCTTTGGGACAATTTAAATACAATCGAATAACTTTTTAATTCACATCGAGTACCTATCAATTGACATGTGTATGTGTATTTGCGAGTTCCTCTTTCGGTGTGTGTGCGTATATGTGTGTGTGTTTGTGTGTGTGTGTAACGAAACTTCAGATGAAGTA